>CM054147.1:13181194-13193694 GCA_028751875.1 Rapana venosa
GACTAAGTGAGACAGACAGACAGACAAACAGGCAGACAGAGAACGAATGATTTCTTGTACAAAAACCATTAAATAATCATTTCATATCAACAGTAAGAGCTGGATTGACACTAATGTTTCGACAATACTCGAGATTTACAAAAATTGCAGCTTAAAAGAAAAGCAACAACAACAACAACAAAAATAATAAATACAGAGAGAGAACAAAAACTGTATCGAATACTCATGTTTACCAGGATTGCCCATTAAAAAAAAAGTCTACATCACAGAACATTAAATTACCTTTTTTCCCCTATAAAATCGCTTAATTTAAATAACCACAAATAAAGAATATGATTTACGTCAGAAAAATGGAACACTTTTGTTTCTTTTGTCATGTAATACTTGCGATGTGTCTCCCCTCCCCCACCTTCCCCATACGATGTAAAAAATTTTAAAAATCTCATTACATTATAAAAGAGGTAACTACGCAATCTTCCTTTCAAAAGGCTAGGATTCGTCTCTGGCTGAGAATCATTTGACATGTGAAGGATGTACGTTTCACACACTCTCTTCTCCCTTTCTGTAATGAAACCACGAGTCGAGGTCTCTTGGTTATGAACGGATTACATGCAGATGATACTTCTTGGGCTGTTACAGGTCTAATACGCTGCTGCCTTTTATTGGATAAGTTAAAGCTTTTGGGAATAGTGTGTGTGTTTGTGTAAGTTTATTTATTTTTATTTTATTCTTTTATTTCGAGGATAATTGGACAGGATAATGTGTGTGTTTGTGCACGCGCGTCTGTGCGTGTGTGTGTGTGTGTGCGCGCGCGTCTGTGCCTGTGTGTGTGCGCGCGCGCGCGTGTGTGTGTGTGTGTGTGTGTGTGTTTATACACATCACTTGTTCGCTTCTACCTTTTACTTCGCCCCATCTACATTTGGCGTAAGTTTCCGTGTTCCAAGGTCTGAAATCTACAACATTGCGACGAAAATTTCTCGCCTTTTAACCCTGTTGTCCCCAAAAAAAAAAACCATTATGCTCGTTATCAGTCTTCTTTAATTTTTTGCCTTGAATCTTGAAAAAAACAAAACAAGAGCCTTGTACTTATTCAAATTAAAGATTTATCGGACTACATAAGCCACAACTGCACAACTACTAGGGAAAATCCATTACACTACACCCCATACAGACACAGATGGTCAAAAGCACAAACTACACAGCGTTTACCTGCCTTCCCAGAAAAGTTGATACATAAGCAGATAAATGAATAAAGACGACACACACACAAAATCCGACAAAATGTACACAATCTCACCACACCTTAAAAGGACGTAACACAAAAAATCCACAGAACTTTCTTGTCATAAAACAAACCCCCAAAAAACAACCTAACAACTCATCCTCGTACCAAACATAAAAACTAACACAATACGCCTACAACCTTTTTTTTCTTTTTTGGTATTGTATATATAGCGGTCGTCAGTTTACCAGCGCTTGCCACCAACCACCAACCACCAACCACTACTACCACCACCTTCTTCACAGGAAAACTACCAACATAAATAGAGAGCGCCTCCAACTCAGACGAGTACATCACTCAACAAGCGAAGGACTAACAGGGGCCACCAAAACCCTCCAAGACCCCGAGCTGAGCGCTAACACCCTTCTGATCGATTTCACACTGCACACACCTGGCTGCCCGCTATTGTCGGGTGGCGGGGTGGCGAGTGCAGGGTTAGTGGGGGTAGGGGTGGATTTGGGTGGGGGGGGGGGGGGGGGGGGTTGGGAGAGGGGGTTTGGCCGTGGACAGGGTCACTGCAAGCCCCGCAACACACACGCACGCACACACACGCGTACACACACACACACACACGCGTACACACACCACACGACCACACACACACACACACACACGCACGCACGCACCACGCACGACACACACACACACACCACGCACGCACGCACGACACACACACACACACACACACACACACACACACAACACACACACCACACACACACAAAACAGCGGCTCCAAGGAGAGCCACGTCAACATTCGCTGTTACACAGGCTTTACTTTTCTGCTACGCCCGTTTTCTCTTCCTCCCCCCCCCCCCCCCCCCCCCCCCCCCCCTCCCTCAACTCTGGGTTCTGCTCCTTGATTCCATTTGTATGCAAAGAAATCGTCAGTCAGGGTATTCACACTCATGTTCTGGCACTGTTCAAACTGCTTCCAAGAGTGTCGCACTTCCTTCCTTCCCTCTGCTGTGTGGCTTATTGTTGGTTTATACGTGTTTTACTGTTTGTGTTATGGTTGCAACCTGTGCTTTAAGTGTGCATGTACGCTTACGTGCTTACGTAAGTGAATAGTTGCTTTTCACAGAAAATTGTAAGCTAATTCAGAGGGGAAGAGAGAGAGAGAGAGAGGAGAGAGAGGAGAGAGAGAGAGAGGAGAGGAGAGCGGAGAGAGAGCGAGAGAAGAGAGAGAGAGAAGAAGACAGACAGACAGACAGACAGAGATAACAACGAGAAATTAAAAGCATATCCATCTATCTGTCTGTCCTTTCTCTCTGCTCTGTCTGTCTGTCTGTCTCTGTCGTCTCTCTCTCTCTCTCTCTCAAAATTTCAACCGCATACACACGGACTGGATGTAAAAAAGCACATGCTGCTATTCATTATCCTCGATATAAAGAATAAATAAATAAATAAAAAAATATAAAAAAAATAAAATATATATATATATAGAGAGAGAGAGAGAGAGAGAGCTGTGTGTGTTTGTGTGTGTTGTGTTGTGTTGTGTTCAGATTTCACGGTCTCCCAAATAAGCCTAGATCATAAAAAGGACAGAAAGAAAGAAAAGCAGAGAAGGGTCACACCATATACATGCTGCTCCAGTGTGCACCCTCCACTCTAAAGCCTATTCGTGGACCCTTCCCACAGGCCAGTAGAGACAACCCCTTGCACTGACAGAACTGCGATACACACACAACAACACACACACCACACACACACACACACACACACACTCTCTCTCTCTCTCTCTCTCTCTCTCTCCCTCTCTCTCTCCCTCTCTCTCACATACACACTCTCTCAAACACACACACACTCTCTCTCTCACACACATACTCTCCCTCCCTCTCTCTCTCACACACACACTCTCTCTCTCTCTCCTCTCTCACACACACATACACACTCTCTCTCTCTCTCACACACACACATACACCTCACACAACACTCTCTCTCTCTCACACACATACTCTCTCTCACTCACACATACACACACGCACGCACACACACATACACACACGCACACACAAACACATACACACCACGCTCACACACATACACACCATACACACACATATACACACACACACACACACACCACACCACACACACACACACACGCACGCACGCACGCACGCAAACACATTCACACACACACACACGCGCGCGCGCGCGCGCGCACAAAGGGACCAGTTCCCCCAAGCAGGTGTCTTGTCAGCTCACCAGACTTCTTCCTAACTCCTTGAGGAGTCGTGGCACTAAACTTTCTTTTTTTCAGGCTGTGCATCTCGGGCAAGTTGAACCTAAAGAAGCCCATCCATCTTCCACGAACCAAAATGCATGCTGGGTACGTTCGTGTCATCCATCCCACCAACCACAGCTGGCCTACTATCTACAGAAGGTGTACAGGGCTTTAACATGTGCAGAAAGGGTTCTGCATGCGTTCACACACGCAGGGAACTGTTTGCCTGTGTCTGTCTGTCTGTCTGTCTGTCTGTCTCTCTCTCTCTCAATCACTACCACATCACACACACACACACAATCACCAACACCACACAACCACACACACACACAAAACCACACACACACACCACACACAGGACAACCGACATACCAAACCACACGACACCTACACACACCCACTCACTCCACCACAGTGGTACACACCACAACTACCCACAACCATCACACTCACACACCCAGCCCGCCAAAAACACCAACACCACACACACACCACTACACTACACACCACACCGACACCCCACCACCACACCACACACAACACACACACGACTCAACACCCACACACATCTCAACCCTCCACTTACAACAAAGAACGAAAGGACAAAGACAGGGATCGAACCTGGAGTCCCAAAAATAGCCCTCAGGGGTCAGGCGAGGCAAAAGGCTCCCAGCTCTGGAAGGTTCTCACGGCCTACAGTTGGCTATTGTGCGCAGTGCGTGCCCAGTCTTCCTTTCTTTCTCTGTCTACATGCCGCTTAGGTCGTCTTTTCTTCTTTGAGACCACCCCCCCCCCCCCTCCTCTCTCTCCCCTCTCCCCCGCCTCCCCCTTCTTTCTTTGTCTCTGTCTGTCTCTCTCTCTGTGTCTCTGTCTCTGTCTTTCTCTCTCTCTCTCTCTCTCTCTCTCTCTCTCTCCTCTCTCTCTCTCTCTCTCACACACACACACACACACACACACACTTACACACACACGAGTGCTTATTCATTATCCTCTAAAGTGAAAAAAAATGATTGATTGATCTCTTCTTCCCTGTCCCTCTCTCTTCTCTCTCTCATCTCTTCTCATCTCTCTCTCTCTTCTCTCTCTCTCTCTCTCTCCCTCCCTCGCCTCCTCTCTCCCTCCCCCTCCTCCTTCTCTCTCTCTCTCTCTCTCTCCTCTCTCTCTCTCTCTCTCTCTCTCTCTCTCTCTCTCTCTCTCTCCTCTCTCGCTCTGAGGTCTCTCTACCTTAAATCGTTGCTTGAATTTCATTACTGTCGTCCCTAATCAGGGCAAGGGTTTTACGAAAAAGAATGTATGTGAATGGTTATTCGTAACTCTTAGAAATAAAGCCCTCTCTCTCTCTGTCTCTGTCTGTCTCTTGCTCTCTGTCTCTCTGTCTGTCTCTCTCTGTCTCTCTCTGTCTCTCTCTCTTGTTCTTTTCTTTTTTTGTTTCGTTTCTTTTCTCTTCTCCTACTGGCGGATAGGTCACGACACCAATATTGGGACCATTACCGATATTTCCGCGCCTTTGTTCAAGCTGTCGCGGCCTTAGGTGACAGGAAAAGTTAGCAGGAAATAAGCCTTGGAGTAAATTCTACAGCTGGGGGTGAGCTGTGTGACCTGCGCACCGTTCTCTCCTTTCTTTTCTTTCTTTCTTTCTTTCTCTCTGTGCTCTTCTTCTCCCTGAAAGGAGCATTGGTTCCAGACTGAAAGATCCCGCGCTTTTAGTAGAGAGAGAAGAGAGGTTGGATATAAATGCGATCTGCTTTGATGTATACCTGGGTTACTCTCTTTCTCTGTTTCTCTGTGTCTGTCTGTTGTCTGTGTCTGTCTTTTCTTTGCATTTCTTGGCTACAAGCAAGCCCCCAGGCTCATCAACGGTGTAAATCTGGAGAACGCGATCGTTTTTGCCCACTATTAAGATGGGACTTCGTGAGTCGAAACTGATTTAAAAAAAAATTGTTTACAATCTCATGTTAGAAGTTGTACGATATAATATTGAAAGGGCATCACTTGTGAACCATAAAAATCTATAAATCACTCAGTTTTATGCATGTTGCTATGAAAAGAGTCTAATATGGCTGCCTAAAACTAAATGTTTCAAACTTCTAAGCCGTTTTATCTATGACAAGTTCAAGAAACCTGTTGTTACAAACATGTTCTTCAACCTAAATTCTTTACATTTACGAAGGGGAATCTCCATGTATGCCTCTAACCACTTTTATCACTAACAACACCATGACTTATGATCACTGTTAGAGGCCTGTTTGGCGAGGGGGAGAGGGGAGTAGGTAGGGATGGAAGGATGATGGAAAGAAACCACTTTACAAAAAAAATGGCTCTCAGAGCTGCAGATTTTTGGCAAAAAAATCAATCAATCAATTAATCAATCAACTAAACAACTAATCAAATAAAATTATTATTAAGCAACAACAACAAAAAACCCGCTGACTAGGCTACGCCCCCCTATTATTAAGGCTACGAGACCAATTACTAACACACACCCAAGACTTTACTTCAAGTACCCTGTACAGAGGCTGTGTGGTAAGATCGAACTTTGAACACTGCAAAGCTGTGGCCCAGTTCAGACCTGACACCTCCCCTCCCCTACCCTTTGTGTTACCAGCAGTGACGCACATGTCGTCAAAACCGAAATAACGAAATCCGAAGCGCAAGCAAGCTTCGGCCACAACTCAAATCGCCCCCCAGACGGCGCTCGTTCGTTGTAGAGCTCTCGCAATCCTGACCAGAGAAAACAGCTCTTTTGTCCCGTCCTCACTGCCTCGCTGTAAGCGCCTTTACCTCTCGCTTCTTCGCCACTTTCTTGATCACACAACTAAAAATATCGGTCCTGTCTTACTGAGACAAGAAAGCCTGGTCAAATTTGCTTCTCTGGCTTTTGTAATGCTTCCAGAACGTGAGACTTGTTCGTCCTGGCAGTGTTTGGTGTCTGTTCTGTAATGACACGCCTTGCTGCCTGGCGACTGCGTGAATGACACGACACGCTGGTGGTGTTACTGTTTGCACTTTCAGGGCGCACGTTCTCGCTCTAGAGACTTTTGCAGATTTGACTGAGGGTGGTGCTGTGGGGATTGTTGCGGAGGTTTCAGAGTTGGCAAAGTCTTAGCAGCCGTGCAGAGATTGTTTGATTTAAGGTGTCTTGAACGATTTTGCCATCTGGTGTGTGTGAATATATATATATATATATATATATATATATATATATATATATATATATATATGTATGTATGTATATATATATACATATATATGTGTGTGTAGGTGTGTGTGTGTGCGCGCGAGAGAGAGAGATACCTTTAGAATGTTTAGTCTTAAGAAAATACTGACAAGTGTCAGTTTCAATCAATCTGTTAATGATGACAGAATTGCGAAATGGCCACTATCTTCTGTAATGATATAGAAAACAATCTAAGCAAAAACGAAACCGAAACAAAACAACACAATAAAAGCAAGCTCAGCTTAAAGAAAACAGAAAATATCTCAAAACTTAACTAAAATATGTTTATCAAGAGTTGAAATGCAAAATTACCAGAGACCAAAACACAATTGCCAATTAAACATAACCAGCTTTGTGGCAATAACCTTGAAAACAAAATCAGGCCAAACGCCTGTAACATTAAACAAGATTAAAGAAAGACAAACGGCGGGGGGAGAGAGAGAGAGAGAGAGAGAGAGAGAGAGAGAGAGAGAGAGAGAGAGAGAGAGAGAGAGAGAGAGAGAAAGAGAGAGAGAGAGAGAGAGAGAGAGAGAGAGAGAGAGAGAGAGAGAGAGAGAGGGGAGAGTGAGAGAGAGAGAGATGTCCTTTTTCATATCATCACTACTGATGTTCTAGAGAAACGGTTTTAACCATTCCGTTTCTAACTGCTTCAACCGGGATCACTCATTATTATCTGCCAAAAAAGCAATGATGAATGATAAATAAGCCTTTTTTGTTTTTACTTTGTTTTTCTCATGTTAAGTTTGCGACAGGCCAAAAGCTTTGCTAGTTGTTTTTTCTGATGTCAGATAAGTGGCAAAGCCGCCACTAGACTGTTGCTGTGCTGTCATGTTGACACTGTCTTCAGCCTGGACAAGCCCTCAGCATGGCAACCTGCACTCTCCCTTACATCAGAAAAAGGAATCCTCAGAAGTCGGTAACGGTATGGCTACCTGAATGGCGACGTACTTGAAAACAGCCAGACACGCAAACTTCTCATCCGGTGTGTACTTTCAATCTCACAGCGATTCCCAGGTGGTATGGGTGAGACAGAGAGTGTATTCTGGGCGACCCCCAGGGTGTAAGCTAGCGAGGCAATGCGCAATAACGGCACCACCACCACCAACAATGGTCTTCTTGGACTGAATTGAACTGAATACTACTTTGTGTCACGGCAGATTTCTCTGCGTGAAATCCGGGCTGCTCTCTCCGAGAAGAACACGTTGCCACAAGAGCAGCGCCACCCATTATTTTTTTCTTCTCTTTCCCTGTCTGCATGTGTATTTGTTTTCCTATCAGAGTGGCTTTTTGCCTACAGAATTTAGCCAGGGACAACTTTCTTGTTGCTTTGGTTCGGGGTTGGTTTTTATTGTCTTTTCTTTTTTACATACCCTGAATGGGGGATGGGGCAGCCAAATGGTTAGAACATTGCGCTCGCAATCTGACAATCCGGGTTCGATTCCCGTTCAAGGGGATATGTTCCCTTGGAGTTAACATCACTGTAGACTCCACTCTCCCCAAAAGTCTTTCGGATAAGACTATAAACCGAGGCCCCATGTGCGAACGCACGCAGAACATCTTGTGCACACGTTAAATCCTGTTCCGCTTTTCGAAAGAGTAGGCCATTGTGTGCCAGTGGGAACAGATGACAGAATTTACAAAACAGGAAACACACGGAGACTGGATGTAAAAGAGCACATAAGTGCTTATTCCATTATCCTCGATATAAAAGAATAAAATAAAATACATCTTAAAAATGCGTGTTGCACATAGGACTTCCCGGTTTATCATCTCATGCAAAAAACAGTAACAACTAGACTGTTCAGAGGATGTAAATTAACCCTGGTTGATGAACACTTTCTTAAACTACCTATTCAGATAACATCTGTTATTATGTTAATCCCCGAAGTCGGAATAAGGCTACCTTCATGGTGGGCAAAAAAAGGTTGCATACACAAAATCTCACCATTGGTGAACCTCGGAGCTCTAGCCGAGAAACGGGAAAATGTGTTTAAAAAAAATTTTTAAAAAAAAAGTGTAAAATAAGTTATCTCTGTCATTTTGATGTGAATTAGACTTCAGTTGGGTCTTTTTTCCATTTGTTGAGCAGTTCAGCTTGATATTCAGCTACTAGTTGTGCTATTTTTGCTTCCATGTTGTAGAGCAGACTTGTCTATTCGACTCCCATCCTTATACTGTTACATGTTAGAAGCAAACTTTTATTCTGTGCCCTTATACGGTTTTTTCTCTCCTTTAATACCTGATTTATTATTGATTTATTGAAAGTGCTCGCCCAGCAGTTTGCTTCTTATTACACAGTGTCATCATACTTCTAAACTACAGAACGGATGTTTTCTAGTATCTGTTTGCAAAGTTTCCAATTAGATGTTTTTATTGAATTTTATCAACGCACAAGTGCACGTACACAGGCGCGTGACTGCACATACAAACGCCCAGAAAAACAGACAGACGCAAGACAAAGATTAGGAAACACACATACATACACACACACACACACACACACACACACACACACACACACACACACACACACACCAGCAAGCAAAAAGAATGCTTCCTGTTTCTCCATGAAAAGACTTCGACCCAGTCACCATTTTTATTTTTGTTTTTGTTTTGTAAATCTACAGGAGCGCAGGACAGACAAGCTAACCCGTCTTTCACATTCCTTGCCAATTTTAACCCCGGCCCCACCCTCCTCTCTACGTCATCACACGAGCAGGAGCATTGCTGATGCTAATAACGGCTTTCTGATCTTTAGCAATATCAGTTAATACAACGGAACTGTCTTGTTACGAGCTCACAGACTCTGATCACGCAGCACCAATCTCAAGTTGATTACTTCTGGGAAAGATGAATTGCATACATGATTCATTGCCCTTCATGGGATGGTTCAAGTGTTGTTGACTTGACTTGACTTGACTTGACAGATTCTCCCTTTACTCCTTGAGGAGCCAGCCGTTGGGGCACTGAACTGAATTTTTCATGCTGTGTGCTGCGGGCGAGTTGAACCTGGTGGAGTCCATCCATTTCCTGGTAGCAGGGTGCATGCTAGGTATGTTCGTGCCACCCGTGGCACTGGGCATATAGCTGGCGTACTCTTTTGCGTGTAGCTGGTGGGGTTTTTAAGTGAGCGCATAATGTTCTGCATGTTATAAGCAATATGAATGAATTGGATGTTGTAGAAGCGCACGGAACCTCTATTTGTAGTCTCATCGGAAAGACTTAACATGTACAGTGTGCAGTTACAGGAGCTGTTCGGCTGCCTGGTACAGTGGTAGCGTACTGTAATTATACTTGTAAAGGAGTTGCTTAATACTGTTGTCTGACATAGTGCTAATTATACACACTCCCACAGCACCAGTGAGTGTATAATAGTGAAGGTATACATCAGCACAAAAGCAGGTCAAGCTTATTGTTCTATCTGATAATTATATTGATAATGTCAAGAGCATTTTCAATTGCTGTCGGTGGTTTCTTTTCTTCATTGTTTGATAGCATCGTGACTGAAGTTATGTTAGACATTTCCATTTAAGCTCTAAAGTTAAATTTACATGGCTGCTAGGCAGTTCGTGGCAGGATAGGATTTCAAATACTGTTTGGCAAGACAAACATGCTTATCTAGCTCCACAGCCTGGTGACTTTTACACAAAGAAGTCTCCCAGGACGGCAGAACATGGAGATGGCAAGCTCCTGCAATGTACATAGAAGACAGAATGTTGGCCACAAGATGTCTGCACCTTTGGTATACTGATTAAACGAAAGTTCTTCTACCCTCAATACGCATGATTGAAGGTAAAGCATCTGTGCAGACAGAGGTACTGGAAGCAGACTGTTTAAAGGGGATGCCGATGAGCCCCAGGACAAGGAAGTAGAGCAGTTTCAGCTTCAGCTTTATTTCTGTTTTCAGCGTCTGTAAGGAAGCGCCACAACGAGCAAAACATTCCCTGCAGGCTACGCTATACCTGCTATGAAGTTACTGAATTCAGCACATGCTTGACCAGCTGTATGACACCATGTGCTGCAAGTCAATTCAGCGTCGGCTGCATTCTGAGCATTTTCCTGTTTCTGCAACTCCCCGAACTCTACCATGACTAACACAATCTTAAACGTACATACATGGTTCTCCACATGAACGCAGACCTAAAAGAAAGGCACTGGCAGGTCTGTTGATCTAACAGATTGGAAAACCTCCCACCCCTAATCCACCAGGCTCCGCCCGGATTCGCCCCGTGACTAACGAACCATTCTGATGACAAGGCCACAGCCGTTAAGTCCACTGCCTTCAACACTCGCCAATTGCGCCTTCAGGAAAATGGAGAGGAAAATCGACAGAGGAAGACCCTCCCTCCTGCCACCCTGACCCCACCAACCGTCTGTCCACAGTGACGAGACTGTCGCCGCAGCACGGACGTGGAAAACATTTTGTTCCACGCTCCGGCTCCGTGAAGTTAAAGAAAAATCAACAGGCCTCTCCTGAACATGTATACATTACACGTCCACAATGACAAGACAACAGTCCAGCTGAATATCGAAGATCTAGTGTTTACAGAAGAAGCCGCTGGAAGGAGAAACTGTAAAACAAGGCCATTAACCCGGTGTCCAGTTTTGCCTGCAACAACAAGTGTGGCAGAGACTGCCGTGCACTGTCATCCGATTGATTGTCGTAGATTTGGTGTCTACAGAGGAGGCCACAGAAAGGAGCAACAGCAAAGCCAGGCCATCAACCCGGTGTCCAATATGGCTGTGCACGACAACTGTGGCAGAGACTGCCGTGCAGAGACTGGTCTGCCGAGCCACTCCAGACGTTACTCCATACAAGACAGATGCGGCCACAGAAGGAGTAGGCATTGTCTCCCCAGACAGAAAGAGCCTTCCTATTGCTAACACCCCGGCAGAAGGTAATTCACCCGAAAATGAATGTGCTTATGCGTCGAACGCTCAGACAGCAAATACTGTTGTCTGTCGTATGAGCGAAAATGCGTTGCGCTGCCATTAAGCTCCTGACAAGTCAGGACCAGCGCAACCGACTTCGGCTCGGGAGAGGATTGTTATCTTTTCAGTCTTTCTGGGGGAAAAAGTCAGGAAAATGGACCAAGAAAGTAGAAAATAGCCAAGAAGGACGTGACAGGGCGAAAAGGAATGAGGCAGAAACAAAGAAAGGGATAGAAAACAGGGAATTTCAAGCACAGAATTTGCAGAAGGTGGGAAAGCTATTTATACTGACAGGTCCCTGCCATCCCCACGAGGGAGAATGTGCATCAACTCAAAGTGTCCGCCATCAGGCAAAGCGTGACGAGCTAGCACAGATCGTGGCACAGATACCAGGCTTCACTGCTACACGCCCATGTCAGGAGGAAAACATAGTATCTCCTGACAATTCCTCCATTTCTTTTCATTTTCCCCGCTTCTTCCTTTTTTTAAATCACTGGTGATCGTTGGATATTTTCTGTCGGAAATATGTTCTATAAATCGTTCAGAAAAAGCACCAAATTTTGAAAATGTTTTTGGTTTTTTCTGAACGCTCTAGCACATAGAAAGTTTGGTCAATTCCGGACAGCACGTACTACACAGGCATTTTGATAGTGTTGCATGATTGTTGATTAAAAAGAAGAAGAATTTGAAGAAGAATTTGAAGAAGAAGAATTTGAAGAAGAGGAAGAATTTGAAGAAGAAGAAAGAAGAAGAAGAAGAAGAAGAAGAAGAAGAAGAAGAAGAAGAAGAAGAAGAAGAAGAAGAAGAAGAATTTGATGAAGAAGAATTTCAAGAAGAAGA
>CM054147.1:13201194-13206194 GCA_028751875.1 Rapana venosa
ATATATATATATATATATATATATATAAAAAGAGAGAGAGAGAGAGAGAGGGGGGGGGGGGGGAGAGAGAGAGAGAGAGAGAGAGAGAGGGGCGGAGAGGAGAGAGGGCGGAGAGAGAGGGAGGGAGGGAGAGAGAGGGAGGGAGGGAGAGAGAGGAGGGAGGGAGGAGAGAGAGAGAGAGAGAGAGAGAGAGAGAGAGAGAGAGAGAGAGAGAGAGAGAGAGAGAGAGAGAGAGAGAGAGAGATTGCATGTTTTTACGTAGTTGTGATGAAATTGTCGATAACTTGTGCTGCATGTGTGTGGATCTGACATAATCATTTAAGCAACATTGTTGGTTGGGAGTGTGGGTGGGGTGGGGGTGTTTTAGTGCGGAAGTAAGTTTTCTATGATTATGTGTAAAACGAAATGAAAAATGTTGTAGTTCTGTCTCTGTCTCTGTCTCTCTCTCTCTGTGCGTGTGTGTGTGGATTTTTGCGATTGTCGTTTTGCTTGTTAAGAAGACTTGAGATGGGAATAAGACCATTCCTGATTCGAAGGGCTTTTAGTAGGGCCGCTTTGTATATGTGGAGATTTGTGTGTTTTGTTTTTTGTTTTGTTTTGTTGAGACCTTGCGGAGGGAAAAATCACTTCGAATATCACAGCAGCGCCATAATGGTTTTTTCATCTTAACATTTCAGACACACAAGAAGGAGCGAGCCCTCCTTTGTTGCAGAGCTCTTTGGTTTCAACAAAACTGTGGTCAGAAAATCGTAGAGACATACACACGCTAAAATCAGAGCCCGAACAAACAGAAAATCCTACACACACACACACACACACACACACACACACACACACACACACACACACAACAACACACACACACACACACACACACCACACACACACACACACACCAAACAGAAACCACTACAACATTCTGACAGTTTATAGTGTGCTCAGAACTCTTTCCACGACTTGTTATTTGGATACTAAAAAAATGGTCGGGATTTAACGATTCCTTCTGGGTTTATTTCATAGCCCATTGACTAAACGTGGCCACATTGGGGGGCCATGTTCTACCTGTGTGTGCATGAATGCTTTTTGTGACTGCCTGACTCTCTTGTTTCCTCCCCCCCACACCCACACCCCCACCACCCTCCCAGTCATCAGTCTCTCCGCTGTGTTTTCTTTCCACAGTACTGTCAACCCTGACATGATCCCTTGCTTTAGACTCAACCAGAACTGACCTGAGGAGACAAATAACAGCCGGTCAGAATTGTCATTGATCGAGCCTTCCCCACACCTGCCTCAGAGACCGTACAACTAATAAAAGCTTGGATCTATGGGATTAACGTAACTTTCCGCTGTGTGTTTGGGTCGTAAAGGCTGAATGATGAGGAGAGAGAGAGAGAGAGAGAGAGAGAGAGAGAAGAGAGAGAGAGAGAGAGAGAGAGAGAAGAGAGAGAGAGAGGAAGATATGAGAGAGAGAGAGAGAGAGAGAGAGAGAGAGAGGATGTATTTTAACTGATATTATTGCATCAGCAATTACAGCCCTAAGCCAAGGATATGAGCTTTAATTAACGTTTGAAAAGCAACCAAATATTTTTTAAAATCCGTAAACAATGAGGATTGATGTCGAACACGATGCTGTCACCATGTCCATGATATTGAGAAACAGAGAGAGCGAGCGAGAGAGAGGGAGACAGAGACAGACAGACAGAGACTGAGAGAGAGAGAGAGTGGGCACAGAGAGAGACCGAGCGAGAGAGAGAGGGAGACAGAGAGAGACAGACAGAGACAGAGAGACAGAGACCGTGCGGAAGAGTACAGAGTTCAGAAACAGGACGCGCGCACTCATTTTTTGAACTGCAAGATCTGCAGCTTAAGTCAAAGCCCCTTGAAACTAGTTAATCAGCATGGCACACTGAGTACAGGCCAACGAACCGTGAACACTAAGCCAGGCCGACTCCCTGCGCACCACCTCCTATACTCTACCAAGGCCTGTATCTATTGCCACAGCCTTAAATTTCGGCTAATTATACGCTTGATTTTTGAACACAGCCCCCGGGCCACGGCAATTGTCCGGACAAAAAGGTTGTGGCTGGAGTGCTGGCACAGGCGGTTTACAGTAACTCCAAGAGTGCAGTGATCTACTGGGGCTGGGAGACTCGGTTTACATCATGTTATTCTGTCAGGGGAATAATCTGGTCATGAAGAAGGCGCCACCGGTACCGTCATAAATCAAAAACAGATTGAACACAAGGGTGTTTTTTTTTTAATGTGAACATTAACTTAGGTGATGAAACTTTATACGTGTAATATAATTATGTTATAACGAGTTGAGTTGATTAATTGCACGTAATGCACAGAACATCATTCGCATACCTTTTATATTTTTTCTCTATGCTAGGTATATGGGCATTTCTTAAGTTCTTGGAATGGAAGTTGATCTTTTATATTTTTTCTATGCTAGGTATATGGGTGGGTGGGGTTTTTTTTAAAGATCTGTAACTGGAAGTTGTAGGTATTTTGCTTGGGAGCAAAATGGTTAGTCGTTCGTAAAATTTAATATTAAATATTCTTGTTGCACCTGCCATTAATTTCACATTTGAGTCGTGTTTATTTTACACCGTTCCATATAGCAAGGGAGAGGAGATGGCGCGGCCCTCAATATGCTGGCCCCTGGAGAAGCTGAAGTCTCTGACGCCTCACTCCCTTACGACCACTTAGGGTTGGGACACCTTTACCTTTTATTTGTGCCTTTGCTCCGAATAGCATAAAAGCTCGTTTCAAGTATTTGTCCATGTCTAAGGAAGGATAAGCACAAGCTGGAGGATTATGGTAACAAATTGGGATTATTTTACACATCGTGTACCTGCGTAAAAGAGAATGGTCATCCAAAACACAACAACAACAACAACATAACCAAACACAAACCAACACCAAAAAAGAGACTAGTACGGTCTCATAGCTAAGTGACTTTGTTTCGGACACACACACACGCACACACACACACACACACAACACACACACACACACACACACACACACACACACACACACACACACACACTAATGTTTTTTGCACATATCGGGGTTTGCTTTCCGTTTCTTGGCAAGAGCTCCGAGGTTCACCAATGGTGAGATTTTGCGAAAGCGACCGTTGTTTTTATCCGCTTTTAAGGTAGCCGCATTCCGACTTCGGGGATGATGTCTAAACACGACACCAGTGTGCATGCAGTTTGTTTTCTTAAATTTCATCATCCGTTCCTACCAGCACGCAAAGGTCTACTCTTCCGAACGGTGGAACAGATTTAACGTGCGCGCAAATTGTTCTATGTGCATTCACACAGGGGACCTCGTTCTATAGTCTCATCCAAAGGACTGATGTTGACTCCAGGAGAAATAGCCCCTTGAACGGGAGCCTCGATGGTGGGTCGAACCGAACCCGGGCCGTCAGATCACGAGCGCTATGCTCTAGCCACCAGGTTATCACCTCCCCCCCCCCCCCCCCCCCCACCCCCAATAATGTTTTAAGTCAAAGTTGTAGTGCAGGTGTACCCTGAAGCATCGTCTTTCACGCCTGTCACTGAGATTTAAACTAAACTTCTTCTTCACCTGCGTTCCATAGCCACGCTAAATCTTCAATCCGGTCCGCTTTGATTTGCTTTACAAGATTTAGCGCTATATAAATTCCATATATTGTTATCAAATGGCGAAGTTTGCAGTCTGCCGAAACGAAACAAATCTCAAGCGACAACGACTAGTTGAGAAACATGAGAGAAAGTTAAAGTGATAAAAAAAAACCCACCTATCATGCATAGATGGATGGTAAACAGATTTCCAGCTGTGGCCAGCTTTACAGGAACAGAATGAATGTTTGATAATCAGCTAAGTTTAGACCCAGTTTTCTAAGAATGGCGTCTGCTTACATCATAAAATGGCGCCGCTAATTCTACACCGAACCAATTTCTCAATCGATAAGATTAAGTCATTTCTCTTTCAGAACAAAAAAGAAACTAACCACAGGGTTGGGGAACACGCAAGACCGGCCATCAAAGTCGGCCTGCAGCAAAGGGCGGGGCAGCTGTGGCCTTAAGCTCGTTAACGGGCAACGAGGGAGGCTCCAAGTGGAGCTGGCTGGTGTGCTCCAAGAGAACGGGGACTTCTACACTGATGGCTGCTTACACCGCTACTGTACCAAGAGGCAAAGTCAACGTGTGCCGTGTCGTTAAGTGGTTTTCTTGTTGTTAACTGGTTCAAGACGCTCAACTGCACTAACCTGGTCCATGAGCAGCCAGAAATTATTTTTAAATTTTAGTACATTGTCTTTACATCAATACAGACGTAAACACGACCCAAAATAACGGTATTAAAAAGGCATCAAAATCCCTAAAGTCGGAATGCGGCTACCTTCATGAGCGGGAAAAATCGGTCGCATACGCCAAACCTCACCATTGGTGAATCTCAAAGCTCTAGCCAAGGAAGGGGAGAGGCATCAATTAAAGTCAGGACTTCCCAATTTAACCGAGAAAATCTGTTAAGTTCGACCCAATGCGCACCTTCACAAATTATGGTGGTGGTAATTTTCAGATTTTGAAATTGTTTGTCCTGCAACTACGGATTAGAAAGTGACGGGTTTTAAGCTGTGTGCATATTTCTCATTCCAAATCTGTTCACAGTATACTACACGAAGTTTCCAGACCTGGTCAGAGCCGTTATTATGTGTGTCAAGACTAACCAGTTTACGACAAAAAGCACTTAAGAACACGACAAACGTGACTGTGGACAGCTGGGGAAAGGCTTAGCTGATAACAACGGCGAATTAAGGACCAGAGGCCATTGCCAGTAAACAAAGACCTGCTGATGGTAAACACTCAGGCTCAGCATACATGTGCTGAACACAAACATTGTAAACACACACACACAACACACACACACACACACACACACACATGTATTTTCTTATCGATTTTCCTCTTTTTACTGGCTCAATTTATTGGTAAAGGTTGCAATAA
>CM054147.1:13211194-13231194 GCA_028751875.1 Rapana venosa
CTAGCTGATTTGTCATCAAGCAGCACTAAGACAAAGATCACAATCAAGTAACAATGTACACAGCTGTACAGAAAATATGAACAAACAAAGCAAACAATGAATGGCCAAACTACTGAACCAAACAGGACTTCCAACAATTGCCCCACAGGAACTGTTGATCCGAACTTTCCTGAATGCGGACGACCGCTTTCTGAGCTGCCTCAGGTCGTGATTTAACGACACGCCAAGTTCCCACTCAGCGCAGCACTTGTCAGTGGCCTATGCCTCAGGGAGCCCTGGCCTAATCTAGGCGCTACGGAAACAAAACTAACGGGTCAGGCCAGGCCCCAGTGGAGTCTGTTCTCGGCTTGTCAGGCCATGGTACTAATCACGCTTCGCCTGAGCGGGTCTGGAACCACGGAGTGAGGGATATGACCCGTGACAACGTGAGCCATGCACATACACACACACTCACACACACACACACAAACACGCACACACTCACACACACACACACACACACACCACTCACACACACACTCACACACACACACACACACACACACACACACACACACACACACACCTGCCGAGCATGACCTCTCTGAACGAGATACAGGTTTTGGGGTTCAACTGCCAATCAAGTGGTGTAGGAATTAAAGACAGACTGGCACCTTGTGACAGCTCTCAACCTTGATACTGTACTGACCAGCTATTGTGAAATTTCCGAAACTTGTAGGGCTTTAACGCTTCACATGCATCGTGTTTTTGTTTGATTGTGAAAGTGTATTGTTTTCTTAATGAGATACTAGACTAGTGCCCTCATGTTGTTTACGCTATAAATGATTGTACTGTCTTGTTTAGAGACAAAAAAGTATGATGGTTCTCTACCAATGGAGCCACTATACAAGAGATAATGTGATGACCAATTTATTTTTGTTTGAGATGAAAATTCTTATTCCTTTGGTGCAGATCTTAGAACGTACAGAATTGTAGTTGCCTTTCCTGTTTACAAACCATCAAACTTCATCATGGAAAGTTTGTAACTCCCTCTGTACGGTTGCTTTAAAGTCATATTAACTTTCGTGGAGTTCCAATTCTTCCGATTAACCAAACTACTTAAGTTTATAACACCCTCTGTACGGTTACTTAATAGTCATATTAACTCTCGTGGCGTTCCAATTCTTCCGATTAACGTCAACAACTTATATGAGCTTATGAGCCAAAAGTACTAACTACATTGCAAAAAGTCTCTATGGCGTTTCATATCTGCTAAACAGCGAATTATTGATTATACTGATAAAATATACAAGACGAATGTAAAGAAAAAAAATCGCCGGTAAAATTGAACATTTACTTTTCAACAATGACATGTCCCGTAAGAAATAACAGTCCTCGTGTTTGAGAGTACTGTGACTGTATAAGGCAAAGTAACTGTTATGAAACAGTATTGTGTAATGTAATAACGGATTTGAAGTCCTTATCTAGGAACTGTTTGTTATGTAAAAATATGTGTAATCTGATATAAAAAACCCGGCAATTTTCCAATCACTGCGCGCGCTGTGTGTGAGTGCGTGCGTGCGTGCGTGCGTGCGTGTGTGTATGTGTGTGTGTTTCTGTATGTGTGTGTGTGTGTGTGTGTGTGTGTGTTGTGTGTGTGTGTGTGTGTGTGTGTGTGTGTGTGTGTGTGTGTGTGTGTGTGTGTGTGTGTGTGTGTGCATGTGTATGTATATACATACCCGAGAGTTTCTGTGTCCTACGCCTTTCGTAAACGTATATTTCTGCGAATGTTTCTCGATTTAGAAAACATACAGAATGTCCATTACCATATTTTCATACAGTGCAGAAAGTTCGACGTAAAATAATGCCAACGGTTAGATTTGCAACGGCAAATGGAAAGGCAGAGGTTTATCTGGAATAAGAACAATCTTTTAAAAAAAATATAAAAGCAAAAGAAAACAGCACAGCCAGTCTGAAAGGATCCTAGTCAGTCAGGAAAAGGACGAAGCGTTTTGTAGTTAATCCTCCCTTCTCCCGGCAGCCAGTGGAGGGAATACAGGAAAGAGTAGAAAATAATATTGACATTACAAACAGAAATAGATCAAGTTGGCAGCCTTGTTCTGCCCCTTTAGAAATTGTTCCAAAAATCCTTGGCAAGCCTGTTAGAGAAAAGAAAAGTTTCAGTAGTTATCCTTAGATGTGGAGAAAGTGAAAACAGTAATCAATCCGGCTGGGATCTTCCAGACGAAAAAGCGAAAAGTAGGAACTAATTCTGGTTCGTTTGTTTCTTTGTTTGTTTGCCATGTTTGAACTGGGTAGGTCCTGAAAGCCAAGTTCTTGTGTTGTGGCTGTTGTTCTGGTGGTAGGGGGTGTTTGTTGTTGTTTTCGTCCTCTCTTTGTTGCTTTTCTTAACGCCTGTATCGTCATTATCGTCATCGTTATTGGTTTTTATTCCAGGCGTATTTTCACAGACGTATAAGAAATGCTTGCAAAATACCTATTAGCTACATCATAACAACACTCAGCACCTATTTCTCTACAACAAAACTTACCACATAGCCATCTAAAAATGCATGGTCAGTAGATCCCAATGGTTTGCAGGTTTGCTTTTTCATCATTATTATTATCATAATTACTATAATAGTCACAGGATTGGGTCTGCTGAGCCACTCCAGACGTTGCTCCAAACAAGACTGGTGTGGCCAAAGAATGCGCAGCCACTGTCCCCCGACACAGATGAAGCCTGCTACCAGTATTACTAACCTATAAGTCATCATCTTGCATTCAGTCATAACACTTAAGGAAGATACGTACAGGGGCTTGAAATTGATGGAATTGTGCAGCCTCTGTTTCCTTGGGTGGTGGTTGAAAGCCGTCCGTTGCATACACTTCACCGGTGATCGGTATAATTTATGCAGCCTCTTTATAGAGGCCACATCCTAACTGTGAGACTGTACCGTTTACCCCGAGATTGTGCAGAAATGGGACATCAGATATGTCCACGCTGTTACACGGATAATGGCAAATAGCATTGTACTCGTTTGCACAGAGCAACGACATAAATGATTAAGGATTGATGTGCAAAGAGGCAATTCCACTTTATTCCTTCTCCTTCGTGGGGATGCGGGGAGACTGCCAATACAAACAGCATTCCCACCTTCTGGAAATTCTGCGCTAGGATTATCTCTTTTCTATTTCTCTCTTTTCTATTTCTCTCTTTGTTTCGTCCTTGTTCCTTTTCTTCCTGTCACCTACTTTTTGTAAATTTTCTGCATTCTTAGTCCGTTCTCCTGCCTCTTTTTCCAGAAATACTTAAAAGATAACAATTCTCTCCCATGCCAAAGACGGATGCACTGGGCCTGACTTGTCAGGCACTTAAGCCGCCAGCAGTGCATCGCTTTTTGGCTCTTATAACAGACGACAGTAGCTGCTGACTGAGCGTTCGACGACGAAGAAGAAAAAGATTAAGTTTATCCCTGTCATTGTATTGGTCATAGCCTAGCCGACACCTGAGGTCCTCTCAGGGTTACTACTGTTGACGCCAACTGTTAAAGGTCAAATTACGCTGTACTAAGAAACTATCAGGTTTACACACTGAAACACCATCATCAGTTTTCTGTGCACTACTATGAACAACCGCATCTTTTGATAAACTGAAACCGCGCGCGCGCGCGTGTGCGTGTGTGTGTGTGTGTGTGTGTGTGTGTTCATGCGCGCGCGTGCGTGCGTCCGTGCGTGTGTATGTTTCTGTGTGTGCGTGCGTGCGAGCATGCGTGGATAGATGCGTGTATGTGCGCGTATATGTGCGTGTGTACACATGGGTACGAACGTGCATACTTAAAGAATGCAGCTATTCAAATGAAAGGAAATGGATGTAATCAAAAGGAACCCTCCACTGCTTTACCAGCTTTGTTTTCACGGTACAGCCTGCACTTTCTCCCCACGTCGCTGCTAAAACTGTCAGGAAACCACCGAGCCTTAGCCGCTCCTTTACTTTCACGGGGGGGGGGGGGGGGGGGGGGGGGGAGAGAAAGACACAGGTGTCAATTTAACAATTTATTTATGTTCCGTAACTTTTAGCGTAGTTGCTGTCTGAGTGTTAGAAGAAGAAGGAGGAAGGAGAAGAAGAAGAAGAAGAAGAAGAAGAAGAAGAAGAAGAAGAAGAAGAAGAGAGAAGAAGAAGAAGAAAGAGAAGGAGGAGGGGGGAGGAGAAGAAGAAGGAGGAGGAGGAGGGAGTAGAAGATGAAGAAGGAGAAGGAGAGGAAGAAGAAGGTGGAGGAGGAAAAGGAGAGGAAGAAGAAGAAGGCGGAGGAGGAGGAGGAAGAGGAGGAAGAAGGAGGAGGAGGAGGAGAAGAAGAACAACAACAACATCAACAACATCATCAACAACAACAATTAGGCCATTCATACATGCTTTGATACGTTTCAGGTCATTGAAAGGACTGGACTTGAAAACAATGTCTCCCAATACCATTGCTCGTACGTACTAAATTCTAACCAAACTTGTTCCAAACAGATCTAACTCAACTATCCAGACAAGACTGATTATTGTTGCTTGTTGTTGTTTTCATCGATTCGGTGTCGAATGTTGAAACTGATCAGTGTTGGGCTTTGTCATTCTTTGTTTGCCTGGTTGGGTGGGTTTTGTGTTATGAATGGGCTAGCTGGTTGAGTTTTTAGTACTGGTTTGGAAAAGCCACGAAATGAGAGCAGTCTTGGCTGGAAAGACATGGCTGGTCTACCGTAATCGTAGTGATAATAGCCGATAATGAGACTGTCTACAACAATTTGCTCCAAACCAAACCCTGCCAGAGCAAAATGATATTGAAAGCATAAGTACCACACAAGATGCATTGTCTGTTAATTTGATTCAAAGACCAAGATCTTGCCGATTTTGTTCTTAAATTCAACTAAAAATGTAGAGCGGATTACAGAGAATAAAAGCGCAAGTATGCTGTCTGTCTCTCTCTCTCTCTCTCTCTCTCTCTCTCTCTCTCTCTCTCTCTCTCTCTCTCTCTCTCTCTCTCTGAGTCCTTCTTCACATTACACAAGCACGCATACAAAAAGTGTGCACAAACGTTGGCACACACACACACACACACTAATAACATACACACACGCACGCACGCACACGCACACATGTGCGCACGTTTATATGTGTGTGCGTATGTTGCGTGCGTACGTGTGTGTGCGTACGTGCACGTGACAAATAGGTGTCCAGAATGTAATGAATCCCTCTGTCTGTGCCATTCCCAAAATGGCAGAACAAGGGCAAATTACTCCTCTGCTCCAAGCGTTACACTGGCTTCCCCTTTCCCACCGTATCGATCACGAAGCCAGAATTGTCTTTTGCAATATCGTTTCAGACATCTTTCTAAACTTGATGATCATGATTCTTTTTGAGAGCTATCCTCTTTCCATCTTAAAAATATAAAGTTACAGTGTGTGTGTATGTGTGTGTGTGTATTTTGTGTGTGTGTGCGTTCGTGTGTGTATTTGTGCGCACGCATGCAGTCATGGTGAATGTGGAGGCTGGTATAGGACGAAGGGCGGCCAGTGAAGAGAGTTGGTTAGAATGGAAGGCCTGGACGGCTGCGTACTTACGTACTCATTTACGTTCTTACCTACCACCTTACTTACGTACTGACCTACTTACTTGCTTGCTTACTCACTCACTTACTTACTTACATACTCCCGGGGACTGGATGTTTAAAAAAAACCATGAGTGTTTATTCCATTATCCTCGAAATACAAGAACTTACTTCCTTGCTTACTTTCTTACTTACTTTCTTACTTACTTACACACTTGCTTGCTTGCTTGCGTAATTACCTACTTACTCACTCACTTATTTACTTTTCCCCCGTGGGGATGCCGGGGGCCTGTCAGTATGAACAGTACCACCACCTTCTGGAAATTCTGTGCTAAAAATTCCCTCTTTTCTATCCCCCTATTTCTGCCCTACTCATTTTCTTCTGATCACCTCCTTCTCGCCTATTTTCTGCAATTTTGGTCAATTCTCCTGCCATTTTTTTCAGAAAAAACTTCAAAGATAACAATTCTCTCTCACGCTGAAGTCGGATGCACTTGGCCTGACTTGTCAGGCGCTTAACGGCAGCGCAACGCATTTTCGCTCACATGACAGACAACAATAGTTGCTGTCTGAGCGTTCGACGACGAAGACGAGGTAGCTGCTAAGTTACAAGTTTGCGTACTGTCTTTACCAATATTAACTCCAGGAGGAAAATATCCTCGCACAGAAACCTCAGTGGGATTCGAACCCACGCCTCAGTAGTCGTCAGGTTACGAGTTTGTTATTTCTTCTAACCACGAGGCTATCCTGCCTCTCAGCCTATAATTATTACAGGGAAGAAAAGCTGTGGGCAGTGTACGTGTGCTTTCCGGGGCTGGTCCAGTTGCTTACAGCAACCTGTCACTTTCCGGTGGACTGGCATAACAAAACCACACACGATTTTATTGGCCATCCTTTCAGCAGCAGTGTGTGTCTGTCTGTGTGCGTGCGTGAGAGGGAATGTTTCTGCTTTTTTATGGAAATATTATTTCCTGACCATTTTTTTCTGTCAAAGTGTCTAGGAATTTTCTAGTCTTGTTTGTCTAGGTTTCTTTTCTTTCTTTCTTTCTTTTTGGAAATATTTCGGATTTGGTTGGCCAGTTGGCCTATCTTTTAGCCAGAAGAAGGTTTTCAATAAACAAAAAATTTGCTCTGTCAAACACTTGGGTGTTGTGTTTTTACTTGTCTGCTTTAAAAAAAAAATCTGGTTTTGGTTTGGATTTTGATTTTTGGTTTAGTTTGGTTTGGTTTGGTTTGGTTGGTTTGGTTTGGTTTGGTTAGTAGTTTTAGTGGTTCTTTCGTTGGTTGATCAGCTGGTTGGTTGGTAGTCTGGCTGCTTGACTGGTTGCTTGGCTGGTTGTCTTGTTTGTCGTTAGTTGGTTGTGTTGGTTGGCTCGTTGGGGAAGGGGGCGGTGGGAAGGGAAGGATAGTGTTACGTTAAAAGATTACGAGCGCCTAGCGCTTCAAAGACAGGGTGCTATAAACATCTTCTTTAACCACGTCAGACTGGTGGAAAAGTATGAAGCAGCACCCTCAGCCCCACAGCCTAGCTGTGAACTATTATACTGTGAACTGTGAACTATTATACCATACTGATTACCACAGTCTGGAGAAGCTTGAAGTCCTAGTCAACCAAAATAGTCCGCCGACCCACAAGGCTGGTGAAAAGCTTTCAGGGATTCTTTCATTTCTTTCTTATATATATATATATATATATATATATATATATATATATATATATATATATATATATATATATATTGAGAGAGAGAGAGAGAGCAGAAACAACTCAATTATTTCTTTGTATTTTATAACATCCAAGCTACAACAGATCCTTGTGTGTTCAAAAGCTACGCAGCTTTTTTTTCCCCCGGATAAGAACGCGTCGCTTTGTTGAACCGCTATCTTTTTCGTCTTTTTCTCTTTCTTTATTGTCTACGTGCATATGTACATCTACAGCTCTCTCTCTCTCTCACACACACATATACACACCCACTCACATACACTGTGGGTTCTTTAACACACACACACACACACACACTCTCTCTCTCTCTCTCTCTCTCTTCTCTCTCTCTCTCTCTCTCTCTCTCTCTCTCTCTCTCTTTCTTACTCTGTCTGTCTGTCTGTCTGTCTGTCTCTGTCTCTGTCTCTCTCTCTCTCTCTCTCTCTCTCTCTCTCTCTCTCTCTCTCTGTGGATTCTTTTACGCGCGCTCAAAATCATCGTACAGGTTTCTTGAGTCACGCGAAGGATCGTCACCCAGTCCTTCCTGAAAACTGAGCTGGAAGTGAAAGAAGAAATAAAGAACCGACTCAAGAGAGTGACTCCATCTAGCAATCTGAGCTTCTCTTCCTTTAGCCAGGATCTACCAGAGACCTGTCAGACTATCAGACTATGAACAAGAAAAGCTGATATATAAGGTGGGGGGGGGGGGGGGGGGGGGGGGGACGGGATGGCCTGGTTGGTTAGAGCGTTGCGCATTGCGCTTGTGGATCTGCTGACCGGGTTCGAATCCCGTACGAGGGGATATTTTCCTCTGGAGTTAACACTAGTGCCGACTGCACTCTCCCCAAAAGTCCCTCGGATGAGACTATACATCGAGATCCCGTGTGCGAACGCACGCAGAACATTTTACGCACACGTTAAAACCTGTTCCGCTTTTCATAAGAGTAGACCATTGTGTGCCGGTGGGAACGGATAAGACAATTTACAAACACTGCTAACCCTCGGTAACACACAGATGTAAAAAAATCAAAAAGCACATGCGTGCTTATTCTATTATCCTCGAAAAAAACAGAATAAATAATTAAATAGTAAATAAATAAATGGATAAATGAATAAATAAACTCAAGTAACAGTATATCCCCAGATATCTTGTCTAAAAGGTTAACACAGCAAACTCCACACTAGGAAAATGTGGATTCAGACTTGGTCAGCGACAGATGAAACGAATGTTTTCGGCCTAGGTTGGCCTTTCAGAAAACTGAGTACAAGTATCAACGGTTCTGTGCGAAAACAGGACCTACGCGGTAGACCATCGTCCTCCATACAGGTGAGACTGTTGTTCAACGTAACAAACAGTACAAGTCTCGGCGGTAGAATAATGCTGGATGAACTGAGAAAAGTAGTGTACGATAGGTTTTATCTCTTAGTCTCAGACTAGCTTGACCTACATAGTATCATCATCCACATCTTCATTGATCATCGTTGTGATAAAGAAACATGTGAAAGATTCACTGACTCTTCCAGACCAGTTTTCATGAAGGCTTCAGTTTCTGTTTCTCTCTCATGCAAGTGACGAATTCCTGCCAGTCTGGAGATTTGTGGGAGACTCTCGTTGGAGATACCCTCGGTAATAGCATTTATTCCACTGTTAGTCACTGCAGGTTTCTCTATGTAAAATTTGGGCTACTCTCATTTGCGGAGGGTAAGTGGCCATAAGAGCAGCGCCATCCTATCTTTAACTCCTGTTTGCGTCTACGGTTGCTTCTTTCTATATGAGAGTGACTTTTTCTCAAAAGAATTCTGCCAGGGACAACTCTTTAGTTACCGTGGAGTCTCTTACTTGCGCCGAACGCAAGTTGCACACGGAACCTCGGTTTATCCTCTCATTTAAAAGACTAGCGCCAGACCACCATTCAAGGTCTAGAGGATAAGGGGGGAAGGGGGGGGGGGAACAGGGATCTCTCACACTTGTCACTTTCTAGGTGGGTACTATCAGAGCGGGTTTCTCACTCAGTAAGGCTCGGCCATTAAACCATTATTGCTTCTAAATATTTTGGAACAAAAACAGGCAACAATAAACATCACAAAGCCTACACATCGGCAACAAAGGGTCTCCTTTACTTGGTGGCCTCGCTGCAGCCTGACAACTGTTTACACTCAAGTGTGAGACAATAAACTAGGGTGTGGCGAGATCGGAATAAGCAGCATGAGAAAAGCAGCATATTATATCACAGAAGACATATAAGAGCAAGGCCCAGAAACGTGATAAAATATAGTAGAACAGAAGTAGTCTGAGTGTGACTGTGTATGATAATATCAGGAGGAGCGGAGTGAAGAGAAGCAACTGTTTACTTCACAGAAGATGTACGAGAGCAAAGCCTCCAAAACTGATCTACAGCCTGGTGAACGCAAAGTGAGGAGGAGACAGACTGGTGAAAACGCTGAGGCGACAGCTCTAACGGAAAGACAACCTGTTGACGTGTCAGACTGGCGATGGAAGATGTGCGGGGGGAAAAAAGAGATGGAAGTCTGCTTTGGTAACAGCCAGTGAAAGCGTGTAGGTGATGACGTAACATGAGAAACTTGGTAACAGAAAATGTGACGAGAGGGCAGAACAGTGTGAAAGACAGACAAATTCGATGAGTTCCTAGACACAGTGAAACTGGTGAAAACGACTGGAAAAGCTGTGGTGAAATGACAGACTGGTGAAAAGGCTTACGAGATTGTTGAAAAACGAGTAACGTACCGGTGAAAAAGTACTTAATGTAATGATAAAAACAGACTTAGTAGATTAAGAGAGAAGCAAAGGGCCGTAACATGCTGCAATATACTGGTGAAAAACGCCTTCTCAAGTAACACACAGCAATAGAAAAAATGCTACATGCCAGTTAACAACTAGCCCTTTCAAGCAACACAATGGTTGAAAAAAGCCTGTGGTCTATTAAAAGTTATGGAGGATGATAAAAGCGATGAAAATGATGCCAGGAAGCAATTACAAACTGGTTTTTAAAAATGATAAAAAGGCTCTAACGTATAGATGAAGAAAAATGACGAAGTAAGATATAAAAAAAATGCTGTAAAATTTCGATGAATAAGGTTGTAATGAAGTGACAAAGATTTGAAAAATTTCGTAACCTACATTATGAAAAAATGTTTTTCAAACATTCAGCTGAAAATACGATAGTAAAGCAATACAGGTGTAAAAACAATTACTGCAACAGGTGAAAAAGATGATGGTCGTGTGGCATACTCATGAAAATATGCTACGACAAACGGGTGAAAATGTGCTGAGACAAACGGGTGAAGAAGATGATAACATAGCATACTTGGGAAAAATACGCTGTGTGTGTGTGGAGGAGGGGGGGGTGTAGTAAGAAACAAAATCATGGAAGAAAAACGTGTGACATACTGATTTAAAATGTGATGAAACTGGTGAAAAACATTGTTACACACAGTTACAAAGAGGCGTGATGAAATTTGTTTTAAATGAAAAAGGCGGTCATACACAGGTTTAAAAAAAAAGCTGTAATTAAGTAGCAGACCAGTGCAGAAGACTGTAACATTCTAGAGGTAAACAACAAACACGGTTTAAAAAGTTGTGGGATACTGGTTTCAGTATCTGGTCAAGTGAACAGACTGATCAAAGTGACAGCCATACAGTGTCATACCCGCCAAAAAAGGCTGTAAAATGCTGTGAAAATAGGTTGTGACGCGGTAACATATTATAAGGAACAGTTTGTAATCAAGTACAGATGTAAACAATCGTGGTCATAAGAAACAGAGCGGTGAAGTAGTACCATTACATAATGAAGCTGAAAGCCAGTTAGAAGTACTGTAGTATCAGAGTATGAAAGACATAATCATGAGATAATATTGACCAGCTTTCTTATCTTAAGGTATTTTTACAGTTCCAATCATCATGTCTTATAATTTAAAGAAAACAATCACATGGAGATCTACTTGCAATATACATTTCCCTGTCGTGGTTACATGCAGGTGATAATCATTCTAAATAATAAATCACCGACTAAATTATATAACCTTCAATCATACTTATTTTCCTGTTTTCCATTTCAGCTTTAGAAAAAAAAACACCGCATCCCTCACTCTCCTCCTCCCACAAGAAAAAAATAAACCAGTTTCTAATTCAACAACAGTTACCTCAGACACAAACTCACCTCTTCAATCAGCTACATCGTCTCATTAAGAACAACAGTAAATAATCCAGTCTTGAAAACCCATCCCCGACATTTCCAGCACACGGCACCCTGCCTCTTCATTGTTGTCTGCGAGAGACAGGAAGTCGTAACAGTCGTCTGCTTGTAAAATGGATGAGCGCGCGTGCGTCAACAGTGCACTGTTAGCAGCCACAGTGTGTGCTTGTGTGTGGAGGCGCCCGATGTAACGACCCTTGCAAGTCTTCTAACTTTTTTTTTCAAAATAAAACAACAACATCTATAAAAGATAAAACATTTTTTCTTTCAGAAACTTACCTCTATGTCGAATTTCGCAGAAGGAGAAAATAAATTTAAAAAAACAACCACAATACGTGTCTTGTCAGTTTCACACTGTTTGTTTTTGTGTGTTTATTAGCTCCCCTTAAGTTGGAGAAGAAGAAGAAGAAGGGGAAAAAACAAAACTACGTCGAAAAGGTCGTAGTTCAGCTCTGGCCTTAGCCTACTCTGCGTTCCTGGAGTACCCAGTCGGTGGTCTGGAAGTGACTCGCGGCTTTGAGCCAGTGCACCGTTATTTGGGCTCGCCAGCTACGTTCCCTGTGTGTCGGCTATAGCAACTGGGTTGTAGCCCTTGCATACAGCGGGCCAGATTAAGGCTTTCAGCCTATTGTTCCAGGGGTCAGGAAAGGAAGGAAGGAAGGGAGGGAGGGAGGAGGGGAGGAGGTGTCCGGGGCTTCGGTCTTGTGGAAAGGCCGTTGGTGTGCCAGAGCTTAGCACACAGAGGGTCTGTGACGTCAATGACTGACTCCAAAGCCGCTTCGTTCTTGGGGTCTAAAAGTGGCAGAAGGGCTGTGAACGAACGTACGTACGCTCACTGGTTGGATTGGTTCCAGCAAACTACCTACCACGGGTTACCTGTAAATTGAATACTGCCATTCAAGGCGTCGGTATGGTAATAATTCTTTGTGTGTGTGTGTGTATGTGTGGCTGTATGCTTTACGTTCGGCTTCGTGATACATTTCCTTACAATTTCCTCCATCCCCCCCCCCTCCCTTTACCACCACCCCCACCTCCTCTTTCCTGCCCCTTTTTTTCTTTACTGGCGATCGAAGTATGTCGTAGAATAAGGGGGCCCTGTTAGCTCAGTGATACATTGTTTAGCTGGCTTTTTACGAGAAATATTGGGGCAATTTAACAGCTGCTTGAGTGGATGCCATTTTCGTCTGGTCATAATCACAAAGCAAGTATAAAATAACCTGAATCTTTTGTGTTGGGTGTTTTTTTCGCTGTTGAAAGCTTAGGCAGATTCAGTATGGTAGGCCTGCTAGTTTGGTGTGGCTTGTTGTGTGTCTTGTGTGTCTGACGTGCTGAAGGGCAATGCGATGATTACGGTAGGACAGTCACAGACCTAGACTACACAGGTAGGGTATTATCCCAAACAACAACGAACTAAAAATAAGTTGGGTTACACTTTTTCTTTTGTCTTTCTTTTTTGGGTCAGTCAGGTACGTGCAGATTCCACATGCGCACCCGTGGTCTTTTTTCCCCCATTTGTTAGAGGTTCGGGTTTTTGTGCTTTTATGGGGGTTGGTGGGGGCTTAGCTTGGTTGGTTGGTTGGCTGGTTGACTGAATAGTTGACTGGCTGGCTGCTTGGCTGAAAGGTTGGTTAATTGGTTGGTTGGTTGGTTGACTGAATGGTTTGGATGGTCGTATTTTTCTTGGCTTTGTTATAATGTAGATTTGATACTTTTTTCCTGATGAGAAATACTTAGAGGCGGTTTTGGAGGAAAAATTAAGACGTTAAAGCTATGCTGGGCATTATTATATAATCTATCTTTGACAAAATTTAGATTTACTTATCTTTCGAAATGAAGATTTAGTTAAACAAATAGGTGCAAGCTTGAATCAAATCAATTGTCGATTTTTTTTTTATAAAGGACACTTGTAAGTATTCTTTCTGTTCAGTTTTGTGGGTGCTTTTGATCTTGTGAATTCTCGCAGTCATTTCTGATTTCTCCCAATCAGCTGGAGAAATGGGGCCTAAGTTTCAGATACATTCTGCCTGACGCTAAAGCCGAGGGGTTAAGACCGTGGATTTCAATCCTGTGGGTCCGTGAAGTCGTGGGTTCGAATCTCAGTATGGTGAATTAATGGTGGGGATTTTTTATGATCTCCCAGATCAACGTAAAACGCAAAGCTACGGTGCCTTATTTCCCTTCGTGTATATACACAAGGCAAAAGATAGGAATGAGCGTTAAAGATCTCGTGACTCATGTCAGCCCTCCGTGGGTTACGGAAGCAGAAACACACCTAGTATGCATCCGGTACCCCTTTTCTCCCCATTTTTCTCCTGTCTGAAGCTGGAAAGTGTCGGCGATGCCCAGCGGGAAGATCTCCTGCAGTGTTACGAGCACAGGAGAAGACAAGACATACACATCGCACCGGGGAAAGGAACGCAGAAAAGAACAAGAAAAACCTTCTCTCCAACAAAAGTTCAAACTCATTCCTATTATCTTTTAACCTTCGTTAACCAAAAAAAAAGTGAATCAAGAGTGCCGATGTGTAAATTCCTATTCTCCTCGCTGATTTTTGCCCTCCTCATTTAAAAGCTAGTATTCCGCTCGTGGGCACGAGGTAGCCTAGTGGTTAGAGTGTCGAACTCGTGATCTGACGGCAGCTGTGGGTGGGTGCAGGATCAAGTCTCCGCTGAGGTGTCTGTTTGATATGTTGGGGTGTTGTTGTTTTTACCTTGGAGTTAACAATGGTACTGGCTCCATTCTCCCAAATTAAACCGAGACTCTGTATACAGACCCCGGTAGAATGTTTTCCGCACACGTTAAAGTCCTAGAGAGATGTTGGTATTGAAAGAGCAGTGACAACTCTGAACAATATAGGTTGTAACCGAAGCCCGGTGGTGATATCTTTGAAACAGGAGGGGTTTCTGTGGCCAGGTGCAACATGCTTGCTGAAAGATCCTCTGTGTGCGAGCAAGCAAGCAAGCGCGTGTGTATGTTTCTCTGTGTGTGTGTATGTTTATTTTAATTTTATTTATTTTATTTTATTCTTTTATATCGAAGATAATGGAATAAGCACTTCTGTGCTTTTTTTTACATCCAGTCCCCGTGTGTATGCGGTTTTGTAAATTCTGTCATCTGTTCCCACCGGCACACAATGGCCTACTCTTACGAAAGGTGAAACAGGATTTAACGTGTGTGTGGTAGGTAGTTTTTTGGATCAAATCCAGCCACTGAGCGTACGTACGTTCGTTCACAGGCCTTCTGCCACTTTTAGACCCCCGAAGAACGAATGTGTGTGTGTGTGTGTGTGTGTGTGTGTGTGTGTGTGTGTGTGTGTGTGTGTGTGTGTGTGTGTGTGTGTGTGTGTGTGTGTGTGTGTGTGTGTGTGTGTGTGTGTGAAGTCAATTCAAGTCAAAATTTTATTTCCAGATGGTACATTGAATAAGCAATGCATTTGCTTTTTTTCATCAAGCCATCTATCTAAGAACAAATTTCGTAATGATTATACTAAGACGCTACATTATTGCATCATTTACCATTGAATTAAACCAGTAAAAAAAAAAGGAAAAAATCGATAAGGAAATACATTGAAAATACAAATTACCACATATACATATACACGCACACACATACTCATGCACACCTGAGCGCGTGCGCGCTCACGTCCACACACGCATTTAAATAAAAATGTTTTAAGAATTATGTGTGTGTGTGTGTGTGTGTGTGTGTGTGTGTGTGTGTGTGTGTGTGTGTGTGTGTGTGTGTGTACACGTTTCACTCTGTATGTTTCTGTGTGGGGAGGGGGGGAGGGGGTTTTCTGTGTGAGTGTTTATCTGTCTGTTTGTCTTTGTGTGTGTATCTGTCTGCCTGTCTGTGTCTGTGTGCGCGTGCGTGAACATCATGTTTGTTAACAGAATCATCAAACACTCTTACGTAACACTAATGCGGTCACGATTGACAATATATGAATGACCGTGATCACGCTCACGTAATAACTTACAGGCCAGCGATTAATCAAGGTACAATGACCGGGTATGAAGATGTGTGTGTGTTGTGTGTGTGTTGTGCGCGCGCGCGCGTCTGCCTGTCTGTCTCTCTGTCCGTCCGTCTGTCTGTCTGCCTGCCTGCCTGTCTGACAGTCTGTGTACTTGGACGTGCGTGCGCGTATGTGTGCGCATCTAGAGGGGGTAGGGAGGGAGGAATTGGATGCGTTGCCAGTTTCGTTTTCAAAAACAGTTTGCTTATTCAAATTTTATCATTGAAACCATTGCTGACTTATTCAATGAAAGTAAACCAATACAGTTCCACCTGATGTCTTTTTTGTTCAAGCCAATGTTCCTGATTTTGAACACAACGCAGAATGTCTCAGGCAAAAGCCTGTTAAAACCCCGTCCACCTATCAAAAAGGACAGGACCAACTGTGGCCAGCAGGATAGGTGTATTATTTATTTATTTATTTATTTATTCTTTTATATCGAGGATAATGGAATAAGCACTTATGTGCTTTTTTACATCTAGTCCTCGTGTGTTTGCGGTTTTGTAAATTCTGTCATCTGTTCCCACTGGCAAACATTGGCCTACTCTTACGAAAAGCGGAACAGGATTTAACGTGTGCGCAAGATAATAATAATAATGTATGGAATTTATATAGCGCTGAATCTTGTAAAGCAACAAATCAAAGCGCTTTTTAAAAAAAAATTATGCGTGTGTATGCGGTTTTTTTAATTTTGTCATCTGTTCCCACCGGCACACATTGGCCTACTCTTACGAACAGCGGAACAGGATTTAACGTGTGCGCAAGATGTTCTGCATGCGTTCGCACACGGGGCCTCGGTTTATAGTCTCATCCGAAGGGGCCTTGCATTGCTTCTGGGTCACTTTGGTGGTTTTCAGTGGTGCCTGTTCTGAGCTAACATACGCAGGACATTTCCTACTGACGACAGTATTAGCTTAGTCGTGGAGCCAGAGACATCCACACGGGGTGGTGACTACCACAACGTCCCTCCAACAACTCTCCCGTGAACCTCCAATCCCAAAGGCTTGTGTCAAGTCAAAATAATTCCAGTCCAGTCCCAGGGCACCCCTCGAAAATTTTATCTGTTCGTTTCTAATGCAACGCATCAGACAGAGGACAAAACACTGATACGCAGTGAGGGAAAACTCATGTATTTCAGTATGTTTCTTCAGCGCCTGGGCTTTATCACACCTTGATTAAACCATTGACGCTGGGGGCAACAGCAAAGTGAGAGGCTGTATGATCAGTGGCTTTCCCACTCATGGAATTCCACTTTACAGCTTAGAATTTAGTGATCGACTACAACTCACTGACTGGGAAGCTTGACTCGCACAGTCCTTATGTGCTGCCGCCCTGGGGGCTAGCTGGCCTTTGGAGAAATCTCCAGCGCTGACTGTCCTTATGCCCACTTGGCCGAGAGAGTAGGGGTGTGCTGTGGGCAAGGCATCTCCACTACAATCAAATTTCTGCCCAATATCCGAAACAGCAGCTGCCTTCTCTGCTGTTTTGGAGGTCATCGTCGAACACGACGGACAAGCATGTTATCTTGTTCCCAGAACTCAGACTTTGTTGTAGGTTCTTAGCTATTGGCTTTATGGTGGGCTGAACACAGACCATGAATTTGTTTCGTGGATTAAGTAAGGGTGGTCATTTTTTAAAATCGCGATTTGTCATGTACATAAAGTAGCAAAAGTGTGTGGTATGGGGGATCTGTTTGACGTAGGTAAGGTGTGTGTGTGTGTGTGTGTGTGTGTGTGTGTGTGTGTGTGTGTGTGTGTGTGTGTGTGTGTGTGTGTGATGTGCGTGTGTGTGTGTGTGTGTGTACGTGTAGGTGTACGTGTGTATGTGTGTGAACGTGCATACACACACACATGCATGCATGCCTCTGTATACATTAATATGTATATATATATATATATATATATATATATATATATATATATATATATATATATATATATATATATATATATATATATATATATGTCTGTGTGCATTGGCGGTCACGTTTGATTCTATCATCAAAAGTGATTAGATGAATGCTTTGAGATTGATCGGGTGATTATGTTCATGTTGTTGTAAAGGCCTAGTGGATCAGACAAAAGGCCGAAGGACAACCATAAAATGCAGCTGCAGTTTTCTGTCATTGTAAGAAGACCACTAAACAAGGAGCTTTCTTCTTTTCCTCATAAATAGCAAGGTCAAGAAAGCAAGAAAGAATGAGAAAGAAAGTTGATGGTATATTAAAAAAGAAAAAAGACACAAATATAAATCAAAGAAAGAAAGAAAGAGTGAAAAAAGACACAAAATACGAAAGAAAGTGTGGAAAAAGAAGCGGAACTTGAAGGGGGAAAAAGAAAAGAAAAAGTAAATAAAAGAGAAAAAGAAAGAAAGAAAGAAAGAAACGCAAAAAACAAAGAAAGAAAGAGTTTAAAACAAACGAAAAATCCAAAGAAAGAAAAAAAAAAAAAGAAAAGAAGGGGGGAAATAAAAATTGACGACCTTTCATAACCGTCAGAGTATTCAGAACAACAGTAAGAATGAAAAATAAAATAGCGAAAATAACAATAACATCATCAGCGTCAACAGTAGCGAAAACAACATTAAACGTCATCACCATCGTTACCATCATTGCCATCACCATCAACAGCAGCAATGATAGTCGAAACAGCAACAGGAACAGCAACAGCAGTAACAGCAGCAGCAGCAGTAACAGCAGCAGCAGCAGCAGCAGAAGCAGAAGTAATAACAGTATCTGCAGTAGAAGAACAATAAAGAAAGAAAAAGATATGTGACAACCGGAGAAGAGAAACAGTTGGAGAGATGGAATAATACTTCAGGCAGTTAGAGCATAGTTCCGATTGATATTCTGATACTGTATGCAGTTTATTACATTGGCTATTATCATGACAGCTGGCTGGCTGCCTGCCTGGTTGTTTGCCTGACTGACTGATTGACTGATTGGTTGATTGATTGATTGCTTGATTGATTGATTGATTGTTTGATTGATTGATTGATTGATTGATTGATTGACTGACTGATTGATCTTTTCCATTTGTTTTGGAACTCAGGCTCTCTATTCTTTTACGGAGTTCATTAAAGGATTTAGGTTCAATTACTTTCTAACCAAAGAATAGAACAAAGTTAAAGATGGCAATTGGCTGGATTTATTCCTGTTTTAAATGAACTTACTCAGGTTACCGATCGATTGAACAATCTATTGACTGGTTGTTTAGTTGCTTGCTTGCTTGATTGATTGATTGCTTGGTTGGTTGGTTGATGGTTGCGTGGTTGCTTGCTCGCTCGCTCTCTTGCTTGCTTGCTTGCCTTATTGGCTGTTGTTGGTCATTGCTTGCTTGCTTGATTGGTTGGTTGATTTGTCGGTTGGTTCATCCGTTCGTTGATATTTCGACTGATTAATGATTGATTGTTCAACTGCAGCACTGATTGGTTGCTCGATCAGCGGATCATGCTGCTTGGCTACCTGGTAAATCAAAGAAAGAAAGGGTCAGTGTGTGTGTGTGCAGTTCTCATAGCCACCTCTGGGGCTGACTGACTGACTGACCAGCTTGACCCTGCACCGTGAAAGCGCCGGGGAGGATCAGGCAATATTGACCATAGCCAGCACAACACTCAGATCCCCCTCCCACTATGTCCTCACACCACAGCACAGCTCCTGATATTGGCTTGTTTGGCCTCTGCCACCTGCAGTCAGATATTAGAGTGTTGCTCAATCTGACATTACCACTTCTTGGACATGCAGTCCTTTCCCGTGTGTGTTTGTGGGTGGGTGAGGGGGGGGGGGAGGGGGGCGAAGTTGGAGGGGGTTGTATGTATGGGGGGGGGGGGGGGGGAGGGGGGTAGGGTATGTGTATGAGTGCGTGCGTACGTGCGCACGTGTGTTGTGTGGGGGAGGGGGGATGCGCGCGGCGCGCGTGGGGTGTGTGTGTGTGTGTGTGGGGTTGTGTGTGTGTGTGTGTGTGTGTGTGTGTGTGTGTGTGTGTGTGTGTGTGTGTGTGTGTGGTGTTGGTGGTGTGTGTGTGAGAGAGAGATTAGATTAGATTTAGATTCAGAATCAGAATATCTTATTACCATTTAAGTCATGTAGATTTATTTGACAAAACAAAACATCCGCCGTAACTATCTGTGTGTGTGTGTGTGTGTGTGTGTGTGTGTGTGTGTGTGTGTGTGTGTGTGTGTACATACGTGTGTGTGTGTGTGTGTGTGTGTGTGTGTGTGTGTGTGTGGTGTGTGTTGTGTGGTGTGTGTGTTGTGTGTGTGTTGTGTGTGTGTGTGTGTGTGTGTTTCTCGTCAGTCTGTCTCTCTTATTCTCTGTCTGTCTCTCTGTCTATGTCTCTGTCTCTCTCTCTCAAAATAAAATGTGTTCATTGTTCATTGTTCATTGTTCTCTTGTCTTGAGAGGACGTCTCTACACCTGTATTATTAATCATGTTGATGTAGACATCATTGTTTGCGAGGGCAGATTTAAGACTAAGCTTGACCTAAGATCTTTACCATTG
>CM054147.1:13236194-13238694 GCA_028751875.1 Rapana venosa
GTGTGTGCGTGTGTGAGTGTGTGTGTGTGCGTGCGTGTTTGTTCGTTTGCGTGTGTGTGGGTGTGTGTGTTTTAAGAAAATGGAGAGATAAGGTGGATAACTTCGACTACTATTACTGCTGCTGTTGCTGTTGCCGTGTGTGTGTTTTCTTCTCCAAATGAACAATAGCGTTGACCCACTTCATCCGATCTGTGATTTTGTGATTTTGTTGTTGTTTTTATTGCTGCTGCTTCTCTTGTTGTTGTTGTTGTTATTATTGTTGTTTCATCGTCACATAGCCTTGAAAGCCTGTAGCTTATAACAGAAAACGGACACATAGACAGAGAAGAAGACAGACAGATGAACACAGAAAGCCGAAAAGACAGACTAACCGAACAGACAGACAGATAGACAAGCAGACAAACTGACAGATAGAACGGCAGATAAACAAACAGACAGAAAGATAAGAAGTCATGTAGACAGACAAACAAACACAAGAGACAGAGAAGCGGACAGGCAGACAAACATACACACAGAAAGAGAAACAGACATATATACAAACAAAGAGACACAGGAGAGCGGACAGGCAGACAAACAAACAGGCACATAGACAGACAAACCGACACACACACAGACAGACAGATGGCTTGGGCCTGTATGCAGATAAAGAAACAGGGCAAAAGAATGGAGGCACCACACCACTCCACTCCACACCACACCACACCACACTACGCCACACAACATTAACACACTACCAAACAGCTGGATGATTGGCCAACCACCCCCACCCCACCCACTCAGCCCCTCACCCCCATCCCACTCTCCCTACCCCGTCACCCCCTAATCCCCCCTTCCCCTCACCCACCACCACTATCCCACCTCTTCCTGTGGTTTCATTCAGCTCTGGCCGACACCAGAACTGATACCCTGCAGCAGCAATAGCAGCAGCCTTAGTCTGTACTATAACAGCACTACACCTGCCTGCCTGCCTGCCTGCCTGCCTGCCTGCCTGCCTGTCTGCCTGCCTGCCTGCCTGCCTGTCTTCCTTCCTGTCTGTCTGCCTGCCTGCCTGTCTGCCTGCCTGTCTGTCTGCCTTCCTGCCTGTCTGTCTGCCTGTCTTCCTTCCTGTCTGCCTGCCTGTCTGCCTGTCTGCCTGCTTATCTGCCTGCCTGCCTGCCTGCCTGCCTGTCTGCCTGCCTGCCTGCCTGCCTGCCTGTCTGTCTGCCTGTATGTCTGTCTGTCTGCCTGCCTGCCTGTCTGCCTTCATGTCTGTCTGCCTGCCTGCCTGTCTGCCTGCCTGCCTGTCTGCCTGCCTGTCTGCCTGCCTGTCTGTCTGCCTGTCTTCCTTCCTGTCTTCCTTCCTGCCTGCTTATCTGTCTGCCTGCCTGTCTGCCTGCCTGTCTGTCTGCCTGCCTGTCTGTCTGTCTGCCTGTATGTCTGTCTGCCTGCCTGCCTGTCTGCCTTCATGTCTGCCTGCCTGCCTGCCTGCCTGTCTGCCTGTCTGCCTGCCTGCTTGTCTGCATGCATATCTGGCTGCCTGTCTGCCTGTCTGTCTGCCTTCCTGCCTGCGTGTCTTCCTGTCTGTCTGCCTGCTTGTCTGCCTGCATATCTGCCTTCCTGTCTGTCTGTCTGCCTGTCTGCCTGTATGTCTCTCTGTCTGCCTGTCTGCCTGCCTCTATCGCTCCACTCTAGGTCATCCTCTACAATTACTGTGCTGTTTTTGGATTCAGTTTTGTTTCATTGAAGCTAGTGGTACTGGTGTAGAGATGGTGGTGGTGGTGGTGGTGGTCGTCGTCGTCGTCGTCGAAGTCAGGTGGGTGGGTGGGTGGATGGATGGATGGATGGATGGTGGTGGTGGTGGTGGTGGTGGTGGTGGTGGTGGTGGTGGTGGTGGTGGTGGTGGTGGTGGTGGTGGTGGTGGTGAGGACAACGACGACCACAACAGGAAAGGTGAGGACGACGCTGTGAAGAAGACTCGGTCGATTATTATCACGATGGCGATCACTGATGAAGGCAATGATGACACGGACAGGGAGGTGAAAGTCAATTTGCAGCCCTGATTTCCCGCTCTGTTTCTTCTTTCTCGGTTCCGTGCTTGAAGCTGCAGGGTTCACCGTTGGTGAGAATTAGGCGTCTTTGAGCTGTAATGCCGTTCCCCCGTCATGAGGAACGCCTAGTGGAAGATGTCCAACACGATACCAGTGGGCCTGCAGCACTGTTTGTTTTTGGGGTTGTTGTTTCTTTTTGGAGGGGGGGGTGTTTGTTTGGTGGGGGGGGGGGGGGGGAAGTCGGTTTTTGTTGTGTTTTTTGTTGGTATTGGGTTTTTTTGGGTGGATTTGTTTTTGTTTGTTGTTGTTGTTGGTGTTTTTTGCGTTTGTTTGTTTTTTGGTGTGGTTTTTTTTCGGGGGAGGGGGGGGGGGGATTCGTTCCTCGGCTAGAGCTCCAAGATTCACCAATGGTGAGATTTTGCGTATGCGACCGTTTTTGTCCACCATGAAGGTATCCGCATTCCGATTACAGA
>CM054147.1:13243694-13248694 GCA_028751875.1 Rapana venosa
AATCCCTCGTCACACAAGTCATCCTGCAACAAAGCCAGAGTCTGATTCTGCTGCCTTTCCTCCCCAGCCTCTTCCAGAGAGTGACCGTGTTCAGCTTCCCTTTCCCCATCCATGCTTGTCATTCCTTTTTGTTGCAGCAACGCATTTTCGGGGCAGGGTGAAGTTGGAGGAGGGTGGTGGGGGTTCACTCTGTATATGCCAGGGGTATGGTTACGGATGAAACTGCTGACAGGTCATCGTTTCACAAATCTGACTGATAAGTTGATTTAAAACTGGACAAAAAATACGGCGTAGATAAAGCATTTTTGTTCCAACTTTCTTAATATAAACAAATAGAAAAGTTAGTTTTCCTCTTTATTATTGTTTTATTTAAACATTGTTTCTACATTTACTTTTTTTTGTTGGGGGGGGGGGTCATTCCACGATTATACAAAATTTCACATCAGTTGCTTATAGTTTTTTTCACTCTGTGGCATTGAATCTAAAACTTTATTTTAAGTAAAGAAGAAGGCGCAGGGTTTGTGTCTCTCTCCAGACTGCCTGCCCATTCCCTAGGGGCAGAACAAAGCACCGGGCTGCACTGTGCATCTTACCTTTCCCCACCACTCGTCCATTTCCCCAGGGAAGGCAGGATGCACAGTGGGGGCGAGCACGCTTGTGCTGACGCAAGAGGAGTGCATTTTAAAGTTGATATCCAGCACTTGTGTGTGTGTGTGTGTGTGTGTGTGTGTGTGTGTGTGTGTGTGTGTGTGTGTGTGTGTGTGTGTGTGTGTGTGTGTGTGTGTGTGTGTGTGTGTGTTAATTCATGGGAACAAAAAACCCCACAAAAACACAACTCTCAGTTTCCATCCCAGCTCTGGCTGTTCTTCCAGCGCGATTCCATAATAAATCTATTGCTCTCGTTACCGGAAAGACTGGAAAGGGGGGCTTCGTGCATGTGTTCTGGACCCATTGTACCCAAAGTGACCTAGAGAACAAGAGCCGGGCAGGGCTGATTCTGAGTAGTGACCTTGTGACTGCTAAACCTGGACAATTACTTCCCTAAGGATCCTGGTTCTGGACGGCAGAACAAGACTTTTGTATGACTGTGTACAGCAACGCCAAAGTGAATTTCACGGGAGAAGAAAGCTCTTTAAAAAAATCACAGAAAATGAAACAGAGAAAAATTATGGGAATCTACTTTTTTTGTTGTTGTTACAACAAAGAGGAAGCGAGGGATAGTAATGACTGAGAAAATAGAAGCAGCCAGCGACAGATAAGAAGTGGGGAAAGACAGGGGGACGATGAGTATGTCGTGCTCCCTTGATCCACTTAAACATTCTGCACTTAAACACACACACACACACACACACACACACACATAGGCACGCACGCACGCACACACAAACACACACACTCACGGTTGGTAGAGAGGAGGGGAAGGTAAGAAGCGACAAATCACAACATCACACACACACACAACACACACCCCACACACACAAACACACCAAACCGCGCGCGCCACACACACAAACACACACACCACACACACACACACTCACACACACACACACACACACATACATACACACACAAATACACACACTCACTCACTCGCTAACTCACTCACACATTCACACACTAGCTAACTCACTCACACATTTACACACTCACTCACATTTGTACACACTCACTCACACATTGACACACTCTCACTCACTAACTCACTCACACATTCAAACACTCACTAACTCACTCACACATTCAAACACTCACTCACTCACTCACTCACTCACACACTCACTAACTCACTCACACATTCACTCTCTCTCTCTCTCTCTCTCTCTCTCTCTCTCTCTCTCTCTCTCTCTCTCTCTCTCTCTCTCTCTCTCTCTCTCTCTCTCTCTCACACACACACTCACTCACTCACGTTCACGGTAGGGAGAGAAGGGAGGAAGGAAGAAAGCAGACAAACACAAGCAAGCAAGCGCACACACACATACACACACACATTCGCACTATAAAATAATACAACACACACACACACACAACAACAACAACAACAATAACAACAAAGTCCTTCGGACGAGACTATAAACCGAGGCCCCGTGTGCGAACGCATGCAGAACATCTTGCGCATACGTTAAATCCTGTTCCGCTTTTTGAAAGAGTAGGCCATCGTGTGCCGGTGGGAACAGATGACAAAATTTACAAAACCGCATACACACGGGGACTGGATGTTAAAAAAAAGCACCTGAGTGCTTATTCCATTATCCTCGATATAAAATAATTAATAAATAAACAACAACAACAACACCACACACACACACACACACACACACACACACACACACACAGACACAGATGGGGGAAAGAGACAAAGACAGAGACTGAGAAACAGAGAGACAGGGAGAGAGAATCAAAAGTAATAATAATAATAATGTATGGAATTTATATAGCGCTGAATCTTGTAAAGCAACAAATCAAAGCGCTCAGATGGTTTTTTGTATTTTTATTTATGCGTGTGTGTACAGTTTTTTAAAATTTTGTCATCTGTTCCCACCGGCACACAATGACCTACTCTTTCGAACAGCGGAACAGGATTTAACGTGTGCGCAAGATGTTCTGCATGCGTTCGCACACGGGGCCTCGGTTTATAGTCTCATCCGAAGGACTTTGACATTCAGTTCGATTTTTTTGTCAAACTGGGAAGAAAGGGCGAGGCTGGGAATCGAACCCAGAACCTCACGGTTTACTTGTTGGCAGGCAAACGTCTTAACCATCCTGCCACCTTCCTTCCTAGGAAGTACTAAATAACCCACAAATAACAATCCCAATAACTATTCCACAGCCAGGCCTATAATTATAACTACGTGGCTCCGGCCCAGACAGACAAGCAGGCCGGCACTAGCAGGACTGCAGCGACAAGCTGACAAAGGGCAGCAGACAAAAGCACTGACATGTCCTCATTCCTTGTCCTCTGTCTCACGACACGTCTCTGTACAGGCCCCGTGCTGTGTATGTCACGTCGTGTCATACCATTGGCAGCTGGCAGACCAAAGACCCTGACTTGTCTGAAGACGAGGTGCGTGGTGCCAGAAATAGTCTGGAAGTCTGAAAGTCTGGTAAGTCTGGTCCGGTATGGTCTGATCTGGTCTGGGGCAGAAGGAATTCGTGTGCAGAACTTTTGGAGAACTGTCTGTTTGGCGGCGTCATTTCGGTTATGAAGGTTATGTGATGAAGTTTGAGAGTTTGTGAGAATGTGTGGTGGTTGGTTTTTTTTATATGTTCTTCTGTGTCTGTTTGTGTGTCTCTGTCTGTGACTTTATTTGTGTCTGTCTGTCTGTCTCTGGTTGTCTGTCTGTCTGTGTCTGGTGTATGTGTGTTTCTGTCTGTCTGTCTGTCTGTCTGTCTCTGTCTCTCTCTGTCTCTCTCTGTGTCTTTCTCTCTCTCTCTCTCTCTCTCTCTCTCTCTCTCTCTCTCTCTTCTGTCTGTGTGTCTCTCTGTCTCTGTCTGTCTCTCTTTCTCTCTTTCTCTTTCTGTCTCTGTCTTTGTCTCTGTCTGTCTGGAATGTAGGGACACGGAAGCCCTGTCACAGACTCGGTGTTTAAAATGATGTTTGTGGTTGTTGTTACCCTCCCCCCCCCCTTTCCCCATTTGCAATGGGCGAAATTGTTAAGCACCAATTCATCTGAATCGTAATGTAAAACACTTCACCATGTTGTGGAATCCATGCCATGTCGACCATTTGGGCTGTAGAAATGATACATCTGTATTTCTGAAAATACGTGTTTTGTGCCCAGTCCCCTTCCCACTGTTCCCTTGTAAATGGGCTTTAACAGCTTATTACAATAAAATATTGTCATTGTCATTGTAATTGTAATTGTCATTGTCTCTGTCTGTCTGTCTGTCTGTCTTTCTCTCTCTTGTCTGAATCTCTCTCTCTCTCTCTCTCTCTCTCTCTCTCTCTCTCTTTTCTCTCTCTCTCTCTCTCTCTCTCTCTCTCTCTCTCTTTCTGGAGTTCACTTTGTTCTTGAATGTGTATTAGAATGTTGCTGTTGGCCACAGCAAACTATGTGGAGGTACAGTTGTTCTGCGATTCGAATGTGGATGGGTCAGATGATTTCATACATTGTTATTCCCAATTGTTAAAAGTGTGTGTATGTGTGCGTGAGTGCGTTCATGTATGTTTAAGGGTGCGCTCGCGTTTGTGTGTGTGTGTGTAAAAAATCTTTTTGTGATTGTATCTGAGCATAGACAATGATTAAAAGTAGTTTCCATTCCTCTTTTATTACAAATGGATGGCCTTCCGAAAAACTCTGAATATAAGTGCTTTACTTTTGTCAAAAATTACAGAAGAACAGCCTACGGATTGTGGGGATTTTTTAATGCTCTCATTATTCATTTTTTCATTTCTTTTTTAAAAAAATGTAGCTTGACACGCAGACGACAGGCAAAAACCCAAAACAGTCCACAGCTCCTTGCATTATAAATGCGGAGGCTACAGAAGAAAAGATAATGATATTTCCGGTTATGACTTCTGCACTTTTAAACATGCTCTTTCTATTTTGTGAACAGAAAGTGCATGTTGAAAAATAAAAATGCAGAATCAAGACATTACAATCGGCATGAGTTGTCTACCGTAGATACACAATCCAGTAGACGGGGAAAATTCAAGGTACGCACAGATACAGAGGGAGAGAGGAGAGAGAGAGAGGGGAGAGAGAGAGAGAGAGAGAGAGAGAGAGAGAAGAGAGAGAGAGAGAGAGAGAGAGAGGAGAGAGAGAGAGAGAGAGCGCGCATATGCAGCATGCTAAAAAGCTGCATACCTGTTCTTACCTCGTCAACGTCATCGGCAATATTCAGTGATCTTCTACTGAGATATTTTTTTTCAAATCGTTATTGCACAGTCCAATTGGTTTATTATTATGGTTATTATGGACTCTAAAGGCACTATCTTCCTGTGGACTATATTTTCTCTTGTTGGTTATAGTTTTAAAATATCGTTTTATTGTTTATTA
>CM054147.1:13253694-13266194 GCA_028751875.1 Rapana venosa
CTCTCTCTCTCTCTCTCTCTCTCTCTCTCTCTCTCTCTCTCTCTCTCTCACCGCGAAACACTAGACTTGCATTACGTCTAACTTTACAAGGCTTCTTCTAATGGCCATTAGTAAAATCTCCTCTTTTTCTCTACGTTGTATTCTTTCCTTTCTTTTCTTTTCTTCTTTCTTTTCGCTTTCTCTCTATCTGTCTTCCCTCTTCCAGCCTGCAGTGTGAACAGTTGGCCAAACAAACACAAGGACACCTGGCTGAAATCTACAGGTGCTTGAGAGACCTGCACACAGCACCTGCAAGAGCGGGGATAACGTCAGTACCTTCAATTAAACTGGAACCATTTGCAACTTCTCGTGGATTTATTTCTTCTTTCTTTCATTCTTTCTTACTTTCTTCTTCGCAATTCTTCTTCACATTTCTTCTTCTTCTTCTTGTTCTTGTTCTTGTTCTTCTTCTTCTTTTTCTTCTTTTTCTTCTTTTTCTCCTTCTTCTTCTTCTTCGCAATTCTTCTTCTTCGCAATTCTCTTCTTCGCAATTCTTCTTCTTCGCAATTCTCTTCTTCGCAATTCTTCTTCTTCGCAATTCTCTTCTTCGCAATTCTTCTTCTTTGCAATTCTTCTTCACAATAAAAATTCTTCTTCTTGTTCTTCTTCTTTCTTCTCCTTCTCCGACAACTTCCTTGTCTGGGCTGCAAAGAACTGGTTTTGTTTTGTTATTGAAGAGGGGGGGGGGGGAGAGAGAGAGAGAGAGAGAGAGAGAGAGAGAGTGTGTGTGTGTGTGTGTGTGTGTGTGTGTGTGTGTGTGTGTGTGTGTGTGTGTGTGTGTGTGTGTGTGTGTGTGTGTGTGTGTGTGTGTGTGCGTGCGCGCGCGCGCGTGTGTGTTTGTGTGTATATGTGTGTGTGATGTGTGTGTGCGTGTGTGTGTATGTGTGTGTGTATGTGTGTGTGTCTTTAAATGTTTAAATGTTCAGGTAAAGGTGAAGATAAAGGTGTTCCCACAATGTATGCGGTCCTTGGGGAGCGAGGTTGTCAGAGACCTCAGCTTTCCTCATCTTGAGGGCGGCGCCCATCTCCTCTCCCTCGCTGCTTTACCTTCCCTGACCCTCAAGAGGGCAGGTAGCCATTGACAGCTGGGTGAACTGGGGAACTGCACTGAAACCAAGGTGCACGAACGGTCACCCATCCGCACACTGGTTTTTGTTTTGTTTGACTTTGACTTTGACTTAAACGAGCGTTATATACTGGGTTAGAAACGATTTTTTTTATAAAAGAAAGAAAGAATTTTTTTTAAGGCAATAACAAAACAAAACAAAGACGATAAAAAATATTGACCACTTTAGGTTTTGAGACAACTATAAGTTCTTTTTGTTCTTTTTTAAGATGGCTGATGTTCTTACATTCTTCATACAGATAATGGTGTCATCTCTTCCTCTTTTCTTGGTTCGTGGGGGTTCGTCAGTAGCGCATACGTCACTTCCGCCCTCATAGGCAATGGAAGATGCAGTCCCGTTGATTTTATACGCCGATGTTTTGTTATTTAAACACATGGGTGCACATGTTTAATTAGCATATTTGTCATTCATGTAGTGATCAGTTTTGCCTTTTTTGTCTGTACATTAGGACTACAATGTGCTTATGATCTTACCTGTTTCGTCGAGTGTTGCCAGTACTGATAAATCATTTTGTTAAGAGAATTTGAAAAACCTAAATAAATGGGGAAAAAAATAGTAGTGGAGGAAAACAAATGTATGTAACCACTTACACTTCTCCATCATTCTGTCAGTGACAGAGTTTCAGGCATTTTGGAGTAAGGACCACGCCTTTGGCCTGACCTGACTCCAGTGTCAGTTCCTGGTTGAGCCCTCGTCAGAGGTCCCGGCGGTGAGTGAAGCCTCACCCTCAGTAATACCCTAAGGAATTAAGTAAACCGAAAAGAAAACAACCCCCACCGGTATTGCCACCACACACACACACACACACACACACACACACACACACACACACAACACATATATATATATATATATATATATATATATATATATATATATATATATATATATATATATATATATATATATATATATATATATATATGTATGTGTGTGTGTGTGTGTGTGTATTTGTTTTGTTTTGTTTTTGTTTAATGTCCATTCACTACTTGGTGATAAGGACACACCCGCATTCAAACCAACATCTCTCTCTCTCTCTCTTCTCTCTCTCTTCTCTCTCTCTCTCTCTCTCTCTCTCTCTCTCTCTCTCTCTCTCCCTAATAATTATATGTATATTTATATTCTCACAACTATCTACAGTAGAGGTCTTACTGGGGAAGAATATATAACCTCAGCAACTGATGTTATGCGGAGGCAAATGAAACAGTACAAAATGAACAAACATACAAAAATAATGTAGAGACGGGATAGCCTGAAGGTTAGAACATTGTGCTCGTGATCTGCTGACCCGAGTACGATTCCCGTTCAAGAGGATTTTTCCTCTGGAGTTAACATCAGTGCATACTCCACTCTCCCCAAAACGTCCTTCGGATGAGACTATAAAACAAGTTCCCGTGTGCGAACGCGCGCAGAACATCTTGCGCACACGTTAAAACCCGTTCCGCTTTTCGGAAGAGTAGGCCATTGTGTGCCAGTGGGAACGGATGACAAAATTTACACAACTGCATACGCACGGGGACTGGATGAAAGAAAAAGCACATGAGTGCTTATTCCATTATCCTCGAAATAAAAGAAGAAAACAAAATAATAAAATAAAAACAAAAATTTGTATTACAACGTTTCCTTGTACAAGAAAACATTAAGAAACGTTAGCACATGATGTTGTTTCCATCCGAAGACATTCATTACAGAAATCATGGACGAATGTTCTTCCTTCAGCTTCGGTGAGATCATAGACTGACATTGACTGCACAGAAAAGCGATCTGGAAAAGAAGACAGACTGTGTACACACCCTGCCAACAACCATACGTCGTGTGTGTGTGTGTGTGTGTGTGTGTAATCATGGTAGGTAGCTTATACAATATTTTTATAACCAAAGCTTTTACAAAAACACGGATTCATGAGGTAACTCTCTGAGGTAACTCTCTCTCTCTGTCTCTCTTTCTCTGTCTCTCTTTCTCTGTCTCTCTCTGTCTCTCTCTCTCTGTATGTGAAGGCTAATCTGTGATCCTTGAAAAATAAAGATCAGTCTCTCTCTCTCTCTCTCTCTCTCACTCTCACTCTCTCTCTCTCTCTCTCTCTCTCTCTCTCTCTCTCTCTCTCTCTCTCTCTCTCTTTCTCTCTTTCTGTGGATAAGTGTGTGTGTGAAGGCTAATCTGTGACCCTTGAAAAATAACGATCATTCCTTCATTCATCATTCATTCATTCATTCTCTCTCACTCGCTCGCTCTCGCTCGCTCTCCCTGGATAATTGTGTGTGTGTGCGAGTGAAGGCTAATCTGTGACCCTTGAAAAATAAAGATCATTCCTTCATTCATCATTCATACACTCGTTCAAGTTCACTCGTGAATAGTTTCAATACAGCAGTGACTGAAACAGCAAACGAGCTTCTTGGCAAACACCGACCAGTCAAAAAACCATGGGTCATACCTAACATCCTACAACTATGCGACAAGCGTAGAGAGTTGAAGAAAAAGAAAAATGAAACAAAAGAAAGAGCAGAACAATATAGGGCAGTCAACAAAAGAATCAGGAAGTCCATGACGGAGGCAAAAGAGAAATGGATCGGTGAACAGTGCCAAGACATTGAAGAGAACATCAAGAAAAACAATAGCAAGAAAGCATATCAGCTGGTGAAAGACCTGACTAGCACAAAACAGGGAAAAGGTTTAACAATCCAAGACAAAAATGGGAAGTGTCTCACTGACGACCAGGATATTCTGAACAGATGGACAGAATACTGCTCCGACCTGTATAACTATAGAACCGCAGGAGATCTAGAAGTCCTTAATGTACCCGCAAGCAAAGACACAGACAGTCACCCTATCCTCCGAGAAGAAGTGGAAACAGCAGTCAGATCGCTGAAAAAGGGAAAGTCAGCAGGGGCTGACAACATTCCAGCTGAGTTGGTTCAAGCTGGAGGGGAAGCCATGATCAGCGCCCTACAAAAAATCTGCAACAAGATCTGGCAGACAGGAAAATGGCCAACACCATGGACACAGTCACTCATCATCACCCTCCCCAAGAAAGGAAATCTACAACAATGCCATAATTGACGCACAATCAGCCTCATATGCCACCCAAGCAAGGTCATGCTGCAGATAATATTGAATAGACTGAAGCCACAAGCAGAGACCATCATTGCTGAGGAACAAGCAGGTTTCAGAGCAGGGCGCAGCACAACAGAACAGATATTTAACCTCAAAATACTATGTGAGCGGTACCTTCAACATCAACAAGACCTTTTGCCATGTATTTATCGATTTTAAGAAGGCATTTGACAGGGTGTGGCATGCAGCTTTGTGGGCAACCATGAATTTGTACAGCATCAATGCAAACCTGATCAGAGTCATCAAACAACTGTACAGCGAGGCCACCAGTGCAGTGTACTACAACAACAACATTGGAGAATGGTTTCGAACAACAGTTGGAGTAAGGCAGGGCTGTCTACTCTCACCCACTCTTTTCAACATCTTCCTTGAGAGAATCATGGCTGATGCACTGGAACATCATGAAGGATCAGTCAGCATTGGTGGCCGAATGATCACAAACCTCCGCTTCGCAGATGACATTGATGGAATAGCAGGATCAGAAAAAGAGCTTGCCAGCCTAACAGAACACCTGAATAAGGCCTCCAAAACATACGGCATGGAAATCAGTGCAGAGAAGACCAAACTGATGACTAATAACACCAACGGCATTAGCACTGATATCAGGGTTAATGACCAGAAGCTGGAAACTATTCAAAGCTTCAAATACCTGGGAGCCATTGTATCAGACCAGGGATCCAAGCCAGAAGTAGTATGCAGGACTGCACAGACAATAACAGCACTGTCAAAACTAAACACCATCTGGAGAGATAAAAAGATCTCACTTATCTCCAAGATCAGACTAATGCGCTCCCTTGTCGTATCCATATTTCTGTATGCCTGTGAATCATGGACCCTGACTGCAGATTTGGAGAGAAGAGTACAGGCGGTGGAGATGAGATGCTTTCGGAGACTCCTTGGCATCTCCTACAAAGACCACATAAGCAACGAAAGCGTGCATAACAGAATCCAGCAAACTATTGGACCCTATGAGAACCTTCTAACGATCGTGAAAAAGCGTAAACTTAAATGGTATGGGCATGTCACAAGATCCAAAGGACTTGCAAAGACAGTTTTACAAGGCACTGTCCAAGGAGGAAGAAGAAGAGGCAGACCAAGGAAGAGCTGGGAGGATAACATCAGCGAATGGACAGGCCTAGAACTCAACAAAACCCTGAGAAAGGCAGAACAGAGAGAAAAATGGAGGGAACTGGTTGTTGAGTCTTTGAGGGTGCCCCCACGGTCGTCAGACTACGGGACAGATAGAATAGATAGACACTCGTTCATTCATTCATTCATTCCTCTCTCTCTCTCTCTCTCTCTCTCTCTCTCTCTCTCTCTCTCTCTCTCTCTCTCTCTCTCTCTCTCTCTCTCTCTCTTTGTCATGAGTCATTGGGGCACTGTTCAAAAACTTTCTTGCAGTGCATCTTGATTTTGAAACAAACCAAACATGGCAGCGCCCATCCCTCTCCGCGCGCGCGCGTGTGCTTGTGTGTGTGTGTGTGTGTGTGCGCGCGCGCGCGCGCGCGCGTGCGTGTGTGTGCGTGTGTGTGTGTGCGTGTGTGTGCGTGTGTGTGTGTGTGCGTGTGTGTGTGTATGCGTGTGTGTGCGTGTGTGTGTGTGTGCGTGTGTGTGTGTGTGCGTGTGTGTGTGTGTGCGTGTGTGTGCGTGTGTGTGTGTGTGCGTGTGTGTGTGCGTGCGTGTGTGTGTGTGTGAAGGGAGTGTGGTATCATCCACACCACCAGCCACAGCCAGCCCTCTCTGCTACACACAGCAGGTGAATGAGATTTAACGTGTACACACACAAAAATGACACGCATACGTTCTCACATAGAAACCTCAGCTTACGGTCGAATCTGAATGACTTGCGAAAGGGGTTGGAATTAAAATCACTGTTCTCTCCCAGAAAAAAAAATCCCCTTAATCCCCGAAGACGGAATGCGCCTACCTTACTGGTAGGCAAAAACTGTAGCAAAAATCCCACCATGTGATGTGAAACTCGTAGCTCTAACCGAAGTTAGAATTTTTAAAAACAACTTTTAAATGAAGAATTCTACGATAACTGGAATCTGTGGCTTTAGATGTATTCAGATCACGGGTGCGGCGTTCTGTCCAGTGAACTATCATTATCTCCTCTGCAGTAATCCTTCAGCAAGAGACCTTTCTTTTCAGAGCAGCCGGCTGTTGGATCTGACAGCTTTCAGACGCATGGCGTCGGTAAACGGATTCCTTGTCGCCAACTGGATGAAGACGATCGAACAACTGCCCGAACCTTGTCAAAAACAGCTTAGCACATCGTTGTATATCGACACAGATAATTTGTAAAAAAAATACAGCAACCAAAAATATATTGAAATAAATAAAACTCAGTGGAGACTTCGAACAGAAAACGAGTACATCCTGCAGTAAATAATAATAATTATCTATGGAATTTATATAGCGCTAAATCTTGTAAAGCAACAAATCAAAGCGCTCAGATGACTTTAAAAAATATTTTTATTATTTTTCTTTATCGAGTTCTCACAGGAAGCTTTCAGACCTGGAGAGAAGTTCATAGTCATCTCTCTGCTGAGTCTGTCCACTTTACAACAACCAAGCCACGGAACGACAGAAGACACACGGTCTAGGGAGATGGAAGACGAGGCAGGCAGAGAAAGAAATGGGTGTTCTTCACCACTGAACCACCACCACCACCCCTAAAAAACAATACAAACAAACCAACCTAAGGCAACAACTGTACTGACACCCAGGCATTGGCACAAGACAGTTATAAATGGAGAGAGAAAGAGAGATGGTGTTTTTGTCAGAGCACACACACGTGCGAGCGTGCACACACATACACACGCGCGCGCGCGCGCGCGCGCGACCCCTTCGGATTCAGGGCGCTTTATTGAGACCCAGGCAATGGCATATGACCTCCACAAATGGAGAGAAAGAGAGAGAAAGATGATGATGATGGTTTTGCGAGTACAGTGCCCCCACTACCACCACTCTCAGTTAAGCAACTAGTGAAGTGCATGCTGTTGTAGTAGTGGCATTTTTCTTTTCCGTTGGGGGTAGGAGAAGGGGGTGGGGGAAGTGGGGAGTCGAAAAGACGAAAAAGAAAGCTGAGGCAATAAGACGCGAGTAATTCAGAGGCAGACTGAGAAGAGAGAGAGAGAGAGAGAGAGAGACAGACAGACAGACAGACAGACAGATAGACAGTCAGAAAGAAAGAAAGAAAGAAAATGTGGAAGGGGGCAGGAAGGAATGAAAGAGCAGTAGAGAGAGACAGACAGACAGAAAGAAAGAATGAAGGAAAGTGTGGAGGGGGGGAGGGAGGGGGAGTAGGAATAAAAGAGCGGTGATGACAGGAGAGAGAAGGAACGAGGAGGGACAGGAAAGAGGGAAACGGTGCAGACAGTCTGCCCTGGCCATCTCCTGCCGTGACCAGACTCCCTTCAATCATGGCGCAATCCCCACAGCTACACGCATGGGAAGCAAGCACACACACACACACACACACACACACACACACACACACACAAACACACACACACACGCGCACAAATGGAAGGAAAGAAGCGCGTTGTTCCTATGATATTGTTAAGTCGTAAGATTTACGCATGAGTCTTAATGGATTTTGCTTCCAGGATAGAACAGGGTGGGGAAAAAATCACCACGATTGCACGAGTCTTTGATGACCAAAGCTGAGGGCTGTCTCGGTAAAGTTTTGCAGTGAAAACCACTGACAGGCAAACAAATACCTATAGAGAAATGGAAAAACACTGAATGAGATGATAGACCAACATCCACTGCATATACCCCATGACCGGTGCATTTTTTTAAAAAACTTATTACAACAGAAGACTTTTCCTTGGCAAAATTCTGTTTAAAAAATCTACACAGATGGTCAGACAATAAGAGACAGAACATAAGAAAGAAGAAGAAAAAGTGGGCGGCATCGATCGTACTTTGGCAAAGGTACGGAGGAGGATAGACAGAATTTCCCTCGGGAAGGACAGACCGAATTTCAGCGCAAAAGATTTTTGTCGCGGCTGAAAATACTTCACCACACAAACCTTCAGCTGGAGTCTCACTGGGAGACAACGGCAGACAAGCACTAAACAAAGTGGTGCCAGACCGCAGAGAGGAACGAACAGTGGTGTTGTGAACAGACAGGGAAGTAGCGGTAGACTGCTGTATGTATAATTATATGTTAGTCCGTCGTTTTCGACGATGACCTCGAAAACAGCAGAGGAGGCAGCTGCTGTTTCGGAAATTGGGCAGAAATTTGATTATAGTGGAGATGCCTTGCCCACAGTACTCTCTCGGCCAAGTAGGCATAAGGACAGTCAGCGTTGAAGATGTTCTCCAAAGGCCAACTAGCCCCCAGGGCTGCAGCACATAAGGACTGTGCGAGTCAAGCCTCCTAGTCAGAGAGTCATAGTCGATCACTAAAGACTAAGCTGTAAAGTGGAATTCCATGAGTGGAAAAGTCACTGGTCATACAGCCTCTCACTTTGCTGTTGCCCCCAGCGTCAATGGTTTAATCAAGAACTGTGATAAAGCCCAGGCGCTGAAGACTGCTAGGTAAAGTTGCAATGCCCGTTGGCACGGTATCAAGGGAAGAACTAAACTATTGTACAGACAGTCCCACCATCCCCCGCTGGTTGTGATGTAGTGCCATCATGGCTGTGGAGCTGATGTATAATGGACACAAACAGTCTATCCATAGTGACAAGAAATAGCACACCAGACAGAAAAAAAATTTCAAAATGGACAGTAACATCGCTCTCTGTCTCTGTGTATCTCTCTCTCTCTCTGTCTCTATCTCTGTCACTGTCTCTCTCTTTCTCTCTCTCTCTCTCTCTCTCTCTCTCTCTCTCTCTCTCTCTCTCTCTCTCTCTCTCTCTCTCTCTCTCTCTCTCTCTCTCTCTCTGTTTTTTCTTTGTTTGTCATGATTTGATAGTTCCTAATCAAGGCGAGGGTCGGATGAAAAAAGTATGTGAATGTTCATCTGTAACCCTTGGAAAAAAAAAGATTATTCATACATTCATTTATTCATTCGTTCACTCGTTCAAGACTCTCTCTCTCTCTTTCTTTCTCCCTCTTCTCTCATGATTTAAAATCAAGGTTTCTTATGTTCTTTCGAGCCAGAAGACCCATAGAGCCGGAGCTTATCCCGGTTTCTGTAGCGTTAAGCGAACTGATGGTTTTTCACCACCCCTGTGACAGGACGCTAGTCTGTCGCCAGATACTTCCCCAGCAGAGCTGGTACCCACTTGTACACCTGGGTGGAGTGAGGAAAATAGGAGTAAAGTGTCTTTCCCAAGGACACAACACCGAGCCGAGCGGGGATCGAACCCGCGACCTCTGGATCACGAGTTGACCGCCTAAACCACTCGACCACGATCCCGCCCAAGGTTTAATAACCAAATATTATCCACAAGACTAAACGATGGTTTTATACCACATCCAATACTTAAGAGAAGACCTTGACTTCTCCCTCCACCCCCCTCCAAAAATGGTGCTGGCAATTATGGAAATTAATCCTCTTAACGAAAAGTTGGCAACATTACCTTTTACTTTGATCTCAAACCTGAAATAAGACGTGTAACTTATGTACCTCAACCCAGATTAACTATTGGAGAGGTAACCAATATCACGAGTTTGAGACAATGAAAGTGTTATTACTATAAAGCTGAAATATGACGTTTAACTTATGTACGTCATCCTAGATTAACTATCCAGAGCTAACCATTATCTCGAGTTATCGACAATTAAAGTACTGTTACTATATTTAACATGTGTACTTCCACCTAGATTAACTGTTGAAGAACTATTTTCAGGAGTTAGAGAAAAGAAAAGTATTATTACTATGAAGCTGAAGTATGACGTTTAACTTATGTACATCAACCTAGATTAACAATTGGAGAGGCTATGTAAATTCCATTTATTATTATTAACTATGACCATGAGCTTGAGACCATCAAAGTGTTATGACTATGAACAGAACAGACGTGGGTTGTTTTTTTTCTCGGAGTCGCGGCTTTCATCACCTAGAACAATGTGGAACGCCATGGTACCGTCAACAGCGTTACCCGTCACTGGTTGGCAGTGTGCCGTTAACAGCGTTACCTGTCACTGGTTGGCAGTGTGCCGTTAACAGCGTTACCTGTCACTGATTGGAAGTGTACCGTTAACTCAGTACCTGTCGCTGATTGGCAGTGTACCGTTAACTCAGTACCTGTCACTGATTGGCAGTATAACGTTAACTCATTACCTGCCACTGATTGGCAGTATAACGTTAACTCATTACCTGCCACTGATTGGCAGTATACCGTTAACTCATTACCTGTCACTGGTTGGCAGTGTACCGTTAACAGCGTTACCTGTCACTGACTGGCAGTATACCGTTAACCGTTAAGTCCTTCGGATGAGACTATAAACCGAGGCCCCGTGTGTGAACGCATACAGAACATCTTGCGCACACGTTAAATCCTGTTCCGCTTTTCGAAAGAGTAGGCCATTGTGTGCCGGTAGGAACAGATGACAAAATTTTAAAAACCGCATACACACGCATAAATAAAAAATATAAATAGATAATACTTTTTTTTAAAAGTCATCTGAGCGCTTTGTTCTGTTGCTTTACAAGATTCAGCGCTATATAAATTCCATACAACATTATTATTATTATTATTATTTAACTCATTACCTGTCACTGATTGGCAGTGTGCCGTTAACTCATTACCTGCCACTGATTGGCAGTATACCGTTAACTCATTACCTGCCACTGATTGGCAGTGTACCGTTAACTCATTACCTGTCACTGATTGGCAGTATACCGTTAACTCATTACCTGTCACTAATTGGCAGTGTGACAGAGTGCACAGTATCCCTGCCACTGTGGTCAAGTCAAACATAGTGACATATGCCCACACACACACACACACACACACACAAACACACACAAACACACACAAACACACACACACACACACACACACACAAACAAACACACACACACACACAAACACACACAAACAAACACACACACAAACACAAACACACACAAACACAAACACACACACAAACACACACACCCCACACACACACACACACACACACACATCTCCTAGGACAGTCCACTGACGAGGGGTTTAGCGGGTGGCTTAAGGCCTGGATTACAGAGGGTCAGGTCAGGAACGAGACCTGCACTCTCTTGGAGCCCCACTTTCTGCTCTCCAACATCCTTTCTCCAGCTACTTCAACCGTGCTGGAGACTTTCTCCACAGCTAACCTCGGGCGCATTTTTCTTCTCGGTTTTCTTTTTTAAGGTCTGTCGGCTCTTAGATCAACTGTATGGCTGCATGAAACTCGGTGGCACAATCGCTGTGATCTGTTGTAACAGAAGAACATGTATGGGGTCAAACTTTAAGCCCGCTAAGAAGTGTAAGTGATGGCGTAACATAACATTGAGACATAAGGATAGAATCATAAAAAGGAGAGAGAGAAAATAAACGCTGCTTGTAAGCACGATGAAAAAATCAATGCAATATTTGTTTATTTTCCTCTTGACGGCAGTTCAGATTGGATAGCCTTAGCTCTTCATGTGTGTGTGTGTGTGTGTGTGTGTGTGTGTGTGTGTGTGTGTGTGTGTGTGTGTGTGTGTGTGTGTGTGTGTGTGTGTGTGTGTGTGTGCGTGTGTGTGTGTATGTGTGTGTGCGTGTGTGTGTGTGTGTGTGTGTTGTGTTTGTATGTCTTTCTGTCTATCTGTCTGTCTGTCTTTCCGTCCGTCCAACCATCAGTCTGTCTGTCTGTCTCTGTCTGTCTGAAACAACTCTACCATACTCCTAACATTTTTTAAAACTTGTGCCAGAACTAATGGCTCTAATACGTAGCGGCAACGTCAGTGTGTAATCGGAGAGGAGGAGTACAACCCGCATTAAGCCTAGCCGGGAAACTGGGTGGAGTTCTTCAGTTGCCAAACCATTCCATGGCACCAGTGCTGCACGCTGAAATGCTTTCTTGCTCCTTCGCCTGGAAACATACCACTGGAACCTTGTGTAGTAGTATTAGGAGGAGGTGGTGGAGGAGGAGGAGGAGCAGCAGCAGCAGAGCAGCAACAGCAGCAGCAGCAGCAGCAGTAGTAGCAGCAACAGCAGCAGCAGCAGCAACAGTAGTAGCAGTAGCAGCAGCAGCAGCAGTAGTAGTAGTAGTAGCAGCAGCAGCAGTAGTAGTAGCAGCAGCAGCAGCAGCAGC
>CM054147.1:13271194-13273694 GCA_028751875.1 Rapana venosa
TGACGATCTTTCGGGGGCGTTAAGTCAGTACTGATGTCAACTCCAGGAAAGTAAATCTCATCAAACGGGTGTCTCAGTGGTGGCTCGAACCCGGGCCCTCAGATAGCGAGTTGAACGCCCTAACCACTAGGCTGTCCCTCATCCCAGGGGACTGGATGTAAAACCAAAAGCACATGGGTGCTTATTCTTTACCCTCGAAATAAAAGAATTTGATTTGATTCAATTTGAGGTGATGATCAATAGAATAACTCCTTTTACAAAAGAGCTGCGTGTTTTTGATATTATGTTTGGTGAAGTGCGCTTCGTATACAAGTTATCATTATCGTTGTCGTCGTTGTCATCGTCGTCATCATCATCATCAGTGATAGTAGTAGTAGTAGTAGTAGTAGTAGTAGTAGTAGTAGTAGTAGTAGTAGTAGTAGTAGTAGTAGTAGTAGTAGGAGGAGGAGGAGGAGGAGGAGGAGGAGGTATGTTGGTGTTGTTGTTGGTTGATGATGATGATGATGATGATGATGATGATGATGATGATGATGATGAATGATGATGATGATGATGATGATGATGATGATGATGATGATGATGATGATGATGATGATGGTGGTGGTGGTGATGGTGATGATGATGATGATGATGATGATGACGACGACGACGACGACGACGATGATGATGATGATGATGATGATGATGATGATGATGATGATCTTGTTACTGTTATTATAATTTTTTTTTTAACTGTCAACATCATTACTACTACAACTACCACTACTGCTTACTACTACTACTACTACTACTACTACTACTACTACTACTACTACTACTGCTGCTGCTGCTGCTGCTGCTGCTGCTGCTGCTGCTACCACCACCACCTACTACTCCTACTACTACTCCTACTCCTACTCCTACTACTACTACTATCATTATTACCATCACTACTATCAATCATCATCATCATCAACAACATTTTCACCCTACAACAACTCCACCCATCACAGACAGCAATTTGTTCCCACAATAGCCAGCGGTGCCAGAGACTGCCATGCAGGGATGGGTCTGCTGAGCCACTCCAGACAATGCTCCAAAACAACGAGACTGACTGACGCACGTGGCCAAAGAAGGACGCGGCCCATTGTCCCCCGAGACAGATGGAGCCTACTCCTACTCCAAAAAGCCATTGAAATAAAGACACTCCTTGTTGTTGTTTTTTAAGTCTCCAAATACAGACTGCTTTCCATCATAGACATCGGCGCGTATTACACAGCAGTAATTTAAGGCTGTGTGCGCGTGCACTTCAGTGCTCACAAAGGTATTCTTTATGCCTTTGCATCCTCGCTCTTTCTGTGCTGCTCTATGAACAGAAACCAAAAGCACTGACAGAGGAGACGGGCCGCATTATTGTATTTATCCTCAAGTGTTGCAGAGAGCCAAAGCCCCCTCAGCGGCCATCGTCAGCCTGCTAGCTGCTAACTGTGGTTTATGGCCTCCCGGCCTCGGTTAACTGCTGCCTGGCCTCTTGTCAGGTGTAACAGCACTTACCACTGTCTCTCTCTGGTAGGTCCTCTCGCTGGTCTCTGTCTCCTCTCTCGTTCTCTCCTGTCTCTCTGTGTTTGTGTCTCCTCTCTCTCTCTGTCTCTCTGTCTCTCGTCTCTCTGGCTCTCTCTCTCTCTTCTCTCTCTCTCTCTCTCTCTCTCTCTCTCCTACTCTCTCCCTTCTCGCTCTGTCTCTGTCTCTCTGTCTCCATCTCTCTGTCTCCATTTCTCTTGTCCTCTGTCTCTTCTCTGTCTCTGCTCTGTCTCTCTCTTCTCTCTCTCTCTCTCTCTCTCTCTCTCTCTCTCTCTCTCTCTTTCTCTCTAGTCCTTCGGATGAGACTATAAACCGAGGTCCCGTATGCGAACGCACGCAGAACACCTTGTGCACACGTTAAATCCTGTTCCTCTGTTCGTAAGAGTAGGCCATTGTGTGCCGGTGGGAACGAATGACAAATTTACAAAACCGCATACAGACGGGGACTAGATGTAAAAAAACAAACACATGAGTGCTAATTCCATTATCCTCGATATAAAAGAATTAAATAAATAAATAAATAAATCTCTCCGTCGGGATAGCCTGGTGGTTAGAACATTGCACTCGCAATCTGATGACCCGGGTTCGAATCCCATTTAAGGGGATTTTTACACTGGCTTTAACATCAGTGCCGACTCCACTCTCCCCAAAAGTCCGAATGAGACTATAAACCGAGGCCCCGTGAGCGAATGCACGCAGAACATCTTGCACACACTTTAAATCTTGTTCCGCTTTTTTCAAAAAGTAGGCCATTGTGTGCCGGTGGGAACAGATGACAAAATTTACAAAACCGTATACACACGGGGACTGGATGTAAAACAGCACATGCGTGCTTATTCCATTATCCTCGAAATAAAAGAATAAATGAATAAATAAATAAATAAATAAATGATAAATAAAATCTGTGTGTGGGCGAGAGAGAGAGAGAGAGAACACACAC
>CM054147.1:13286194-13296194 GCA_028751875.1 Rapana venosa
GTGTGGGTGTGCAGGCAAGCAGACCGCATTGAGTGGACATTGATTCTGTGGCATGGCTGTGGCTATATGCCTCGGTATCAATTGTGTAATACAAATCTTCCTACACACAGGCAAATAGTGATCGTACCCCCAACACAAAATAGCCTAATTGGCCGATTTCGATAAGAGCACTTTCGATTAGACAAACTGACTATGTTTTGTTGGTGTAAGTTTTGTGTTGTGGGACCAGTACAGAAAATGGGAACGTGTCATTTTCTCACTGCGTGAATAGGAGCCAAGTACTAAGACAGGGAACCGGTTAGCTCAGTGGTCAGAGCACTCGCTTTCCCCCAGCCAATGTTAAGCAGCATCGAGCGTATATATACATATTCGGAGAGACAGAGAGACAGAGACACAGAGAAAGATATCAACCAGGAGCCGAAACTCGAGTCAGGTCAGGTCAGGCCAAAGGCATGGTGATCCTTACTCAATTATTCCTCAAATGCTGCCTTCAAAGTTTTATCTTGTAGTGAATTTTTTTATTTCGAATCTTTGACAAAAATCATTTTTATGATGAAAATGAAGTTGTAGCTGGTTACTTGCACTCGTTTTTCAGAAGATTCCTTGGTATTTCATACATGGACCACATTACCAACGAAGAAGTCCGACAAACCATCACCCAACAAGTAAAACAGTACGAAGACCTGCTAACCTCAGTCAAGAAAAGGAAGCTCAGATGGTGTGGACATGCGACAAGATCAGATGGGCTCTCCAAGACCATAATGCAAGGAACAGTGCAGGGAAAGAGAAGGCGAGGCAGGCCGAAGAAGAAACAGGCAGACAACATCACTGAATGGACCGGGAAGAGCTTCTCCACAACCCAGGCACTTACTTGCCCGCAACCGCCGCAAATGGAGCCAACTGGTGCAACGTTCGTCACTGCAGTGCCCCTACGACACTGTAGGGAGTTATGGGATCAGATGAGATGATGATGAAATTCTACATAGATAGATAGATAGATAGATAGATAGACAGACAGACAGATAGATAGATAGACAGATAGATAGATAGATAGATAGATAGATAGATAGATAGATAGATAGATAGATAGATAGATAGATAGATAGATAGATAGATAGATAGATAGATGTGTGTTTGTCCTGGATGCAGAGCACAACATCGGTGGTCTAGAGGTAACGCGCCTGTCTAGAAAGCGAAAAGTCCGGGTCGGAAGTGTGCGTGGTTCGTATCCCGTCTGGACCCGAAACTTTTCCCCAATCATTAGACCATGAGTGGTGGTCTGGGCGCTAGTCTTTCGGATGAGACGATAAACCGAGGTCCCGTGTGTTACAGAAAATTATGCAGCGCACGAAAAAGAACCCACGGCAACAAAAGAGTTGTCCCTGGCAAATTTCTTAGAAAAAACCACTCTGATAGGGAAAGAAATACAGTTGCAGACCAAAAAAAAAAAAAAAGGGTGGCGCTGCTCTTGTGGCGACGTGCTCTCCCCGGGGAGAGCAGCCCGAATTTCACGCAGAGAAATCTCGTGACTTAAAGTGGTATAAATAAATAAATAAATAAATAAATAACAGCAAACAAAGATGACTCATCTTTCAACACACCATGACTTGACCAAACATGATCTGACCAAGGAAATGGCATGATTGTATGAAGAATAGTCACCACTGCGAAGAAAAATGGTGAGGAAATTAATAACTCAGTATTTGATAATAACAAACATAATTATGCTTGTAAGCTTCCTGAGAGAGAAAGAGAGACAGAGGGAGAGACAGACAGACAGACAGACAGACAGACAGAGACAGAGACAGAGAGAGATTTAATACGCAGGGCTGAAGATATTAGGCCAAGGGTAGTCTTAACAATCTGCCCTTGAATACATGCAGACATAAAAACAATCAAATAAACAGGAAAATCAATATAAAAAGTGCACACACAGAGAGAATGGCCTTTACTACGCAAGAATAAAGATTTTAGGACAAGCCTTGACTTAACAATCTGCCTTTATAAACATGCAGACATCAAAACAATCTATAAGACATGAAAATCAATATATTTCAAAGAGAGAGGGAGTGGAGAGAGAGAAACAGACAGACAAACAGACAGACAGAGAGAGACTGACTGATTTTGGATTTTGTATTTTTTGTATTTTATTCTTTTATATCGAGGATAATGGAATAAGCACTTAAGTGCTTTTTTACATCCAGTCCCCGTGTATATGCGGATTTGTGAATTCTGTCATCTGTTCCCACTGGCACACTATGGCCTACTCTTACGAAAAGCGGAACAGGATTTAACGTGTGCGCAAGATGTTCTGCGTGCGTTCGCACACGGGGCCTCGGTTTATAGTCTCATCCGAAGGAGACAGAGAGACAGACAGACCAGACTTACAGAGACAGACAACCAGACAGACAGAGAATAGAAGAAGCGGATTGGGGGGGGGGGGGGGAGGGTAGGCAGGGGAAAGAAACAAAATGAGGAAGAGTTAGTTGGATGACAAGCGACGAAGGGAAGAGGTGTTTTTCAGCAGCTAGTCATCATCTACCTTGTGATTTTTCTGGCACCCATGATGAGAGTTCCTGGTCAAAGGAGACAAGGCTGACCATGGGCTTTATTCTGGTCAAGCCGGCGCCTCACGTCCATCCTGTCACCCTTCATCCTGAACTGAAGCGTGCGTTGCATGGAAGCGAGGCCAGCCTTGTCTGCTATTGTCTTCCTCTGGTCACGGCAAGCGGAGTTTTGAGAGAGAGAGATAGCGAGAGAGAGAGAGACAATGACAATGACAATGACAAATTCTTTTATTTCGAGGATAATGAATAAGCACCCATGTGCTTTTTTAATAATAATAATAACAATAAATAATAATAATATATGGAATTTATATAGCGCTGAATCTTGTAAAGAAACAATTAAATCGAAGCGCTTGCACTCAATCATTTACAGGCATGCAACTCTCCTTAAACATAATGAGCAACAGATTTCAAATCCATGCGCGCGCTACGCACGCAGACCCACAACCACAACGTCCAACACACAACACACAACACACCACACCACACCACACACACACACAACACCACACACACAACACACCAACACACGGAACAACCTTAGAAAGTTAGGTGTGAGAAATTTGGGGGGAAGTCTCAGGTAAGGAAATAAGTGTGGTTTTGAGGCTGGATTTGAAGGAATCAAGTGAAGGCTTTTGACGAAGTGAAAGAGGGAGGTCATTCCAGGTGGTGGACCAGAAACAGAGAAGGAGCGACGGCCAACAGTGGTTTGTTTGAATCTGGGTGTTCGAAAGCACAAAGTATCTGCGGCTGAACGAAGGGAACGGGATGGACAGTTACAGAGATAAGAGGGTGCAGATTTGTGAAGACATTTGAAACAGAGGGTATTGATTTTATACTCCAGTCTTTGTGAGACAGGCAACCAGTGAAGAGATCGCAGAAGAGGAATTTTACATCCAGTCCCCGCCCTTAAGGATATATATGATAATGAAATAAAATAAAGCCCATAGCAATACACTTACACAGTATACGGAAAAAAATATCTACACAAAAATCCCCACAAAAATTACCGAAGAGAGAGAGAGAAAAAAAAAGTAGCAACAAGTAAGAAAGAGAGCAAAACAGAAAACACAGAAACAACCGAAAAAAAATAGCAAGAACCAAGAGCAAAACAAAAGCGGCAACAACAACAAGGGAGAGGGGCACAACCGAATAGTCCCCCCCCCCCTCAACAACAAAAAACAACAAACACAACCCCAAACCCAAACCAAAAACAGAACCAAACAAAGCAAAACCTCCATAAAAGAGAGAGAGATGAGAGAGAGAGAGAGAGAGAGAGAGAGAGGAGAGAGAGAGAGAGAGAGAGAGAAATTGACAAAATTTATTGCTATTTAGCAATCAAGCCATATAGCACTGCAGCATGGTAACAAACGATATTAAACGCAACGCAATTACAATGACATGGAAACCATGGCAGTAGTGGTATGTACATCAAGATTCGATACATTATTGTCCATGTCTCAATTTTCAAAACAGCCTTTCCTTTTCCAGTCTGCAGCCAGCGAAGTCAGCCCATGTAAAACCGGATCAGGTCCGAAGATGATGTAATTTCCGCTCAGCATGCCACTGTCTCTTGTGTTGTGTGTTAGGACGCTGCTTCCCTTTACAAAGTCTGGCAAGCCTGACACATTCTTCTGGCAACATGTTTTTCTCTTCTTGTTTGATGTACCAGAACACACACTTAGATTCCTCGCCAGTATCTCCATTACAAGAGTATTCCAGGACGATGTCATCTGATTCACACATCACAATGTTTTGATCCCCTGAACTATGTACTACAACCTTTCGAAACCGTGTGTTTCTCTTGCTGTCCCATAATCCACGCTGCACACGTTTGTCAGTTAGAGTAGACACATACTGTTTCACAATACCAGTATCAAGAGTCATCCACTGTGCAGCCAACTGTCAGCTCTTCCTGCACATCAGACGCCTCAGAAGACACACCGATCTTGCTGTCTGTTGCTGGATCACACAGTAGATCAAGTGAATCTGGTGTGGCCGAGGCATTCACTGCACTGCTGACACACAGCTCTGTGTACAAACTGGTTTGTTTTTCTTCTGCTTCCACATTGAGCAGGGAGTCAATGTTACACAAGACCGGCTCTTCCAAGACACTGCCATTGTCACATTGGCGACTTGCCTGTCTTTCTTGGTGTTGTCTGCTTCTTTGGATGGCCGCGACGGATTTGTCATGGGGGCTTTTTGCGATAGTACTGAACTCGGGAGTTACAGTTCAGCACCGGGTCCGCCATTTCTGTTGACACTGGCTTGTCAGCTGGCTTCATTCGCAAGATGAACACAACGCTGCCGCTCTCCCCCGCGACTTTCCAACTCGATACAACGTTGTCGATCAGCAGGGCGTTTAAAGTTGTTATTTCAGTTGCTGGAAGGCCAGTAACTGAGATTTTGAAGCTAAAATGCAAAAATTTGCAGCAGCTTACTAACAGCACACCCGTTCAGTTCGCACAGTGTGCTTGCTAGTAATGCATGTTTGCCTGGCAATTTTAATTATCTGTGTTGATAATGTAGTAGTAGTAGTAGTATGTTCTTTCGAGCCAGAAGGCCCATAGAGCCGGAGCTTATCCCGGTTTCTGTAGCGTTAAGCGAACTGATGGTTTTTCATCACCCCTGTGACAGGACGCTATTCTGTCGCCAGATACTTCCCCAGCAGAGCTGGTACCCACTTGTACACCTGGGTGGAGTGAGGAAAATAGGAGTAAAGTGTCTTTCCCAAGGACACAACACCGAGCCGAGCGGGGATCGAACCCGCGACCTCTGGATCACGAGTTGACCGCCTAAACCACTCGACCACGGTGCCTCCTGTGTTGATAATATCATTCATTTATTCTGTCACTCATTCATTCATTTGTACGTTCGTTTGTTCATTCATCCATTCATTCATTCATTCATCCATTCATCCATTCATCCATCCATCCATTCATTCATTTATGAATGTGTCCATCGATTTAATTAATTATGACTCATTTTGAGTTGGCCACTTTATTATCCACGCCTTTAGAGTAGTGTGTGTGCGCGTGTGCGTGCGTGTGTGCGTGTGCGTGCGTGCGTGCATGTGCGCACGTGCGTGTGTGCATATGTGCGCGTGCGTTCGTGCGCGCGTGCGTGCGTGCGTGTGTGTTTGTGTGTGTGTGTGTGTGTTGACCCATCAGTGACTCACTTTGACCTATTTATCTTTTCTGACTCACTTTTCATTCATTCCACTCCTTCTCTCATTCCTAACGTCAGTTACTTCTTCCCTTCCTTCCTTCCTTGTAGTCAATATTGGCCAGCCAAACAAGACCTGTTCTAGAACGACTGCCCATCAAGTGAACATCACCATCTTTTACTGCATAGACCCTGGGGTTAAGGACAATACGTTTAATTTTAACAGGAGGTAGTTTTATTGCAAAACGGGAATTCTTGACAACTGCCATAAAAGACCATCCTCCATTCATTCATCCCCAGTTAGTTCCCTCACTGATTAAGTCGTTCTGTTCATTAGTCCTTTTCTCAAAGGAGAAATCATTTTTTACTTTTGCATTTTTTTTCTCCCCTTTCTCTGTTGAGAATGGCGTTGTGGACTGAAGTTCCATTAAAACATTAAACAGTTTTGGTTTTGTTTTTCGTTCCACGCCTGCAGTAGCCTCGAGGTTCACAAAAGGTGAGATTGTTGCGTATGCGACCGTTGGCCCACCCCCATTAAGGTGTGTAGCCGCACTCCGACATCGGGAAAGATGCCTGAACACGTCATCATTGTGAATGCGTTTTTGTTGAATTTTGTCATCAGCTCCTACCGGCACACGCATTGACTCACTCTTCCAAAAGGTGGAACGGGTTTTAACATGTGCGCAAGATGTTTTACGTGCGTTCGTACGTGGAACTTCAGTTCATAACCTCATTCGAAGGACTTTGGGGGGAGTGGAATTGTTATTGGGGTTAATTCCAGGGGGAAATCCCCTCAAACATCTGCCGCAAGGGCTTGTTAAAAGAAAAGAAAAAGAAAGAAACTAGAAAGTTAAATGGTACGCACATATTTCTAGACAACGATTATCCTGAAACATTCAGTAGTTGCAGCGGACACGACTGTTGTCCACACAACTTGTGGACGTAGTTAGTGGCCTTGAAGTTTGCAATAAAAGGAAACATTGAATGGAGAGCAGCCATACTGTTTATAGTACTTGCATCTTACCCATGATATCACCAATATTACATACCATCACGACCAACTCGACTATTCACAATGAAAATCTACAGGGTAATAAAAATCAAATCGGTTTAGCCATGTCCTTTATGGTTTTAGAAGCTATGCATCAACGGCCTGTTTAATTGGACATGTGGGTTTCTTTTTTCAGTGCTCAAAAATATTTCCAGTCATTTGTAATTAAATTCCCCTGTGGGTGTGCCGGGGTTCTGTCAGTATAGAAAGCATCCACCACCTTCTGGAAATTCCCTGCTAGGAAGTCCCTCTCTTCTCTTCTCTTTGTCTCTGCCTTGTTCCTTTTCTTCCTGTCGTCTCCTTCTCTTCTTTCTTATGCCTTCTCTGTCCATTCTCCTGCCTTTTTGTCCAGAAAGACTTTAAATATGTATTTTTAGTTTTCTCAAACGCCGAAGTCAGATGCGCTGGACCTGGTTCATAATGGTAGCGCAACGCATTTTGACTCATATAACAGACAACAATAGTTGTCCTCCCAGACCACTGATCTCAGCGATGTTGGCAATGTAGGATGTTGGTGGTCTGCCTCTTTTCTTATATCCTCAACCTTGCCTTGGAGAAGTGTCGTCATCAGATTTGTCTGTACGTTTCTGTTTGCATGACCAATGCATCTGTCTGCGTTTATCAATTCCAGTCAACATTTCTCTTGCATTGCGAGTTCATCAAGAATGCTTTATTTGTTTCTCTAGTCTGACCATTTGACTCTTAGAAGTCGCCTGTAGAACCACATTTTGGCTGCGTTTGTCTCTTTCCAATTTCCATAATGTCCAGGCTTCTGATCCATACAGCAATACAGGCCAGATTAGTGTTTGACAATTCTAATTTTGAGATACTTAGGAATGTCTCTGTCTTTCCAAATGTCGTTTCAGTAATTAACCATCTTTGTTTGGCCATACCGATTCCAGCCTGGACGTCTTGGAGACAGGATCCAGGAGTCATTATCATCACAAAACAGAAAAAAAATTGTTTGTGGCATTATCCATACAATCACCCCTTCAGTTAGGGGCCATGTGGCCTAAATCTGAATAAATCATTTTGATAGCTCAGTGGTCGGAGCACTCGCTTTCCCCTAGCCAAGTTAAGCAGCGTCGAGCGTGGTTTCCAGTTGGATGGGTGACCGTTTGCGCGTCTTGGCTTTAGTACAGTCCCCCAGTTCACCCAGCTGTAAATGGGTATAGGGTCAGGGAAGGTAAAGCAGCGAGGGAGAGGAGATGGGCGCCGCCCTCAATATGCTGGCCCTAGAGAAGTTGAGGTCTCTGACGTCTCGCTCCACTAAAACCTTATAGCTTTGGGGAGACCTTTACCTTTACTCTCTCTCTCTCTCTCTCTGTCTCTCTCTCTGTCTCTCTCTCTCTCTCCCTCTCTTCTCTCCCCCTCTCCTCTTCTCTCTCTCCCTTCTACTCCACTCTCGTCTATCTTTCCCTCACGGCAGATCCTTTATTTGCATCATCCACAATCTCTCTCATGCTCTGCACACTGAAGTGTTCACTGACGGAAGACTGATCAGTGACAACGGAAAAACTTCTCAGTCTCACCAAGAGGATTACAGATTAAAGATGGGATAATTAGGGGAGATCTTGACCCGATTAGAGAGAGGCCTTATGAGACACAAATCTCCCGATCTGGCGAAACGAAACGAGGCAAGTGCGTGTGTGTTGATTTTCTCTGTGTGAATTAGGTATGTCTGTACCTCGGACACAAGTGACCTGTTTTGAGAGGTGTCTGTGTTTCTTATATGTTAGGGACAGATGTGTTTTTCAGTTGTGTGTGTGATATGTGGTGTGTGTGTGGTTGTGTGTGTGTGTGTGTGTGTGTGTGTGTGTGTGTGTGTGTGTGTGTTGTGTGTGTGGCGTGCGTTGTGTGGTGTGTGTGTGTGTGTGTGTGGTGTGTGTGTGGTGTGTGTGTGTGTGTGTGTGGCAAGCAAGTATGCATGGGGGTTTGTGTGTGTGTGTGTGTGTGCGTATGCACGTGCACGCGAGCGTGTGTTTGCATGTGAGGTTTTGTGTTCTATTCATGGACAAGACTTGTCGTCTCTCATCTCAAGCTGTAGCAAAAAGAAAGATCAGAATAAAACATGACAGTAGCCTCTTGAAAATAACAATAATGATGATAACAATAATGATGTAACTGTAATGGTAATAACTATAATGATTATAGCAATAACGATGATAACCATTAATGATGATAACTATTGTGATGATAAGAATGATGATAACAATAATGACAATAAGTATAATGATAACAATGACGATGATAACAATACTGATAACACTAATGATGATAACAATAATGATGATAACCATAAGGAAAGCAACAGCGAGATGAACAACAGTGTCAACGCCGAGGAAGACAACAATAACAACAGAGACAACACTACCAACATCGATAGTAACAACAATGGCAACAGAGACAACACATACAAAACCAAGGAAGACATCAATGGCAATGGAGACAACACTACCAACACCAAGGAAGACAACAATGGCAACAGAGACAACACTACCAACATCGATAGAAACAACAATGGCAAGAGAGACAACATTACCAACACCAAGGAAGACAACAATGGCAAGAGAAACAACACTTTCAACGCCGAGGAAGACAACAACGGCAAAAGCTACAACATTACCAAAAAATCTAACGACGGCGACAAAAACGACATCACCGACAACCAACGACAACACTGACAACCAACGACAACCGACAACCAACGACGACACCGACAACAAGAACGACAACCGACAACAAGAACGACAACCAACTACAAGAACGACAACCAACGACAACACCGACGACAAGAACGACAACCATGACGACGACGACGACGACAGCAAACGACAAAAACTTCGAGTGGTCAGTCAAGTCAGCCACGAGGCTGTATCCAGTGGCACAAATAACCTGGCATTGACCCTGACCTTTCTGATTTGCATGCTCAGCTGCGCACTCCATACCATACAGCAGCTCACAAGGCACGCAGTTGACTGATCAGTTTCTCTGTGCAGTTTCTCTGGCTAATTTCATGTTCTCAACTGCCTCCCCCCCCCCCCCACCCCCCTTTTGGCCTTCCCCCTCTCCCTTTTGTTTTGGTGGTATTATGCAATGATCCGTAACATTTGCCATAATGTCTGTCTACAATAATTTTCTTGTAGTTGCTTGATTTCAGTATAAAGGTAGGTAGGTGGGTGAGTGGGTGGGTGTGGGTATGGCAGTGAATTATATG
>CM054147.1:13301194-13316194 GCA_028751875.1 Rapana venosa
CTTAGGGACATATATGATAACAAAATAAAATAAACCCAATACCGATACACTCACACAGTACACGGGGAAAGAGAGACAGAGACAGACAGACAAACAGACAGACAGACAGACAGACAGATAGGGCCCAGCGAGACCGAAAAACAGACAAACAGCCAGCCAGACATAAACAGGCAAACACACAAAACAGACATAAACAGAGAAAGAAATCAGCATTTATTATGACAGGCAAGGCTCCACGACCACACGTCCACAGGGTTATCTATCGCCAGCATTCACATCTCCACCCCCCCCCCTTTCCTCCATTCACAGAACAAGCTTAGAGTATTACCGTTCTCTTTCTTGAGGTTTTATCAAATTAGAGTTCTGGTTCTTGAGATTTTATCAAATTAGAGTTCTGGTTCTTGAGGTTTTATAAATTAGAGTTCTGGTTCTTGAGGTTTTATCAATTTATTAGACTTCTGATTCTTGAGGTTATATCAAATCAGATTTCTGGTTCTTGAGGTGTTATCAATTACAGTTCTCTTTCTTGGGGTTTTATCAATTACAGTTCTCTTTCTTGGGGTTTTATCATTTACGGTTCTGGTTCTTGAGGTTTTATCAATTACTGTTCTGGTTCTTGAGGTTTTATCAATTACTGGTCTGATTCTTGAGGTTTATCAATTAGAGTTCTGGTTCTTGAGGCTTTATAAACTTATTAAAGTTCTGGTTCTAGAGGTTATACCAAAGTCCCAATGGAGATTTCCTATATACGAAACAGAACTCAAACAAAGGGAAACATGTTAAGCTGTCTCACTGGGTGGAGGGAGGGAGGGAAGGGGAGATGGGGAGTCTAGCGGTTAGATTGCTGAACTCGTAATCGGACAGCCCGGGATCGAGCTTCCATCGAGTCACCCATTCAAGAGAAATGTTTTCACCTGGAGTTACCATCAGTACCAACTCCTCCACTCCCCTGACAGCCCTTCGGATGAGAATGTAAACCGAGATACTGCGTACAAATGCGTGCAGAACATCTCACACACACATCAAAAACCCGTTCCATTTTTCGGAAGAGTAGACCATTGCGAACCAATAAAAACGGATGACAAAAATTGAAAATACAAAAAAAGTGCATGCATACTGGTGTTGTGTTATAAACATCATTCCCTGAAGTCGGAATGCAGCTAGCTTAGTGGTGGGCAAACGGTCACATAACGCGCAGTCTCACCAGTGGTGAACTTCGGAGCTCCAGTAGAGGGAGGGCACACAAAAAAACTAAAGCCTATTTCACTTGGCTGCCCTTATTTACATAATTTATTAATGACCTTTTTTTTTTCTTATGGAAAGGGAAATATGTATGTTTTCCTGGCTATTTTTTTTTAAAAACAGTGAAAAATTTATTGACAAGACGTCAAAAAGTAACCGGAATTCCGGAGGATTGAACAAAAAGGGGGGGGGGGGGGGAAAAAGCCCCCCGCCGGGAAAAATTTGGGGGGGAATTTTGGGGGGAAAAAGGGGGGGGGGGGGGGGGGGGGGGGGGGGGGGGGGGGAGGGAAAGGAAAGATGGGGGGGAAGGGGGGGGGGGGAGGCGTTATGTAAGAAGGGAAGCGACACAATCGGGGAAGAATGTTATTCCGAAAAAAAAAACAGGTCTGTCGTGTCATTAACTGGTTTTTTTGCACTAATGGTTTAAAACCCTTTCAACACCCCCCCCCGGTCAAAGTAACGAAAATTTTTTTTAAAAACACTCTTGTATTCGTTTCATATAAACACACATAAAAAACAGACCCAAAAAAGGCAATAAAAAAATTTTTCACATATATAAAAAACTCAGTCAAGACTGCTACGGAAAACGAGTATACCAAACTTTTCCAGGGGGGGGGGGGGGGGTCTGTTGTTTTTTTACGTTCCCACACCAACAGAAAATAGGAATTTTTTGGTCTGGAAAACGTTTGTCTTCTTTGCCCGTCTGTGCACTGGGGAGCCCACCCGGGGAAAAGGAAGGAAAGGCAGTTTTCACTGGAAGTTTCCGACCGGGAAGGGGGTTATCTTCGACCCTTTAGGACAATGCCCCCTTTTGGGGCAACCAATGCCTTTCTTTCTAGGACATCCAGATCCTTCCTGACGGATGGATGAATGAATCCCATGATTTATAAAGCACAAAAATCCTCAACATCCACAGGCCTAATCAGGACAGTTGGGGTTGGGGGGGGGGGGGGGGGGGGGAGGAGACAAGAAAGTGGGAAAGGTGGTGGAATGACAAGGGAACAGTGGGGGAGGGATTAGCTGCAAACAGTAATAAGCAAAAGAAGCACACATAGAACCAGAAGACACTTGCAAACATTGAATATGCTCGTTGTGCGAGCACGCGCGCGCACGCACGCATGGACGCACGCACGCGCGCGCGCGCGCACACAACATACATACATACACACACACACACACTACATACAAAAGAGAGAGAGAGAGAGGAAAAGAGAGAGAGAGAGAGGAGAGAGAGAGAGAGGAAGAGAGAGAAGAGAGAGAGAGAGAGAGAGAGAGAAAAAAAATTGAACAAATTTTATTTTCCAGAAGGTAATAGATTAAGTAGAACTCGAACTCGAACTTGAATGATTTATTCACAAAAAGGCCATTGGCCCATACATGGAGGGGGTTGCCGAACTGCTTAGTATTTTGGTGGGGTTAAAAGCAATAGTAACGACAAAATGTTACTGTATAACAAAAAGTCAGCTACAAAATATGACTTAAGATAACAATATCTCTCTTATTCTGAAAGCATTACACAAATATAAAGTGAGGCTGCGCACAACCTCAGGATGACTTGATGCCAGGAGTAAGGTAAAGGATAGGAAGGTAAAGGAGTCCCATAACCTATAAGGTCGTAGGGGAGCGAGGCGTCAGAGACCTCACTTCTCTAGGGCCAGCATATTGAGGGCGGCGCCCATCTCCTCTCCCTCGCTGCTTTACCTTCCCTGACCCTAAAGAGGGCAGGTACCCATTTACAGTGGTGAACTGGGGAACTGTACTGAACCCAAGGCGCGCAAACGGTCACCCATCCAACTGGTAACACGCTCGACGCTGCTTAAACTTGGCTGGGGGAAAGCGAGGGGCTCCGACCACTGAGCTACCCCGTCCCCAACAAGAGCCGGGAGTAAACAGTCTAAATAAATTGGGCTGTCTACTATATTTAACAGGATGTTATTCTGCCTAAATCCTCTAATACTGGACAGCACAACACAAAATGTACTTCATCCTCGGTGCTTGCATACATAATGGCATAGCAGCCTGAGGTCATCAATATCATGTTCTCTGTATCTGAATTTATGAACATTTATATCTGATCCCACCAAGTCTAAACTTAGACATAATTCTTTTCAATGTATACCCATATCAAGTTTTAGATAAGGTTTGACGTCAGATGCGAACTTATAAATTGTTGTACATTTGAATCTTTCACTGCTTTGTATATGATCACCCCATTGTTCCCCATCGGCAGTCAATCAATCTTTGCCGAAAGCGCTATTAAAAACTCTCTACAATTTCCGACTCCTTGATTGACCCAAAACAAATCCAAACCCGAGTTCACACAAAAGGTACATATTTGTGTAGCCCAGTTGTTTTTCTCTTTGACATCTAGATCACAAAGCATCTTGAGGATTTAGAAGGTACCTGCTGTCATTCATATGCAGAATCTTAATCCAATATCTAACGCATCTTAAAAGCAGCAAACAGAGAGAGGATATATTAGTTCACTATAAACAAGATCATTAGGTGTACGTCTATCTAAGCCTAAAAACTGCTTTAAAGCAAAGAGGTGCACTGATTCACAATGTGTTACAGCTGCATCCAAGCCCCAAATTTCTGCACCATATAACACAGTGGGTTGTATTTGTGCATCAAATATCTTAATGAACACGTCAAAAGAGTTATTATTCAATAATCGTAGTTTTTTCAACACAAATAACAAGCTTGCTTACCTCGACTTGCCAGATCTTTACATGCAGTTGTAAAACTAAGCTTTGTAGAAAAACAGATTCCTAAATATTTATATACATTAATCACAGGCATGACTTTTCCATTGTACAGCCATCTTTCATGAGTAGCTAAATAACCACCTTTTCTGAATACAACGATATTACTCTTATTCAGATTAACCTTAAGATCAAGTGATGTTGCAGCACTGTTTAAGCTATTTAACTGCTTTTGTAAGCCTACAACTGTTTCAGAAAGCAGGATAACATCATCAGCAAGCAGAAGAATAAACAACTCTGTGAAATCTTGGGGGGAAAGTGGTACCATGTTTACCATTATTGATGATGTCTCTGGCTAACTCATTGATAAAAACAGAAAACAATAAGGAGCTACATACATCACCCTGGTACAGTATATTATGTCAGTCACTTAAGTTCCACATCTTATTCTGCTTCTGACATTCTGATACATGGCTCTCAAACATCGTAATAGTTTACCCTTCACACCATTTTTCAGGAGAATAGGCCACAACAAGTTCCTGTTAACAGAATCAAATGCTTTTTCAAAGTCAATAAATGCTACATAGAGCTTACGGTTATGAGCAAACTGTTTCTCTACAAACGCAAGCAGAGTAAACATATGGATCTATAGTGGAGTATCCTCTCTTAAAACCAGCTTGGTGCTCATCTGTAATATTATTTTTCATAACCCATTCCTGTAACCTATTGTTAATGATAGTACTGTATATCTTACTACTTATGTCACTAAGATAAATTACTCGGTAGTTATTAGGGTTATCAACATCACCCTTTTTATTCAATGTTAGTATTATAGATTCAGCCCAATTATCTGGATAAAGACCATCATCAAACATTTTGTTGAATAATTTTAGAAGGAAAAGCACAATATTTTCACCTCCATATTTTAGCAATTCACCAATGATCTGATCAGGACCGGCTGCTTTCTCACTCTTTAGTTCTCTAAGTGCCACTAATATTTCATCTTTAGATATAGGAAAGATCAAAATCTTCCTCAGTTCCATCACTGTCAACATCAGTAATCATGGAGTTGGCTAATGAGTCTTTCTCCAACAGGGTTTTGAAATGTTGAAACCATCTGTCAACTGATATACTATTCTTTGGCTGACTTTTTCTAAATGACGCCTTCTTAACACTTTTCCAGAACTGGATTTGAGAAGAGATTGATGACATCATATCTGCAAGTAAGGTCTTATTATACTGTTTCTTTTTCCGTTCAAGCATGTATTTATATTCCCTTTTTGTGACACAGTACAAGTTTTTGTCCTCGTTTCTTAATGTTTTTCGAAAGTCTTCAAAAGTTTTCTGACCTTTATCAAACCAAGTATCATGTGATGGACCTTTATTGATATGAACCTGCTTCTTCATACATTCAGCACTGGCTTTTATGAAACCATTAAACAAATCTAGAGCTTCATTAATGTTCTCATCAATCATTTCAAAGGCATTTAAAAATACTTCACACATGTTCACATCGTGGAGATTATCTTTATAAACCGAGAGTTGTGTTTTTTTATCCCACACAAACTTTTTCAAAACAGATGGTTCTTCAGTTACCACACATGTATTATATACTGGATTAAAATATAATTCAAAAGGAAGGTGATCGGAGTCCGAACGCTCGGCAACAAACGACATGAGTCAAAAATCTGAGAGAACAAATCATCTGACACCAAAAAATAATCAATAACACTGCATCCTCCATCAGAGATATATGTATAGCGACCTAGAGAGAGAGAGAGAGAAGAGAGAGGAGAGAGAGAGGGGAGAGAGAGAGAGAGAGAGAGAGAGAGAGTGAGAGAGAGAGGGGAGAAAAGAAGAATTATTTCTGTCCATATTTGTAAATGAAGAAAAAGACTCTCACACAGTTTCTCTGTGTGTCTACAGCCGTGTGGGTGAATAGGGGGGGAGGAGGAGGAGGCGGGGTTGCAAAGGGGTAAGGTGCATTTTCCACCGCAGCGAACGCGTCACAACACTCGTTTGAACCCCCCCCCCCCCCCACCCCCCCACCCCACCACACCCACCCACCCTACTCCCTTCCACCCCCACAACTCCCCCATACCTTACCACCTCCCACAAAGATTTGTTTTTTGGCCAAGCGGTCAAAGCATCCGGGCAGAAAACGAGAGGTCCGGAGTTTCATTTTGCTCAACGGCCCAGCTTGTTTTCCCCACTGTTTTATTCCACTAGATCTTGATCACTAAGTGGTCTGGATGCGAATTTTTCTTTATTGAGATGAGGCTCCCATGCCTGTATTTGGTGTACGTAAAAGAATTAAGGGGATGGGATAGCTCAGTGGTCAGAGCACTGGCTTTCCCCAAGCCAATGTTAAGCAGCATCGAGCATGGTTACCAAGAGGATGGGTGACCGTTTGCGCGCCTTGGCTTCAGTACAGTTCCCCAGTTCACTCAGCTATAAATGAGCACCTACCCTCTTTAGAGTCAGGGAAGGTAAAGCAGCGAGGGAGAGGAGATGGGCGCCGCCCTCAATATGCTGGCCCCTGGAGACGCTGAGGTCTCTGATGCCTCACTCCCCAATGGCTTTTCGTAGGAGTAGGCCAGTATGTGCGGTGGGAACAGATGACAGAATTAACAAAACCGCATACACACAGAGACTGGATGTAAAAAAGCACATGAGTGCTTATTCCATTATCCTCGATATAAAAGAATAAATAAATAAATGACCGCTAGGTTATGGGACACCTTTACCTTCACCTTCTAAAAGAATAAAGGGGCGGTATATTCTAGTTGAGAGAGAGGGCGGGACGGGGGGGAGGGGGGGGGGGGGGGGGGTTGCAATACAATATAATAATAATAATACCATGAAGATAACACAATACAAAACAATGCAACACAAAACAATACATATATCACCGAGAACGCAACACAATATAATACAATACAGTACACACAATAATTTTCCCCTTTCCTTAACTAAAGCTCCGAGGTTCACTTCACGGTGACAATTTTGAGTATGTGACCGTTTATCCTTAATTAAGGTAGCCGCATTCCGACTTCGGGAATGGTGTCTAACACGACACCAGTGTGCATGTAGGGTTGGGGTTGTTTTTTTTCATTTTTGTCATTCATTTCTACCAGCCTGCTAGCTCTTCCAAAAGGTCGAACGAGTTTTAAAAATGTGCTCAAGATGTTTCTGCGTGGGTTCGCACACGAGACTTGGCTTATAGTCTCATCTAAAAGACTTTGGAGGGGGGGGGGGGGGGGGGAGCGGAGTTCGTACTGATGTTAACTCCAGTGGAAAAAATTCCCCTCGAAAGGGCAACTAGGTGGCTCAAACCCAGGCTGTCAGATCAAGAGCTCAATGCTCTAACCACTAGGCTATTCCTCCCCCTTCCCCTGCCCCCTCCCCTCATCCCCCCCCCCCCCCCTTTTACACAATACAGTGCGAGTAAGGCAACAAGGCACAGGATAGCATAGCACAACACAACACAATGTAATGTATTGTACTGTAAACCGCTTTAAGTCACGGCAGATTTCTCTGCGTGAATTTCGGGGTGCTCTTCCCAGGGAGAGCGTGTTGCCACAAAAACAGCGCCACCCATTATCTTTTCATTTTCCTGTCTGCAACTGTATTTTGCTTTCTTTTTCTACAGATTTTTCCCATGAACGACTTGTCAAATAACAACACAAAATTAATATAATAATAAAACAACACGAACGAAAACATGAATACACATGTACAAACGTAAAACATGACCCATATACCTATTCCCCCCATCTCCTCTCCCGCCCCTTCCTCCTCAAACAGACATCAAAAGAGACGAAATCTTTCTATTAAGGTTGCTTATAATCCTCCCTCCTTCCCCCCCCCCCCCCCCCCCCCCCCCACCCCCCTCCCACCAGACAGGCAGAAAATCTCGTTCATCACACCCGAAAACCTGCTAACAGCAGAGACAATAAACCCATTCAAACTTAAGGTTGGCACCAAAAGAAAAAAAACAACCTCAAAACTGCCTGACTGTCTGTTCCAAATCAAAGCGAATCCCAACAGGGAGCTCGTATGTTGTGTCCTAAAGTGGTTCTTGTCATAAAGTGGACAGGCTCAACAGAGATCAGAACTCCCCTCCTTGAGTCTGGAAATTTCCTGTGGAAACTGACCTTCTCCTTTCCTTCACCAGGTGGGCTGCCAATGCACAGACTGCAGATTGCAGGACAAGCAATTCCAAATCTGACAATTCTGTTGTCTTTGTGAGTGTGCGAAATGGATAACAGATCAGATTTTCCGGAAAGTTAGGGAGTACTGTTTCATGTCGTCAGTCTCGATTGAGTTCTTGTTTATGTAATAGCTTTATTTTGCAAGTGTTTTGGATCGCGTTTTCATGTGTATTCTATCTGTCTATCTGTCCCGTAGTCTGACGACCGTGTGGGCACCCTCAAAGACTCAACAACCAGTTCCCTCCATTATTCTCTCTGTTCTGCCTTTCTCAGGGTTTTGTTGAGTTCTAGGCCTGTTCATTCGCTGATGTTATCCTCCCAGCTCTTTCTTGGTCTGCCTCTTCTTCTTCCTCCTTGGACAGTGCCTTGTAAAATTGTCTTTGCAAGTCCTTTGGATCTTGTGACATGCCCATACCATTTAAGTTTACGCTTTTTCACGATCGTTAGAAGGTTCTCATAGGGTCCAATGGTTTGCTGGATTCTGTTATGCACGCTTTCGTTGCTTATGTAGTCTTTGTAGGAGATGCCAAGGAGTCTCCGAAAGCATCTCATCTCCACCGCCTGTACTCTTCTCTCCAGATTTGGAGAGATGTGTATTAGTATATTTATTTCTTGATTTATTTATCTATTTATTTATTTCGAGAATAATGGAATCAGCACTCATGCGCTGTTTTACATCCAGTCCCCGTGTGTACGCAATTTTGTAAATGTCTTCCGTTCCAACCCGCACACAATGGCCTATTCTTCCGATTAATATATTAAAACGATGTGCTAAGTAGTTAAAAACATTTTCCAAATACATTTGAACCAGGTTTGCGCGGTTGAAGGCCTTAATCCAGTTAGTGCCAAGAAATCTATTTAAGGACACCACACACACGTTTGGCAGAATCAAACTGATGGCAGGGGGGGTGAAGAGAATGAATGGGGAAAGATGCTGGGGGGAGTGAGGTGGGAGAGGCGGAAAGGAAACCACCCAGTTGTACTGATGACAACCTGCATGCATCTGTGCGCGAGGAATACGTTTGAAGATAGAGATGGGGTGGTTATAGGAAAGGAGGTGTTTGATTAGTTCAAAGAAAGGGGACACCGTTTACTACAGAGGGAGGAGGAGGGAGAAATGGGGATGGGAAGGAAGAGGGAGAAGTAGGGTGGGCAGGGGAGAGAAGCGGGGTTAATTATGAACGTTGCATGACGATGTTGACGGTTAAATGATGCGTGGTTTTCCTTCCACAGCGCTATTGTCCATCAGTGGTGCTCTGACTTCCTTCCTTCCTGTGTCACTGTGGGCCATGGTATTGGCAGGCGGGCAGGCAGGCAGGCGGGCAGGCAGGCAGGCGGGCAGGCAGACAGGCAGGCGGGCAGGCGGGCAGGCAGACAGACGGGCAGGCAGGCAGACAGGCAGGCGGGCAGGCAGGCAGGCAGGTAGACAGGCAGGCAAGTCATCACTCCCCTACACACGGTGTCATTATGACCTCTGATAGCTGCTGGCCTCGCAGCTCACCTCAGTTTCGTGATGTTTATCATCAGCAAAAATGATCATGATTGTTTACCTCTGTTAGTGTGAAACTGCATTGGCAGGGGTCTGTTATGATAGTTCATAAAAACAGAAAGGGTAAATGGCCCTACCCAAAGAACGAGAGTTGCAAAACGGTGCCTCCAAAAAAACAGAAGCAAAAACAACAGCAGCAACAATAGCACTAACAACAACAACAACAGAACCACGGACAATATCTCCAGTCTTTTATAAGAATTTTTCATCCATCTTCACATGCGTCTCGTTGTTTCTGGTTTTGATAGACCACATTTAATGTTGTGCTTTACAGTCAAATTAAATTTCTTGAGAGCCATGAAGGTTGGAAAATGAGCCTGCAGCTGCCATGTGGCCCAGAGAGTGCAGAGGACTGGTTACCAATCAGTTACTTTTCGCTGTGGCATCCTGTTCGAGGCCACACTGTGCCCAAGGCTCCTGAAGCTTCTGGTTCCCTTCGTATAAGAGGATTTGTCTCCGGACTGTCAAAACACTACTGTGACCTTCGTTGCTTCATTGTTACTATAAAATGTGCTCCCTGAGTTAAGTGGAATGGCTGGCATTGTCAGCACAGCCTGGTTTTATTAACCTTAAGGAAATGTTGTAATGGAGGTACTGTCTCATTTTTATTTTTCAGACTGACGGTGTTTGGATATTTGAAAGTATTAGAAGGTGTTGCTTTTTAACTTGAAGTGAATGTTACTGGGACCACTGAAACTTAAGTGAGGTGAAAGCTCTGATATGGCTTTTGTGGTCGGTGGGGCTTTGACAACATAACATGAAATTATAGGGCTCCAGCGATTTGTTTGGGTTTGGGTTTTTTTCAAGGAAAAGAGAGTGCAAGGTACCCAAGTCTGGAGAGAAAAAAACTAGGAGTATTTAAGAATTTGTTTTTAAAAAGTTCGTACCCTCTGAATGGTTGCCATGGCAGTGGCTGGCTTGTGGACAGGCGCCCTGTCCTGATAGAAAAGCCACCTCGTGCCATGTTTTCCCGGGCATTTTTTTAAGATGGCATTCCATGGTTGCTACAGCAAGTAAGAGTAAAGTTCCTCTGTCACTGTACCCTGTTCCAAAAAAGTCAGCCAGAATGGTTACATCCACATTTCAGAAAACGGACACCATCACCTCTGTGGTAATGATCTTGGCTTTCTTTGAAGGGAAGAGGTGGGGGAAAGGCACGTGTTTCCTCGGTCTTGACATCTTTTCCCTTCGTTTTTGATGTTGAATGGTTATAACATGTTTTATCTACGGTAAAAATTCTCATGGCCTTCCCCCTACCACACCCCTCACTACACGCAATTTCTAGTAAACAGTGCCCATTTCCTTTGCCTCCATTGCCGATACCCCCCACCCCCACCCCACCCCGCCCTTACCAGTCCCATCCCTTTCTTCCATACCTTCCAGATTCAGCATGCGTGTAGTTTTCTCAGTGCACCAGACTGTTTCTTACAATGTCTCCTCCTGTCCACACAGGGATCTTGCACACCACACATACAACCACACAACAACTTCCCACACACCCACACAAATCACACACACACACACACACACACACACCACATTATAACCCCTGTCTGTAGAAGAGTAGGCCAGGGGAGAGAAGTCATGTGTAGAAGAGGAGGCCAGGGGAGACAAGCATTGTGCAGAAGAGGAGGCCAAGGGAGGGAAGCATTATGTAGAAGAGGAGACCAGGGGAGAGAAGCGTTGTGTAGAGGAGGAGGCCAGGGGAGAGAAGGCCAGTCTGTGCAGGTACAGTGGGATGGGTGGTATGAACTTAGGCTGCACACCGGTATTAATTTGGGGGTCATGTAGTATCTTGTATAGAGTGCCAGTCACAAAAAAAAAAAGTTGGTTATTTGCACATATTTTTTAAAGTATGAAAAAATGGACTGTGTACTCTTTTATGGGATTGAGGACATAGAGCAATACCAATTAGTCATGAAAAAGTTGGAAATAATCATCAAATGAGGATTGCCTGTATTCCTACAGCGATTACCCCGGGCATGCATATTGCCATAAGGAAGCTAGCAGACGACAAAGGACTGAGGGGATACAGTGTTTGCTGAAAAACTTTTAATTTTCAAACCTACCAAATTTGTTCAAAATCACATGAGTTTTGTAGTCGGAGGCTAGTCTTTCACAAAAAGTGGTTTTTATTTCTGTGGATGCCTTAGTACTGTGGTATAAATATAAGAGTTACATAGAAAAATAGAAGGAAAAGAGTGATTTTTTTAATACCGGTGTGTGGTCTGTATATTCAGGGTTTGTTTTGCAAGAAGGGTATTTTGGACATCTGCTGGCTTAGTTTTGGGGCCAGTATCATTGCTGTACGTGTTTTAGAGCATCATAATCATTGAAAATGCTGTTTGTCAGCTGCTTCTTTCTTTTTAATAAAACGTCTCTTGGACTGTTTACCATAGCAACAACGTGGGCGAGAGAGGTGTGAGCCAATCTTCAGCATACCTGGCACCTCAGAATGATGTATATCAGTTATTGAATGTAGCTTTGTACCATGTGGATATATTTTAGTAAGATTTGGCCATTGAAAAGTACAATTCAGTAACCAATTTTTCGTGTGTGTTGAGTGGGCATATTTTAGTTTTCCATACCAGTTTTAAGCCCAGACACCTTTACTAAGATAAAAATAATAGAATAAAACAGCAGGAAAAGGGTGAAGTGGGGGGGGTGTAGAGCAGTGTTTACTTTATGTCTTCTGTAATTGAAACTCGGCAATACATCAGTCCCTCTATCCACTGCTGTGAAGTATCTAGGTGTTGTTATCAACAACACACTCTCTATGCAAAAATTCATCACCCAGACCTCTCAGTCATGCTACTATCAATTACGGCGTATTAGTGCAATTCGAAAGTACCTGTCCACCGATGAACAGCCAAACTTGTCACTTCTCTCATTCTTTCACGTCTGGACTATTGCAATTCTCTTTTGTCTGGTCTGCCAGCATCATCCATTCACTCCCTTAAACGCATACAAAACTCCGCAGCTCGACTAGTTCTCAGAAAGAAAAAAATCGAGCACATTACCCCTCTCTTGCGATCTCTCCACTGGCTCCCTGTGCCACAGAGAGTAAATTATAAGATCAGTACCCTCTGTTACAAATGTCTCCACAAAACTGCACCCTCCTACCTCTGTGAGTGTCTTGACCTGTACACTCCTTCACGTTCCCTTCGCTCTGCTGCAGATACCTTGTGCCTACGAATACCTAGATTCAACCAATCCACCGTTGGCCACCGTTCTTTCTCTATTTCGGGTCCATCGACCTGGAATGAGCTCCCTCTTTCTCTTCGCCAGAAACCTAGTTATGACACTTTTAAATCCAGCCTCAAGACATATTTATTTCTAACCTAAGATTTTACCCCCTCCTGTTTATATATATACATTCCACCTTCAACTAACCCATGTCCTCTCACCCGCTAAGTATACCCTGTGTGAGTGTGGAGGTAGAGAGAGAGGAGAGAGAGAGGAGATGAGTTTTGCTGTTGTGTGTTGTCGTATATGGGTGGTGTGTGGGTGTGTGTTGTGGTGTGTGTGTGTATGGGTTGGTGTGTGTGTGTGAGTGTGTGTGTGTGTGTGTGGTGTGTGTGTGTGTGTGTGAAAGAGAGGGGGATGAGTGAGGGGAGTGAGGTGTGAGAGAGGGGTAGGAGATGGGAGGGAGGAGAGAGAGGAGAGAGAGGGGAGAGAGGAGAGAGAGAGAGAGGCGAAGAGAGAGAGAGAGAGAAGGAAAAAGGGTAGAGGACATTATCCTACAGGAAAAGACATGGTGAGAAAATAACTGAAGCCTGAAAGAGACGTTTTAAGGTTATATGGAGTAATATCAACTGCTTACATTTCTTCTCTTTTCTTTTTCTTTTTTTATTTTGCTTTGTTTTTATAAGGTTTTGCTGATGGTTTTTCCTTCACCAACAAGATTCCTCCACCTCCAGCCTGCTCTTTCTGCACAGAATGATGAAGAAGTATTGCCAGTTTGTGGCAAAGAGAAATCAGGAGAGAACCAAAAATCAGGAGGCAGGGGGTGAGGGTGGAGGGGGGATGGGGAGGGAGGAAAGAAAGGGGAGAAGGAGGAACATAAAGAGTGTGTCTGTAGGGTAAGTGTAGTTCACAAAACAATGCAGGTTATCCATGTATTTGATCTTTGTATCACCATATGTATGTATATGTACATATGTATTTCCACACATGCAGGGGGGGGGGGGGGGGCAATGCAGTCTGGGTGGGAGTAGGCCCCTGGATGATTAATGGCTGGACAAATAAATATTGATATAGATAAATAACAAACTATGCTGTGTGCATTGTTTTGAGACATATTTAATAGCCCACCTCCTTATGCAGTGTATTTACAAAGTCGAGAAGCTTTTCATGCTTTCAGAAGAAGTAAAATCTGAGCCCAGAGGCACCACTGGGTAGGTGTTCAGCCTTTTATGAACACTTTGAATACTCTTTCCTTATTAAAAATGAAAAGATCATTACCTACATCTGTAAATTGCAGCTACTTTCAAAGAGATTAGACTTACACATGCAAAGAACAGTTGTTTCACTGTTACATTTTCAAAAGGGAGAAAAGTAATAAAACTTCACTTATGAAATAGGTTTGAGACACTGTAGATATTGAACTGCGGATTGCATTGCCTTATTTCATGCCAGATATTAGCTGTGGAAGAGGAATGCTTGTATCACTATAGAACCAGTCTGTTGGCCTGTCACCAAGGGAGAGAAATTCAAATAAGGGGTTGATATTAGAAAGGCCTCCTTTTCCATTATGAAGTTTAAAAAGTACACTTTTTCTTTATATATTTGGGTTTTAAAGTGTTTGGAGTTATATCTGTCTTAATTTGAACAAGATTTGAAAGCATTTGTGCCCATGGTAGTGTACCAAAGATGCCGCAACAGGTAAAAATTGCCTGTTTAGGGGGGGGGGTAAAAAAAAAATACTGCCTCTTATTCTGTCAGCTTTTGCAATACAATTCTGTTGCCCAATACATAGGGCTAGATTGCAGTACAAAACTATGTCTGTATGTTTACATTTACTTTGTGCATTTGTGATCCAAAATATTATGTTGCCATTTGTTTAAAGCAGCTCTGAATACAGGCCTGGGTAGCATAGGTGTGTATCTTCAAACAGTCATAGCTCAGGTCCTACTGGCTTGAGAACATTGTGGTTAGCCCCCTTGTACTCAGAATTGCCTATAGAAGAAACATCAAGAGAAATATTGCCAGGCAAAATCTTTTCAGTCTGTATACAGGCTGCACACTGGTATTAATTTGGGGGGTCATGTAGTATCTTGTATAGAGTGCG
>CM054147.1:13321194-13333694 GCA_028751875.1 Rapana venosa
TTTTGAGAAACAAAAAGTATGCAGATCATTAAATGAATGACGCATTATATAAAGAGGAAGAGCAGAACTTAAGTTCACAAAGGACAATAGTAATGATAATGAATTAGACATGCTGTTATGCCAGTATGTTATGACAATTATTTAGAGAAACCTTTGTAGTCTTTGTTGAATGAGCTTCGCAAAGTTCAGTTGGTTTATTTTGGTTGCCCATTTTCATCAGTGATACAAATCTATACAAAAAAATTAGGGCGATTTGCGTTAATACCTGGGCAAATATTGGTTCAAGGGGCACGGAGGGAAGAGTAGGCTGGCTACTCCATCGCAAAACTGTTTACACTACTTATTCTTTGTATTTTCAAATCGTTTGGATTTATCAACAAAAATGTTCAGCACTGTTTTAATCATGTTAATAGTATCACTAAAGTTTATCTTTGGCCCAGGCCAAAGCTGTGTCAGTTATTATTGATGTCAGCTAATTGCCAAGGCCTACATTAAAACGTTGTTATGTTGTAAAATGTTGTGTTGAGATTGCCTTCAGCCATGACAAGCTCTTAACATAACAACCCGTACTCTCCTTTGTTAAAGGACAAAAAATCCTCTGAAGTCGGAATATGGCTGCCTATATGGCGAGGTGCTTGAAAAAGAGTCATACACGCAAACTTCTCATCCAGTGTGTACTTCCTATCTCACAGAGATTCCCAGGTGGGATGAGTGAGTCAGAGTGCATGTTCTGGGTGACCCCCAGGGTGTAAAGCTGGGGAACGCACAACAACAACAACTAAAGTTTATCTGTCTGTCGCCATTTAAATAAAATATCTAAATTTTTTTCTTCTGGTTTTTAGAGAATCAACTGATTGACGACAAACAGTTTTTAAAATGTGCAGGGTAAAGAAAGAAACGTTTAGTTGGTTTTTTTTTATTCTTTCATATCGAGGATAATGGAATAACCACTTATGTGCTTTTTTACATCCAGTCCCCGTGTGTATGCGGTGTTGTAAATTGTCATCTGTTCCCACCGGCACACAATGGCCTACTCTTACGAAAAGCGGAACAGGATTTAACGTGTGCGCAAGATATTCTGTGTGAGTTCGCACACGGGACCTCGGTTTAGAGTCTCATCCGAAGGACTTTTGGGGAGCGTGGAGTCTGCACTGATGTTAACTCCAGGGGAAAATATCCCCTTGAACAGGTATCGAACCCCGGTCGTCAGATTGCGAGCGCAATGTTCTAACCACTAGACTATCCCGTCCCCCCAGTTGTTTCGTTAGAGTGACCTCAAGCACATGATGGACCGTTCAGTAAAAGTCTTTTATTTATATCACACTTGAGATTGCTCCTGTCGAGTCTAAGTTAACATCAGTGCAGACTCCACTCTCCCCCAAAAGTCCTTCGGAAGATACTATAAACCGAGGCCCCGTGTGCGAACGCACGTAGAACATCTTGCGCACACGTTAAATCCTGTTCCGCTTTTCGTAAGAGTAGGCCATTGTGTGCCGGTGGGAACAGATGACAGAATTTACAAAACCGCATACACACGGGGACTGGATGTAAAAAAGCACATGAGTGTTTATTCCATCATCCTCGATATAAAAGAATAAGTAAATAAGTCTGCAGGAAATAACTGTCTGGGTTTTTTGTTCCATAATAAAAGTAGTTCGGAACTGTTACATCGGAGAGAGAAAATGTTTAAATCGGCTTAGTTAAAGAAGTGCTGGTGTGTACATGCTCTGGTCATTCCTTCATTAATCTAGGGTTGGACGGGGGGGGGGGGGGATGGGGGGGGGGGAGGAGCATTGAATGTTTCAGTTCCACTTTTGGGTACAAATCTGCTAAGGGGTCCCTGTCTGCGGTACGGATTTTGAGAAGAAAGTAATTGGGGTGGAGGGGGGGGGGGGGGGGGGGTGGGAGGGGGGGGGGGGTGGAGGGGTAGGGTTGTGTGTTAGATAGTTTGTAGCGTTGCCGTAGATTAATGATGTATAATAAAACATTTCTTTTAAAGTAAAACCTGAATTTTTTTATCAAGTTTAAAATGATTGGTACCACGGACGGCGCCAGTAATAAAAAAGGCAGCAAGGAAAAAAACAAACAAGAAACAAGACAGAAACAAAGAGAGGGATCGAAAAGAGGGCATTCCTAACACAGAATTTCCAGAAGGTGGGGATGCTATTTATACCCTGACCCCCCCCCCTCCCCCCCCCCCCCCCCCCCCCCCCCCCCCCCCCGCCTCCCCTCTGTTATCCCCACGGGGGAGATACACAATTACAATTGTTTTTATTTTCTCGTGAAAAATAGGCTTACTATTGTTATATGCTATAAAATGATATTCTTATCACATACCATAAAGTATGTAAAGTGGGTTAAATCAAGGTTTTGGAAATCTAAAAGCGTTTATTGCTGTGTTTTTTTTTAGACAAAGATTGGTTTATTGTTATTAGCTGTGACAGAATGCTCATATACAATCTAGAGATAGATATAGAACTTATCGATAATTCATAAGCTTATAACTATAAGGTCAAACCTTCTTTAAACCTTTATATGGATATGCATTTTTTTTTAAAGTATAATAGCTAAATTCAGACTAGGTGTGTCAGAGATCCTCACCTTTAGGCTTACCTTCACCTATCCGGTAGTCTAGAAGTCTGTTTGGGGCATCACTGAAGACTTTGTAACCAGCTTCCAACAAGATAGGAAGAGTGAATTTGATGCAACATGCTCTTTATGTAATGAAACAACAGAAGACGAAGTACATTTTGTTTTTATGCTGTCCTGCCTTTAATGACATAAGCCCGAACCTACACTAATAGTCATAGTGTTATTAACCACTGGAGCTTATAGCCACAACAGTATTTGCTATTATTATTGGTGTGTTTGCTGATAGATCCCTCCTATACAGTGTGACACGAATGACAAAGGCACGTGAAATAATAACCTTCTAGTCAGAACTCAGAGTCAGAGTCAGAGGTGTTCCTCTGCTACTGGTAACCTGTAGCCCAGTACTACCTGTCTCAGTGGGGAGATAACCCGACCCAAAAATCCCCAGCTATGGGCAAATAGCAGCTTGGAGAGGAGATGGGCGCCGCCAAGCAATCCACGCCCACAGAAATACCAACATGGACAGTACTGCAAGAAAAGACATGCCGGATCGGTTGAGGCCCGGAATACCAACAACCGCGCCTTCCATTGGAGCGTTCCAGGATGGAGGTGGAAAATATGCGACTGGGACGCAAACAACAGCGATCAAACTCCAGGCTGAGAGGACCATCATTGGTACATGGAACATCCGTACCTTGCACGCATGTGGGAAGCTCCAAGAACTAACCCATGAACTACGAAGATACGAATGGGACATACTTGGACTGGCCGAAGTCCGTTGGGTCGGTTTCGGCGAAACAACCACAGAAGAAGATCACAAACTATGGTATAGTGGCGACGACTCCAAACACCAACACGGAGTAGGATTTCTTGTCAACAAGAAGAGGACTAACAGTGTCATCAGCTGTACCCCAATCTCAAGTAGACTGATCTCCATGCGTGTCGCAGCAAAATCACACAACATGACCATCATACAAGTCTATGCACCAACATCAGACTACGATGATGAAGCAATCGAGTGTTTCTACGAGGATTTGGAGAGCGCCATCAAATCAACTCCAAAGAAGGACTTTCTCGTGATCCAGGGCGACTGGAATGCCAAGATCGGACCTGACGCTTATGACCAATGGCCAGGACAATAGGCCGTTTTGGCGTGGACGAAACAACGATAGAGGTCTCAGGCTTTTGGAATTCGCAAGCAGCCACAATCTTACTGTCGCCAACACCCTATACCCCCACAAGACATCAAGAAGAACGACGTGGCACTCACCAAATGGAAAGACACATTATGACCAATTATTTAGAGAACCTTTGTGTCTTTGTGAAGGAGGCTTCGCAAAGTTCTGTTGGTTTATTTTGGTTGCCATTTCTTCAGCAGTGATACAAAATTCTATACAAAAGAATTAGGGGATTTGCGTTAATACGGGCAAATATTGGTTCTAGGGGCACGATGAGGGAAGAGTAGGCTGGCTACTCCTCCACGCCAAAAGTTTACACTTTATTCTTTGTATTTTCAAATCGTTTGGATTTCATACAACCCACCACCAATGCTTTCCACAACCCCTGCCACCACGCCCGCTCTGCCCCTCATATCCCTCTCCGCGCCCTCCCCCTTAATAGCCTCCCATACACCTACCAAGATCCCCGCCCCCCCCCCTCCTCACCTCTCCTTGCGCACCAGGCCAAAAGTAGTGTCAGGTTATTATTGATGTCAGAGTAATTGCCAAGGTAATTAAAAACGTATGTTATGGTTGGTAAAATGTTGTGTTGAGATTGCCTTCACGCCATCGCTCCATGTCTTAAATAAACACCCGTACTCTCTTTTGTTAATGGACATAAATCACATTGAGAGTCGGAATATTGTTCTATATGGTCCGTATTAATAACCACCTATACCACCTCCCCCATCCACAACACATTGTTTACTATAACACCTCAATGAGCATCCCCCTCCATCATGTGGGTTACTTTGAGTCAGATTGCCTGTTCCTGGGTGGACCCCAGGGTTGTTTAAAGCTGGGGAAACGAACAACAAACAACAACTAAAGTTTCTATCTGTCTGTCGCCATTTAATCTAAAATATCTTATTTTTTTTCTCTGGTTTTTAAGAATCAACTGATGACGACAAACAGTTTTTAAAAATGTGCAGGGTAAAGAAAGAAACGTTTATTGGTTTTTTTTTTTCTTCATATCGAAGGATATGGAATAACCCTTATGTGCTTTTTTACATCCAGTCTCGTGTGTATGCGGTGTTGAAAATTGTCATCTGTTCCACGGCTACACAATGGCCTTTATCTTACGAAATAGGACGGATTTAAGTTGTGCGAAGATATTCTGTGTTGAGTTCGCACACGGGTCTGGTTTAGAGTCTCATCCGACGGACTGTTGGGGCTCGCTGGAGTCATGCATCTGATGTTAACTCCAGGGGAAACATTGAACGGTATCGACGCCCGGTGCGTCAGATGGCAGAGCGCAATGAATCTAACCACTAGACTATCCCGTCCCCACCAGTTTGTTTCGTTAGGTGACCTCAAGCCATGATGGAGTACGTTCAGTAAAAAGTCTCTATTTTTTATTTATATCCACTTGATATGTGCTACTGTCGGTCTAAGTTAACATTCAGTGCAGACTCCTGTGTTCCCCCAAAAGTCTTTCGGAAGATACTATAAACCGAAGGCGTGTGGGCGCGGTTAAGAACATCTTGCGCATCACGATTAATCCTGTCGCTTTCGTTAAGAGTAGGCCATGGTGTGCCGGTGGGAAAGATGAACAGAATTTACAACTCACCGACATACAAGGAGAGACACTGGATGTAACTGTTCGATGGATATTTTATTCCACATCCTCGATATAAAAGAATAAGTAAATAAGGTCTTGCAGGAAATAACTGTTCTGGTTTTTTTGTTCCCAATAAAGTAGTTCGGAACTGTTAATCGGAGAGGGAGAAAATGTTTAAATCGGCTTAGTTAAGAAAGTCGTGGTGTGTTACTGCTCTGGTCATTCTTATTAATATAGGGTTGGACGGGGGGAGGGGGGGGCGCGGATGGGGGGGGGAGGCCTCGCATTGAATGTTTCAGATCACACTTAGGGTACAATTGCTAAGGGTCCTGTCTGCGGTACGGATTTTGAGAAGGGAAAGTAATTGGGGTGTGGAAGGGGGTGGGGGGGTGGAGGTTTTTCCCCCCCCCCCCCCCCCGCGGCCCCCCCCCCCCCCCCCCCCCACCCCCACCCGCACCGTGCAAAAAACGCCCAAACAAAAAACAAACCACGGGGTAGGAAGTGTGTTAGGTCAGTTATGTGCGTTGTCTCGTAGATTTAGATGATGTATATATAAACTTTCTTTTAATGTAAAACCTGAATTTTCGCGCGCTAAGTTAGAAATGTGGTATTCGTGACGGCGGTAATAAAAAGGCAGCAAGGAAAAAAACATAACAAGAAAACAACGCTCGATAAAAGAGGAGGGATGAAAAGAGGGCTTTCTAACAAGAAGATTTCAGAAGGTGGGGATGTCATTTATACTGACCACCCCCCCTCCCCCACCCCCCCCACGCCTCCCCTTTGTTCTCACACGCGGGGGGGAGAATAACAAATACATTGTTTTTAATTTCTGTGAAAAATAGCTTACTATTGTCTATAATGATAATATAAAATGTATTCTTATCATATACCATAAAGTATGTAAAGAGTGGTGTGTTTTAAATCAAGGAAGGTTTTTGGAAAGCTCTCTCTCTCGCGTTATGGCTCTTGTGAGTTTGAGATTTTAGACAAAGATTGGTTATTGTTTCATTAGTGGACAGAATGTCATATACAATTAGAGAAAGAATATAGACTTATCGATATTCAATAAGCTATATAACTATAAGGTTCAAACTTCTTTAACCTTTTATGGATATGTTTTATTTTTAAAGAATATAATAGTAAATTCAGACTAGGTGTGTCTGCAGATCCCTCACCCTTTAGGCTTACTTCACCTATCCGGTAGTTGAAGTCTGTTTGGGGAATCACTGAAGACTTTTGTAAAAGTTTCCAAAAAGATAGGAAGCTGTGAATTTAGATAGATATATATATGCTCTTCTTTGTAATGAAAAACAGAAGCGAATACATTTTGTTTTTATGCCTTGTTGCTTTCATTGCACTCATTCCCACTACCACCAAAAAAGTCATGATAATATAACACAGTAGCTTATCTCAAACAGTATTTTCTATTATTCTTTTAGTGTTTATCTAGATCTCCTATAACAGCGGACTGTGACACGTAATGACAAAGGCCGTGAATAATAAACCTTCTGTCAGAACTCAGAGTCAGTGTCAAGAGGTGTTTCCTTGCTACTTGTAACCTGTAGTGCCGTATAAAAGTCTCAAGTGGGGGGAGATAACCCGACCCACAAACCCTAGAAATTATGGAGCAATAGCAGCTTGGAAGAAGGAGATGGGCGCGCACTACTCGCTAATCCCGCCAACAGGTAATGTTACCAACAAATGACAGTTGCAAGAAAGACTGGGAACGGTTGAGGCCGGTTAACCAACAACCCGCGCCTTCCATTGGCAGCGTGTCCGGGTTGGAGGGGGAAAATTATGCTGACGGGGCGCAAACTAAGGCGATAAAATCCGGCTGAGAGGTCTTCAGTGGTACATGGAAATCCGTACCTTGACGATGGGGGCAAGCACACAGTGCAAGTATAACCCATGGAAATACGAGATAGATCGCCGGTGCAACTAGGCTTGGCCGAGTTCGAGATGGGTCAGCGATTTGCGAAACAATCGAAGAAGATCACCAAACTATGGTATAGTGGCGAAGACTCCAAACACCAACACGGAGTAGGATTCTTGTCAACAAGAAGAGGACTAACAGTGTCATCAGCTGTACCCCAATCTCAAGTAGACTGATCTCCATGCGTGTCGCAGCAAAATCACACAACATGACCATCATACAAGTTATGCACCAACATCAGACTACGATGATGAAGCAATCGAGTGTTTCTACGAGGATTTGGAGAGCGCCATCAAATCAACTCCAAAGAAGGACTTTCTCGTGATCCAGGGCGACTGGAATGCCAAGATCGGACCTGACGCTTATGACCAATGGCCAGGGACAATAGGCCTTTTTGGCGTGGACGAAACCAACGATAGGGCCCTCAGGCTTTTGGAATTCGCAAGCAGCCACAATCTTACTGTCGCCAACACCCTATACCCCCACAAGACATCAGAAAGAACGACGTGGCACTCACCAAATGGAAAGACACATAACCAGATTGACTACATCTTGGCCCCAACGATTTAAGTCGAGCATCAACAAAGCCCAGACAAGAATTTTCCCCTGGCGCTGATATTGGCAGTGACCACGACTGGTACTCAGACCCTACAGATCAAGCTGAAGACCAAGAACCAGAAGAGAAATCCCCTTTTTGCGGTTCAACATGGAAAAGCTGAAGGACCCCGAAGCGCTGAAATCTTTAAAGCTGAGATAGGGGGCAGATTTGCAGCATTGAATTTCCTCCAAGATGACATCACAACCTCACTGAGACCTTCAGCAAGACCATTCAGGAGACAGCGCTGAGATCCTTGGGAAAGAAGGAAAAAGAACCAAAACCGTGGGTTACCAACGATATCCGGACCTGTGCGATCAACGTAGGGAGCTAAAGCCAGAGAAGAACAAAAACCCAGAAAACGGCCGAAGAGTATAGAACAGTCAACAGGTCAATCAAAAGAAGATGACTGAGGCCATGGGGAACTGGATGTCAGAACAATGCTCCAAGGTTGAGAAGGCAATGGCGAAAGGAGACAGCAAGGAGGCTCCCAGACCATCAAGGCACTAACCAAGTCCCAGCACCCAAAAAGACCTCCGTTATTGAAGACAAAGAGGGGTCAGTCCTTACAGAGAGCGCCACTATCATGAAGAATGGACAAATATTGCCGCGACCTGTACAACTACAAGCTGAAGGCTGATCCGAACAAACTCCAAAGAGCAAGATCCCAGACCATCAGATCCTGAAAAGCACACAGGTGCTGGAGGAAGAGGTAGAAGAAGCAGTAAGATCCTTGAAAGGAGGCAAATCACCAGGGTTTTACAACATCCCGGTGAGCTCATCAAGAACGGAGGCCCAGAGATGATCAAGGCATTAACAATCATCGCCAACGCATTGGACCAGCAAAGAGTGGCCTGAACAGTGGACCCAATCCATCATTTTTCCACTTCCAAAGAAGGGAGACCCGAAGAAGTGCCAAAATTACAGAACAATCAGTCTGATAAGCCATCCAAGCAAAGTTATGCTACGCATTGCCTTGATACAGACTGAAACCACAAGCAGAAGAAATCCTATCAGAAGAACAGGCAGATTCAGACCAGGTCGAAGCACTGTCGAGCAGATCTTCAACATCAGAATGCTCATAAGAGAAGCATCTCCAACATCAACTACAGCTCTTCAACAACTTCATTGACTTCAAGAAAGGGCCCTTTGACCGAGTTTTGGCAAGAAGCTCTGGGCAAGTCATGAGAGACTATAACTTCAACGAGGACCTGATTCAAGTCATCCAGGCGCTGTATGACAGCTCCCACAGTGCAGTCCTCATGGGTGGAGAAATCGGGGGGTTCTTCCCGGGCTTCAGTTGGAGTTCGACAAGGCTGCCCGCTATCCCCCGTTCTTTTCAACGTGTTCCTGGAGAACATCATGCAAGAGGCCCTCCTTTTACTTCAAGACCACAATCAAAAAAAGGAGGAAGGCCAGTCTGCAATCTTCGATTCGCAGACGATATTGATCTCATGGGCCGCAGTGAAGAAGAACTCCAGGATACTCACCACCAGACTGGAAACATCAGCCAATTTCCCCCGGTATGGAGATCAGCACGGAAAAGAGCAAGATCCCAGTGAACAGTACCACACGACCACCCCCCACCAAGCATCAGATGAGTGGCGAGTCACTAGAGGAGGTGGAAACTTTCAAGTACCTTGGAAACCGTCATCACCAAAGAAGGCACGAGCACACAAGGGTGAAGATCAGACTTGCTGTGGCACTCTCCCCATGACTAAGCTGGAGAAAGTGTGGAGAAACCACAACATCAAACCCACACTAAGGTCAGACTCTACAAGGCACTCGTCACATCCTTTTCCTTGTACAGCTGTGAAGCATGGACACTACTGCCGATTTTTGAACGTCGCATTCAAGCCTTTGAGATGAAGTGCCTCAGGCGGATCCTGAACATCACCTACAGAGACCATAAAACCAATGACTATGTCTGGCACAGATCGAGGCACTGGCGGCAAACAAGAACCATTGCTAGATACAGTCAAACGGAGGGAAAAGAAATGGTTTGGCCACACAAAAAAGGCATAACAGCCTGTCAAAGACGTCCTGCAGGGGAAAGGTGGAAGGAGCAAGGAGGCAGGGACGACCACGCAAAAGCTGGATATCCAACATCAAGGAGTGGACCGGCCTCACTGTACCAAACCTCCTGAAAGCAGCCCAGGACAGAACCATTTGGCGGTCCACTTGCAGCGTCCGTGCGGGTACCCCAACGGTCGTCCCGACCAAGGGATGAGATGATGATGAGTCAGAACTGCCAAGCAGACATAATTATACTCGCCCGTATTCAGTACTTATTAATTATTGGTGTTACAGCATTAGAGAACGCAGATCTGCTCTCTCTCTCTCTCTCTCCCTCTCTCTCTCTCCTCTTGTGTCAGTGTATAATAGCCCAGGACTCAAAACAGAGCCGTGATAGTCTAGTGGTTTAGGACCCTTTGCGTTGTGGCCGCGAATAACCCCAGGGTTTGAATCCTGGTCACGGCAACCTTTTTCTGTTTTTCCCCCTTGTTTTTTGTTTTGTTTTGTTTTATGCTCCCTTTTCCCCCTATCTCTTCGTTTCCTTCTTTTGTTAAAATCTCGTCTGTTGTCTGTCCTCTCTCTCTCTCCTTCTCTCTCTCTTAAACACTTTGTCGTGTTGTAGTAGGATTTCCCTCGTTTTTTTGATAGCCCCTAATAAAGGAAAAGGGCCGAAAAAAAAAACTTGCGCATTTTTATTCTTTTACCTTTTGAAAAATAAAAGATTCTTTCATTATTCTTCCTCCTCTCTCTCTCTCTCTCTCTCTCTCTCACTCTCTTCCTTTTTTCGTAAGAGTAGGCCATTGTGTCCCGGGGGGAACAATGACAGAATTCAAAAACCGCATACAAAAGGGGAGGGATGAAAAAGCACACAAGTTTTATTCCATTATCTTAATAAAAAAAGAATACTTTTAAAAATTTAAAAATTTAAAAAAAATTAAATCCTCTCCTTCCATTCACCACTCACAACACACACCACACACACAAAACCACCACACACACACCACACACACATAAACACACACAGTGGTTTTGGAGCAAAATTTATTTTTCCCTTTTATTTTTTTGTGAAGACCGTGTTTGTCATCCACATAATCTTATTGATGTTACAAGATATTTTGTCCATAGAATAGATTAAATTTGTACAAATTAAAAATTTTATTACACGATATACATTCATGCTATTTTTGATAGAGAGAGAGAGAGAAGAGAAGAGGAGGAGAGAGAGAGAGAGTTTTTGGTGTAAGAACAGCTTTTACAAGTATATTTTTGACATGATTGTTCCTAGATTAAAACATGTATGTGTGCTCTCAGCCAGTCCTGTTTGGATAAAAAGAAAAATTCAAAAGTTTCTATGTTTTTATTTTTATGTGCATAAATAGATTTTGCGATATAACCTAGCACATGAAAAAACACTGAAATAAAGTCCCTGACAAAATTTGGGCAAACGACAGTGCTCCCCCTGTTTACTATTGTCTTCTCAGCTTCCAAATAGTTCATAGTGATCTGTAGGGGCGACCCCGGATAGTCTGTGGTTGGACCTCGCTTGTGGCCGCGAAACCCAGGTTGAACCGGGTAGGGCCCCTTTTTTTTCTTTTTTTTTCCCCTTGTTTTTTTTTGGGTTTTTTTTTGCTCTATCTGCTCTATCTCTTCGTCTATCTGTGTCTTTTTTTATGTCTCTTTCTTTCGTCTGTCTTCCTCTCTCTCTCTTCCATTCACTCACACCACACACAACATACAACACACACACACACATACACACAACACACACACACCCACAACAACACACAACACAAGAGGGTTTTGGAGCACAATTTTTATTCCTTTTTTTTTTCTTGTGAAGACCGTGATTGCATCCCTAAATCTTTTTGATGTTACAAGATATTTTGTCCTAGAATAGATTGCAATATATACTAATTATAATTATTCACGACAAATCTCATCTATGTTTGATATAGAGAGACAATGAAAAGACAATGACAAATTCTTTTATTTCGGGGAAAATGAATAACACACTTTTTTTTTTTTAACCCCAAACCCTCCCCGCCCTTTAGGGATACATCTTAATAATAATAACCCAATACTTAACAGTCTCACAAAAAAAACAAGGGAAATAACCCTTTTAAAAACCCCCCCCCCCCCCCCCCAGCAACCCTCCCCCCCAAAGAAGCAATTAAAAAGAAAACCTAAGAATACCCCACCCCTACCCCCCACCCCCCCCAAAAAACCCCAACCAAAACAAAAAAGACAAACAAAAGAGAAGGAAAACCAAACCCCCAAAAGATGATAAAAAAGAAAAAAACAGACAAAAACAACAACAAACAAAGCAACAACAAAGCCAAGAAAAATAACACAACCAAACTTAATAAGTCATAATGATAAACATCTACACATTGTCAAATGGGCACAACTTGTTACAAAAAATTATAAGATATTTAAATAGGGCACTCATTTAAAAATTAAAACAGAGGCAAGTCCAATAAAGTATTGAAAATAAAAAAATATGAATCCTTCATCTGATATACTAGATTTAAGCAGGGCAAAAAAGGTGAGAGAGAGAGAGAGAGAGAGAAGGGGAGAGAGAGAGGA
>CM054147.1:13338694-13446194 GCA_028751875.1 Rapana venosa
GTAAGCGAGAGTAGATGGACTGGATCTGGGAGAGTGAGAACCACCACCGGAAAAAACCGTCCTCTACTCTGGGAGAGATGATGACCACACCACGGGGGAGTTGCCATCATCCTCAAGAAAGGCGTTGGGGCGATCCCTTAAAGGAGTGGAAGCCCATCAACAGCAGACTAATGAGTGCGAGACTAAAGGGGAAGACACATCAACATCCCATCATCCAGTGCTAACGCAACCAACCAACAACAGCAGCGATGAGAGCAAAGATGACTTTTTACCACAGCTGCAGACAGAGACAGAGAAACCCCCCACGCCATGACCCTCATCGTCATCATGGGGGACCTCAATGCCAAGGTCGGAAGTGACAACACCGACAAATGAGAGAGCCCATGGGAAAACACGGGGTGGGAAACAGAAATGACAACGGGGAGAGACTTGTGGAGTTCTGCGCCATGAACAACTTAGTGATAGGGAGGGACCCTCTTACGCACCGGGAAAATCCACAAGCTGACTTGGGCGTCGCCGAATGGGGAGATATGAACCAATTGACCATCTGATATCAATGGTAAGTGGAGACGATCCTCTCCTGGATGTGAGAACCAAGCGAAGTGCGGATGTGGGGAAAGCGATCATCACCTGGTGGACAGCACACATCCAGATGAAACTGAAGAAGAACCACAAGACCAACCACTCAAGCGCGATTTGATACCCAGCGATTGAGAGACACCAACGTGAAGTCTGCATTCGTCAGATCTGAGGAACAGATTTCCACATCCTGCAGGAACATGACAGACAGCATGACATAGATACGACATGGAAGCAGATCTGAAAAACTGTACACTGAGAGCAGCAAGGACAACATCGGCCATCAAAGAAGAAGACCAAAAATGACGGAAATCCAACAAGAGACCCTCAAATGCCATCAAAGAAAGAAGAGAGACCAAGAAGAGACTTCTGCAAGTAAAGTCTCCACGGCTACGAGAAGGCAGGAAGAGTTGAAACAGAGAAGCACACAGGAAAGTGAAGAGACTCGCACGCCGTGACAAGAGGAAGCCATGGACCAGCTGGCAGCTGAGGCAGAAGAGGCAGCGGCCCAAGGAGAGCAAGGGAGAGTCTAAAAATCACCAAGAAAGTATGAAACCCAAATTTAAGAGGAGCGCTGGGGGACCAATCAGGGACAGACAAGGGAAACTGTTGACAACAGAGAAAGAGCAAGAGAAAGAGGGGTGAACACTTCCAGGAAGTTTCAACCGACCACCACCACTGACGAGACAGGCCGACATCCCAGAAGCTCATAAGACTTAGACATTGACGTCAACCCCCCAACAAAGGAAGAGATAGTGGCTGCCATCAAGACCCTCAAGAACGGCAAGTCACCCCAGGCCAGGAAAAACCTTGGTGCCGAACTGTTCAAGGCAGATTCTGAACTAGCAGCTGACATACTGCAAACCACTGTTCACAGCTGCATGGAAGAACGAAAAAGTACCTGAGATTGGACCAAAGGAGTGATAGCCCAAAACCCCCCCAAGAAAGGAACTGAGCGAAATGCAAAAACTGGAAAGGGAATCACTCTTTTGTCTGTGCCAAGCAAGATACTGGCCAAGGTCATCATCAGAAGAATATCAGACGCTGTGGACGATGCTTTGAGGGAAAGGGAAAAAGCGGGTTCAGAAGAAACGAGGATGTATAGACCAGATATTCACGCTCAAAACATCATCGAAAAATGACAGAGTGGCAAAGACAAAATGTATGTGAACTTTGTGACTTCGAAAAGGCATTTGACAGCATACACAAGACGCCTTGGAGTATCCTTCGAAACTATGGCAATCCCCATCGAAAAATGGTACACCTTATCAAAAGCTTCTATGACAACTTCAGATGCTTGTGGCCATAGCAACACTGTTTCGAAGTCAAGATAGAAGACCCAAGATGTGTGAAAGTCAGAGTTCTCTTCAATTGCCATTGATTGGCCCCCCTTTATGGGAGAGGCACAGCAGACCAACCCCCAAAGGGATTCGCTGGAGGCCTGTTCTCAACACTGAAAACGAACTTGACTTTGGGATGACCGCGGTTGCTGCCCACACACAACCCAAAATATACCAGGGGAAGACCAGCAGACTCCCAAAAATCGGACACAAGTGGGGCTTCGTAATGCAAACCCAAAAAAACAGAACAATGTCGCTCAATGTGAACACAAACCAGCTCCCGTGAAAGTGAATGGAACTGACCTGCGCCAGACAGGACAAGTCACATTAAACTTGCACAGCCAAACCAAGAGGGCGGCACAAAAGAAAGACTCCCAAAAAGATGGGGCAAGGGCCCGGAATTTTGTTTAGGAGATGAACAAATTGAAGATCAATCGTACAAACACAACACCAGCTGAAGCTTACCGACTGTGTTGGGGTTTTTACGCCCTGTACGGTTCTGAGTGCTTGGAGGATGACGGAAGGTGGATCTTACCAAACTTCGATCTTCCACACCATTAGCCTCGAGAATTCTACCGGATCTTTTGGCCAGAGAGAGATTCTCCAATGAGACCTACTAAATAAAAGGAATCAGGCAAAAGCATGGAACCCTCATCAAACCCGAAGCGGGAAGTGGAGGTGGCACATCCTCCGAAGAGACCCACAGTCAATCGGCAAGACCCAGCATTGCACTGGACCCCAGAAGGAAAAAGGAAAGAAAGGAAGACCAAAAGCAACGTGGAGAAGAACGAGAAAGTGAGATGAAGGCCCTGCAGCACTCCTTGGGGATCAGTGTAGGTTGCCAGAATAGGCAGGAGTGGAAACGTTTTTTGCTGCCCTCACAACCGCGGGTGTAAAGGTAATGATGATATTAACGACATACATCTCATGCTATGTTTTGATAGAGAATGAAGAGAGAGGAGAGAAGAGGAGAAAAGAGAAGAGTGAGAGAGAGAGAGAGAGAGAACATGTTTACAAGTATGATTTTGACTGATTGTTCCTAAAATTAAAAATCATGGGAAAAGTGTGGCCAGCAAATCCGTGTGGAAAATATAAAAAAAATGGGCATAAGCCTCATTTGTTTTTATCATTCAAATTGTGCATACAGATAGATCTTGGCATATGCCTAAAAACCTAGAACATGACAAAAAACCATGAAATAATGTCTCCTGAAACAGAATTGGCAAACAGACGACGTGTTCGCCCTTTAGTTACTTTTGTCTTCCAGCTTCCAAATAGTTCATGAATCGCTATTCCCGAGCCGTGATAGTCCCAGTGGTTTGACTCTCGCGTTGGGCCGCAAGATAACCCCAGATCGAATCCTGGGCACGGCAACCTTTTCTGTGTTTTCCCCCCCTTTTTTTGTTTGTGTTTTTGATCTATCTGTCTTATCCCTTTTGTCTCTCTGTCTCTCTTTTTGTCTCTGTTTCTGTTGTCTCTGTCTATCTGTCCCTTCTCTTCCCCTCTCTCTCTCTCTCTCTCTCCCCCTCTCTCTCTCTCTCTCTCTCTCTCTCCTCTCCTCTCCCGATTCACTGAAGAAAATTATTATATATATTTTAAATTCCCCTCTTTTCCTCTCTTTTAAACCCAACTTCCATCTCACCTCCCTCTCTCCCTCCTCCTCCTCTCTCTTCCCCCAATTCACTCACACCAAAAAACACACATTATAAACACACAAACACAACACAAACACAAACACCACACCCACAACACACACACAAAAACACACAAAACACACACACAACATTGGTTGGGAGCATCATTATTATTCCTTTTATTTTTTTGTGAAGATCATGATTGTCAACCACTATAATCTTATTGATGTTACAAGATATTTTCTCCATAGAATAGATTGCAATATGATACCTAATTTATGTGATATTATATTGCACGACATACATCTCATGCTATGTTTTGATATGAGAGAGAAGAGAGAGAGAGAGAGAGAGAGAGAGAGAGAGAGAGAGAGAGAGAGAGAGAGAGAGAGAGAGAGAGAGAGAGAGACTGAAGGCCGATGTTTACAAGTATGATCTTTGAAATAATTGTTCCTAGACTAATAATCATTATCACAGTGCTCTCCGCCAGTGGTGTTTGGATAGATAAGAGAAATGTCATAAGCATCATTTGTTTTTATCATTCATTGGGCATACACATATATCTCAGCTATGCATGACGAAAGCACGTGAAATAATAATAATAATAATAATAATAATAATATATAATAATAATAATAATAATAATGATAATACATGGAACTTATATAGCGCTATATCTTGCAACAACAACAAAACAACAACAGCAACAACAAATCAAAGTGCTTTCATTCATCCTACTCATTCACATACAGCCATTTACAATTAATATTGGGGTGGTTGTTTTTTTTAAATTCAAAATGTATATACACAGGCTCCCATGCACAACCACACACACACCCACACTCATGCACACACATAAAGGTTGTACACTCCGGCAGGGTGATGGGGTTTGGGCTGTTCAGGGCAGGGACAAAAATGAAATGGAACAAGAGGGGAGAATCTTAGGTTTGAAATGAATGTGTCTTTAGGCAATATAATAATGAGGCAATAATATAATAATAGTCTCCTGATCAGAACTGGCAAAAAGACAGTACTCGCCCTTTAGTTACTCTTGTCTTGTCAGCGTTGAAATAGTCCATAGTCATCTGCTGTTCCAGAGCCGTGATAGTCTAGTGGTTAGGACCTCGCGTTGTGGCCGCGATAACCCAGGTTCGAATCCTGGTCACGGCAATCTTTTTGTTGTTTATGATATTTCCGGGGGTGGGGGTGTTTTTACTCTCGTCACCACACACGAACGCGCGTGCATGCTTCGTTCCCTGTGTGGTGATAGATTGATTAGCAATGTATTGATGGTCAAGATTGTTGATGGTCATTATTGTTGAAGCTGTTGACATCGTCAGCAGCCAGCAGCAGTAGTGGTAGTAATAGTAGATGTTGTTGTTGTTGTAGTTATTCAAATGTAAAGTGACATCGATTTTTCACAAAAATCGTATTTAACATTTTCTTCTTTTTTTTCACAAGTTACTGTTTCATACTCATCAAAGGTCACTTTGACTTAAGATACATAGTGATTCTGTTGCACAATGCTTGTTGTTTTTACTTTGTGTGAAAATAAGCATTGTCATCCGCTATAAATTGATGTTTAAGATATCTTGTTTATGACATAATTATGATTTATGATATGATATATGATAGGATATCATATCATATCATATCATTATTATAATATGTTATTATATGATGTGTGTGTGGTTTTCTGGGTTTTTTGGGTGTTTCTTTGGGTTTTTTATAAAGAAAAAAATGACACTATACGATGTGATGCAACGCAATACTATGCAATATGATGTGATGCAATAGATAGATAGACAGAGAGACAGACAGATAGATAGATAGATAGATAGATAGATAGATAGATAGATAGATAGACAGACAGACAGGCAGGCAGGCAAGCAGACAGACAGACAGACATATACAGACAGATAGACAGACAGACAGTTTCTTTTGAGGGCAGGGGAGGGGGTTACACACATTAAGATAGGTTTGGATTTTTTCACGTGAAATTGAATAGTTGAAATTTTATTTACATTTTTCATTGGAATTACTGATTTTGTTAGAAATTGTTAGAATTGCATTTTCCTGTTGTATTGTAGTTCAATAGGTTAGTAATGTAACGGTGGGGGTTTGGGGTTTTTTTGTTTGGGGGGAGGGGTCTATAATTTTGGTTGTTTTTCTATATTTTTTATTTATAAATTTTGTTTATCATTTCGCATGCATTGATCCCCTGAAATTCCTTCTCCTGTACAGTACCAACTACACCCTCCTCCCTTGACACTCATACACCCTCCTTCTCCCCCCTCCACCCCCCCCCCCCCCCCCCCCCTCCCCCACCCCCACCCCCACCCCGTCTAATATCACAACTGTGAAAAGACGTTAAATGAATTTGAACAGGCAGATAGATAGATAGATAGATAGATAGATAGATAGATAGATAGATAGATAAATAGAGAGACAGACAGATAGATAGATAGATAGATAGATAGATAGATAGATAGATAGATAGATATAGATAGATAGATAGATAATAGATAGATAGATAGATATTTGACATACTTGTGTAATAGTCTTATCAGCAAGTCGTAGGTTTGTCTGTTCGTTTGTTGTTAGTGTTTGAGAGGGGGGGGGGGGGGGGGGGGGGGGGGGGGGGGGGGGGGGGGGGGGGGGGGTAATTTTTGTTGGCTTTTGTTGTTGTTGGGGGTTTTGGGGTGGTTTTGTTTTTGTTGTTTGGGGTTTGTTTGCTTGTTTGTTGTTGTTGTTTCTTTCGGGGTGCTTTTTTTTCTATATTATTAAAGGCCCAACTACCAAGCAGACGGTTCTTCACCAGTGATCAGTAGTAACTGCACCAGTGTTACATGTACAGCATTAGAAAACACAAGTCTGCTCTGGTTGTGGCTGTCTATGTCCTAATAGCCCATGGTGACCCGCTGTTGCAGAGCCGTGATAGTCTAGTGGTTAGGACCTCGCGTTGTGGCCGCGATAACCCAGGTTCGAATCCTGGTCACGGCAATTGTTTTGCGGTTTTTTTTGGTTATGGATTTTTTTCGCCCATTTGCTTTGTGTGTGTGGTTGGGGGGGGGGGGGGGGGGGGGGGGGGGGGGGGGGGGGGGGGGGGGCGAGGGGGTGTTTGTTTTTGTTTGCTTTATTCTCTTTTTGTTTTGAATTATTTTGAAACAATAATTAATTATGAGAAAAGGAACAACAAAAAAGTTTTAAAACAATCAATTAAATGAGTGACTAAAATTTTTTTTTAATATATATATATATAAAGACATAAGAATCAAATCAAATCAGATCAAATTAAATCAATCAAATCAAATCAATCAAATCAAATCAGAGAGACAGACAGAGAGACAGACAGGCAGACAGACAGACAGGCAGACAGAGCATTGATAAATGATCATTTCTTCATCTTTTCACAAAGGTCGTAAACTATTATTAGACCTGGGGAAAAAAATAATAAAAAGGAAAGTGAAAGCAACACTAACTAACAATTCCACCATCAAACTACAAAGTGATTGAGAGAGAGAGAGAGAGAGTAAATAAATAAGAACGGCAACGAAATGAGAGGCATTGTATTACAATGTCTTGTCGACAGTTGTTTAAAATAATATATAAAAAATAAACAAATAAATGAATCAAATTAATGACGAACATCAATCTGGAAAATGTGCCACAAAACAAGAAAGAAAATAAATTTGCCGTGACCAGGATTCGAACCTGGGTTATCGCGGCCACAACGCGAGGTCCTGACCACTAGACTATCACGGCTCGCTAGATAGAGGGCCGAATCTAAAAGAATTATAGGAGGTGTACACACCCAATGAGGTAGTATAAAGCGTTAGTTGTATACCTGACTTCCTTCCATATGGTGTGTTCAAAACCACTATTCCAGCAAAATTTCACACTGCTCTTTATGACTCCATCATACGTTTTTGTTATCAAACAGACTTCATTTTTAAACAGCATTGTTTTCTTTATCAGAACCAAAGTATTTAAAGTCTATCCCTCCCACCCACCCACCCACTCCCGACACCACTCTCCCCCTCTCCCATTGGGCCCCCCTCCTCCCCCTCCCCCTGTATTTTACCCTCTCCCCTACGTGCTTCCCCATCCCCCCCCCCCCCCCCCCCCCCCCACACACACACACTCACGCACACACACACACACACACACACACTTACACACACACACAACATTTGAGCACACGTTAAAACCCGTTCTGCTTTGGGGAAGAGCAGTCCATTGTGTATAAGTGGGAACAAATGAAAAAATCTTTAAAAACTGCATACAGGGAGGGGGGGGGGGGGGGGACTTGATGTAAAAAAACAACAACCGTGAGTGCTTATTCCATTATCTCGAAAGAAAAGATTTTTTTAAATAGGCCTATAACAGCATACACACAGGGACTGATCAAGGTTAAAAAAAATTTAAGCACATAAGTGCTTATTCCATTATCCTCGAAATAAAAGAATAAATGAATAAATAAATCATGACATGGAATAACAGCTGCAAGAAACATAGATACTTTGTAAACTATGATTTTTTTCAGTTTTTTTCAGTTTTTTTTACATATATTGCACAGTTATAAAGATATAAAACTGGCCCAGGCCAAAAGTTGTGTCAGTTATTATTGATGTCAGCTAATTGCCAAGGCCTACAATAAAACGTTGTTATGTTGTCAAATGTTGTGTTGAGATTGCCTTCAGACATGACAAGCTCTTAACATAACAACCGCACTCTCCTTTGTTAAAGGAGAAAAAAATCCTCTTTAGTCGGAGTATGGCTGCCTATATGGCGAGGTGCTTGAAAAAGAGTCATACACGCAAACTTCTCATCTAGTGTGTACTTCCTATCTCACAGAGATTCCCAGGTGGGATGAGTGAGGCAGAGTGCATGTTCTGGGTGACCCCCCAGGGTGTAAAGCTGGGGAACACACAACAACAAGATATAAAACATCAAACAATTTTTGGAGATATATATATATATATATATATAACAACCCCAGTTCCCCCAGCCAAGTTAAGCAGCGTCGAGCGTGGTTACCAGTTGGATGGGTGACCGTTTGCGCGCCTTGGCTTCAGTACAGTCCCCCAGTTCACCCAGCTGTAAATGGGTACCTGCCCTCTTTAGGGTCAGGGAAGGTAAAGCAGCGAGGGAGAGGAGATGGGCGCCGCCCTCAATATGCTGGCCCTAGAGAAGTGAGGTCTCTGACGCCTCGCTCCCCTACGACCTTATAGGTTATGGGACTCCTTTACCTTTTATATATAATATATAAATATATAATATATATATATATATATATATATATATATATAATATATATATATTATTTTTAAATTTTAACTGACAAAAAAAAACAACAATGAACAAGCTTTACCCCCTGTTCAGTAGAGAGAGAGAGAGAGAGAGAGAGAGAGGAGAGAGAGAGAGAGAGAGAGGGGGGGGGGGGGCAATAAAGAGAGATAGAGACAGAGATTTTTTAAATTTCGAGGATAATGGAATAAGCACTCATGTGCTTTTCTTCACCCAATCCCTGTGTCTATGCAGTTTTGTCAATTTTGTCATCCGTTCCCACCAGCACACAATGGCCTACGCTTCCGAAAAGCGGAAGGGGTTTTAATGTGGAGAGAGAGAGAGAGAGAGAGAGAGAGAGAGAGAGAGAGAACTCGAACTCGAACTTTTTATTGAGAGTAAATGGATAAGCTCAGGGCTTTTTTACACCATGCTCTCAAAAAAAAAAAATCAACAACAACAAAAAACCACCCAAAAAAACCCAAAACAACCCAACAACAACCCCCCCCCCCCCCCCCCCCCCCCCCCCCCAACAACAACACTCCCAAACAATCATATCAACAGTTTTAAAGACACCAAAATGAAAATTCAAAATTGATTATTATAATCAAACACTACAAATGAGAACTAGATACAATGACGATGAATGTCATACAAGGGAGACAATGGAGAAGAAAAGAAAAGCAAACAAACACAGACAAACAAGTATATATATATATTTTTTTTTAAATAATAATAAAATATTTATTTAAAAAACAACAACTCAGAAACCACATTACAGAGAGAGACAGAAAGAGACAAAGAGACAGACATACAGACAGTGGCAAAACAGCAAAGGACATAGAGAGTGAGTGGCTTACAGAGTTATGGACAGTGTGAGTACAGAGATAGATCAACAGGGAAACGGACAAAATCAAAACAAAACAAAACAACAACAGCAAAGAGACGTGAAGAATGAAATCGCATTAAACATGAATTGTGTGCTAATGACTACTACAGATAATTAAACATGAATTGTGAGCTAATGACTACTAGAGATAAGGATTTCGAACACAAAAATGAAATTCCAATCATAACATTTCAAAAAGATGTCTGTGATATCCTTTCTTAAATGAAGACAAACTAGGCTTCTGTTTTAGATAATCAAGGATATTGTTCCATAGCTTACTACCTGAATAAACCAAGGATGACATGAATAAGTCTATCCTGGGGCAGGAATAAATAGAATACTTTTACCTCGAATAACCCTGATAACAAATTTATCATACAGATAGGATGGCGTAAGATTATTCATAATCTTGTACATGAATACAACTTTATTGAAATGGCATTTCAGAGAGAGAGAGAGAGAGAGAGAGAGAGAGAGAGAATTTGACAATTGTATTGCTATTTAGCAATCAAGTCATATAGGGCTGCAGTGCAGTAACAAACGATATCAACGCCACGTGATTTCAATGACATGGAAACCATGGCAGTAGTGGTATGTACATCAAGATTCGATACATTATTGTGGGTGTCTCAATTTTCAAAACAGCCTTTCCTTTTCCAGTCTGCAGCCAGGAAGTCAGCCCATGTAAAACTGAATCAGGTCCCGAAGATGATGTAATTCCCGCTCAGCATGCCCCACTGTTTCTGGGTGTTGTGTGTTAGGACGCTGCTTCCCTTTAGGAAGTCTGGCAAGCCTGACACGTTCTTCTGGCAACATGATTTTCTCTTCTTGCTTGATGTACCAGAACACACACTTAGATTCCTCGCCAGTATCTCCATTACAAGAGTATTCCAGGGTGATGTTATCTGATTCACACATCACAATGTTTTGATCACATGAACTATGTACCACAACCTTTCCAAACTGTGTGTTTCTCTTGCTGTCCAACACGTTTGTCAGTTAGAGTAGACACATACTGTTCCACAATACCAGTATCAGAGTCATCCACTGTGCAGCCAACTGTCAGCTCTTCCTGCACATCAGATGCCTCAGAAGACATGATCTTGCTGTCTGTTGCTGGATCACACAGTAGATCAAGTGAATCTGGTGTGGCTGAGGCATTCACTGCACTGCTGACACACAGCTCTGTGTACACACTGGTTTGTTTTTCTTCTGTTTCCACATCGAGCAGGGAGTCAATGTTACACAAGACCGGCTCTTCCAAGACACTGTCATTGTCACATTGGCGACTTGCCTGTCTTTCTTGGTGTTGTCTGCTTCTTTGGAGGTCCCCACCGATTTGACATGGGGGGTTTTGCATAGTACTGAACTTAGTACTGGTCTGGGACTATCCAACTCCATAGGACATTGTCGATCAGCAGGGCGTTTAAAGTTGTAATTACAGTTGCTGGAAGGCCAGTAACTGACATTTTGAAGCTAAAATGCAAAAATTTGCAGCAGCTTACTAACAGCACACCCGTTCAGTTCTCCTCCTGTCACGTCAGAGAGAGAGAGAGAGAGAGAGGAGAGAGAGAGAGAGAGAGAGAGAGAGAGAGAGAGAGAAAGTAGTTCATACTATTAAAATAAAACCCCAAAGAAAAGAAAGTACAGAAAAAAGAGAACAACTGTTTAACGAATTTTGTCTTTTTTACATGAATAATAAACAATTCTAACATTTTCTTTCTTTTCATTAGTACCTGCACCGGCATGGACAACTGCTGCTAAGTTCACTCCATTTTAACTATGTAAAAAAAACAGGTAAGGAAAAAGGTAAAGGAGTCCCATAACCTATAAGGTCGTAGGGGAGCGAGGCGTCAGAGACCTCACTTCTCTAGGGCCAGCATATTGAGGGCGGCGCCCATCTCCTCTCCCTCGCTGCTTTACCTTCCCTGACCCTAAAGAGGGCAGGTACCCATTTACAGCTGGGTGAACTGGGGGAACTGTACTGAAGCCAAGGCGCGCAAACGGTCACCCATCCAACTGGTAACCACGCTCGACGCTGCTTAACTTGGCTGGGGGAAAGCGAGTGCTCCGACCACTGGGCTATCCCGTCCCCAAAAACAAAACAGAAAGAAAGAAAAAAAAGAGAGATGGAGACTGGATTGGACTGCATTACATTGTGTTATGTGGTATTGTATACCATCACGGCTGATTTCTCTGCATGAAATTCGGGCTTCTCTCCATAGAAAGAGTGCGTCCCCACAAGAGCAGGCCACTCATTATCTTTTTTTTTTAAAAGAAAAAATCTTGCCTGCATGTGTATGACCATAGCTTAAGGAGGAGGTCAAGGTTGTATACATGCTGATGAACAAGCAGAGGAAAATTTACATAAACAAGGGCAAGAAATTGTACCCTGTCATTTCAACCGTGGGGATGCTGGGGGGCCTTCGGTATAAATAGCATCCGCAACTTCTGGAAAGTCTGTGCAAGGAATTCCCTCTTTTCTATCCCTCTCTTTCCTTCTGCCTTGTTCCTTTTCTTCTTGGTCCTCTCTCCTGCATCCCCCCCCCCCCCCCCCCCCCCCCCCCCCCCCCCCAGAAAGACTTAAATGATAACAATTCTCATATGACAGACAACAATAGTTGTTGTCTGAGGGTTCGAGGACGAAGAAGAAGAAGATAAAGAGGTACTGGCTTTTACCTTTACATATAACGTTCTTTGTGTTTTCTCCAGTGGAACTCGATTTTAGCGTTTTATCTCTTAAGATTTGAAGGAGAGCAAAGTCTGAGAGCCAGTGTGTTAAATCAGGGGACATTTCCCTTCCATGGACAGTTCGGCAGGGTTTTGTTTTGAACGGCGCCATTTCATGTTAGGAGGCCAACATTTTCACCACTAAGGTGTTTTGTGTGCTCTGAATTTCATTGATGTCATTCCCCTGTGTGTGTGTGTGTGTGTGGACATCAACTACTTGCCTTCCTCTTTGGGTAATTGACTTGTGTGTTGATTGAAATAATCGATTCATTGATGACATCCGAGTTTGTGTCATTTTGTTAAAAGTTTATTTGATATGTAGTTCAACAGTCCAGTCATCATTAATTGTTGTGTTAGTGGCTTAAAACACTGTGTTGCTGTTGCACACAACGCTATAGCTATGCTATTGTTTAGATCACCGAGGTTTGAAGAAAAGGATTACCCTAACATACTTCAAGCCCCAACATGCGTAGGCGTGGCTTATTGAGTAGGCCTACTACTTAAAGCAAAGCATTCAGACTTTGCAGGTTGCCCCTCACTTTTGTGACATCATAGATGCCATCTGCTCTTTCAGTTGGAATGTGTTCTTAATAAACGCTAACAGCTTCATCTTTCATGTAAAAGATTACAACAGAGTGAAAGCAATGTTTGTGGTTTTACCAGTAACAAATATGAGCCTAGTACTTGCAAGAAATCTGTGATTATTTCCCAGCTGAGGTCAGTGTTACTTCCCCAATGGTTTAGGAGAATTCAAGGTGATACGTGAAAGGTATGTACATCCTTCCTATGTTTACTTCATTTGCATTTTGAAACAAACTGTCATCTGGTACTGTGAAGTCTGACTGACTCTTCCCTGAACTTCTTGAGAAGTTGTTGGACACTACTCTGACAATAGGCAGCGTGTCCAGGGCAAGCTCAACCTGGTGGTGCCCACATGACTGACCCCTGACTGTCCAGGTGGAAGACAAGATATGTTCCTGGCGCCAGTCCCTCCTGCTGCTATAGCTCCCCCACTCTTCTACAAAGGCCCACAGGGTTTGGGGTTTAAAGTGTGTGCCTGATATTCTGCATGCCTTCACACAGGGGACTAGATCTATTTTCAAGACTGTTTCCCCCTGTGCATGGGAACTGACCTGTGACCCTCCACCACATAATGAGTTGCACTGCACCCAAGGTCAAAGTCTAGTTGTTAACATGCTGTCAATCTGCAACTAAAAGACTATTCAACACAAAAACCAGATTGAAAATCGGGATATTCTATGAAAACATATTACAAATTAAAATGATAGACTGCAGGAAGTTACAAAATGAGATTGAACAATTTTTGCATTGTAATGGGTGGTCAGAATAAGGGCTTCTGAGTTTTCGAATACATTTTTTAAAGCAAAAGGCCTCATTACTTCAGCACAAGGTAGATGAATGGCTATGAATTTATAATCAATCAAAATACCAAAATCGACAACCTGACCCCTCCACCTGCCTAAAATGGCTACTTGCAGAAAAGTGGGTCAGGTGCAATGCAACTCATTTTGTGGTGGAGTGTCACATTTTGATTTATGTCTCATCCAAAGGACTGCTGGCCGGCAGTGGAGTCAGTACCAATGCTAACTCCAGAGGGGAATCCCTCACCTGGCCAATTCTGTAGAGATTACTGTTAGACCCCATGTACGACACTCTAACCACCAAGCCATTCACTTCACCCCCTGATGTACTGTAAATACCACAATAAAAGTCTACATTTCTCTCCCCACTCTCACAATGACAGAAAGAATCTGAACAAAAATAACACTTCACACACACACAGCTGCCTTTGTTTCCATCAATATCATCTCTTTATTGATCCTCCAGTTAAAAGCATACCATCATCCACAGTACTTTTTTCCACAGTCATAAAAAGAGGACTTGCATTAGTTTTGACACTGACATCTTTTCTTTCGCACAAATTAAAATCAGTCATCAAAACGACTCGACACAACTGCCACTCTCTCTTACAATGGCTTGTGGCATGTTGCTTCAATTGATTAAAACTTTTTAGACACAGATGAGTAACATGTCACATTATTAATGTTGCGACACCTCTCTCTGGCATAACAAAAAAAAGCACGGGACAAATTGGATTTATTTGTATGCAATTTCCTGTATGTTAAAAATGGAAAATCAACAGCATTGCACCCTTGTGTTTTCTGGATGCAATACTAAACTGGATGAACTGCTCGCTGACTTTACTTACAATTGAAATTCATCAATAACTGTTCATAACAATACCTGATTGTAGCATCATGGTGACATATGTTCATTCTTACAGATTCTCCAGGAAACATATTAGTTAGTTAATGGCATTACATCACAGCATTCATACTTCTCTCACATTCTCAACGTCTTTCTCCTGAATTCTGTTGACAATGTCTATGAAATGGTTGGTGTACAAATGGCTGATAAGCATGATGATAGGCATGTAGATCAGAGCTTTTGCTGACAATATACATCAGAAAATCATTTCTTACCACAGCCCTTTTCTAACCACATTTTGATGACCAGCATTCAAACATTTGTTACCCACTTTTAGAAGGACATTAACAGACAAATTTCTAACGTTACTGAAATGGGATGAGAACACTGAAAGAAAATATAAATATGCGCATAAATAAATTTTAATGCATAGATTAGGATGAACAAGTATCCACAGCAAGAAGCACCTTCTAGGCTGAAGGTAGTTGTGTGCATCAGCACATGTGTAAACAACAGAACTAAAAGCAAATATTTGGAGACCCACCAATTCATACAGCATATCAGCATAGAATGTTCTTTTCAGAGGAAAGAGTGAGTGAAACATCAGGAATCTAGCATACTAAGTTATGTAGATGCTCTTTAAAAATTTCCAATAAAACTTGCATTTCTCATAGCAGAATCTATGTACTGATGCAAATTTGTTAAAATTAACAGTAAAAGGTGGCAATTTTGGGGGGCACAAATTGCTATTTGCTGTACAATTCTTTGGGTGGTGGTGGAGACTTTATTCAATGCAAAAATGTTGATGCTTTTGGAAAACAGAGAGGAGAGAGAGAGAGAGAGAGAGAGAGAGAGAGAGAGGAGAGAGAGAGGAGAGAGAGAGAGATTAACATGAGGTGTGTACATGATCACACAACAATCACACTGCAATAACTTAAATATTTTTGAATGCTTCTTCCTCTTTGGGTGAACCCTTAAAAAGTGTATCAAAAAAGGCACCCCCCCCCCCCCCCCCCCAAGCTTACCCTCCCATCCCCCTTAAAAACCAAAAACCAACACAAAGAAAACAACCACCAACAAGAAAAACCCCCCCCCCCCCCCCCCCCCCCCTTAACAAACAATAACACACCAAAAAATTACAAAACTCAAGTCCAATGCTACCAAAAACCATGCCAATCACTGTGTCTCAACACAGCTGGCTTCTGTTGTTCCTTTAGGTTCATCATCTCAACACACACACACAGAAATTTCACATTTTTTTCTTCTTCTTCTTTAACTTCACAATGACAAGGACAAGGACGCACCAGCAACTCACTTCACTTGTCAACTTGACAACCTGTCTGTGCAGTCTCCACACTATCCTAGTTCTGTCTGTCATCAGTCAGCCTTCAGGAATTACAAACTGAGCTGAATTATTATATTCTATTCTATTTATTCTTTTATTTCAAGAATAATGGAATAAGCACTCAAGTGCTTTTTTTTTTACATCCAGTCCCTGTGTGTAGGCAGTTTTGTAAATTTTGTCATCTGTTTCCACCGGCACATGATGGCCTAAAAAATGGAACAGGTTTTAACTTGCGTGCAGGATGTTCTGCATGCATTTGCACATGGGACCTCAGTTTACAGTCTCATCCAAAGGACTTTTGTGGGGGAGTGGAGTCAGCACTGATGTTAACTCCATGGGAAAATATCCCCTTGAGCAGGATTTGAACCTAGGTCAGCAGATCACGAGCGCAATGTGCAACGTCTAACCAACCCGGCTATCCCATCCCCCTCTTAATAGGCACACTGAGACACATGTACCAAAGGGCAAGAGAGATACAGAAATAGATGATCCAAATCCTTCAACTTGCACTCTCAAGTATTGTTAGCGGCTATTTTGAACTTTTATGAAGGAAAACAATGGGAGAATGATAGCACAATACTATTTAGATTGCATAGTAGGGAGGAGTACCTTTACGTTCAAGTTATGTATACATTATCATTGAAGATCTTAGTATCTTTTTCATGGGAAAAAAAATGAAATGTAAAATCTTCCAAAAAATTATTGGTTTTCTGTAAAAAAAATGTGTTTAAATCCTTTTTCTTGTGAGTGTGGACCTCAGCAAGTAGTACCTTTCACGACACACAAGTAATTTCTATCAACCCTCACCCCCCAAAAAAAACCCCAAACCAACTTACTATCTTTTACCTCCCCCCTTAAAAAAAACTTTTAAAAAAGACACTGTACATATATAACACCAGATTTGATAAATAAGTACATGATACAGTCAGATGAAGCACAGGGAGAACAATTTGAATGTCATGCAGAGTAATCTGCCACCACTGTAAGCAGCGTATACTACACTACAACACACTCTCTCACTCCATTCTTCCTGCAGTGCATCATTCAGTTTCTACTTACTCTCTTCGAGTAAGTCAAGCTCTATAAAACACACACACAAAATGAGCACATAAAACGAACAGAAAGATATGACCAACACAACAATGAATATTCACACTGCTGCCGTATCAAACAAAAAGTTCTTGACTGCAGATGTCACCATGTAGTTCTCTCATTGCAAAAGAACATGTAGGTTTATTTTCCAGCCTTTTTCAGCTTGCCGTAAACAAACAACTGGCCAACATCTGCAGGTGGAAACTTTTGGTTCATTTCATAGCGCTGTCAGGAAACAAGCCATTTCCTCTAGCTGCCATAGGGATTAATTTCCTCTCCATTCAACTTTTCAAAGACAAAACCTACAGTTAACAAAAGTGACCACTGTGAAAAACGTTGCCTTAAGGAGTATGACTATGCATGAAGGACAGAAAATGTTCATACAGGGGAAGTGCTCAGAGAGATAAGGACACAAAGGAAATGGATTGACAAATGAAGGGATGAGCAGATTACACCAGTAGCTGCCCTGTTTCTGAAGGAGAAAAAGAAACACAAAAAAACGTCACATCCTGGTATGACTCCCTTGCGCTTGTTTCCTATGATATAAATAATACAGAGAATATTTCCTTCGTGATTGTTTCCGGTTATATAAATAACACAGAGAATGTTTTCTGAGAAACTACCCTCTCTAAAAATGTTTACTGAAACAGAAGTTTCCCATGTTGACTCAACAGTTGCAGGGAGCTCTATCACCTTTTTCTGAGAAATGATTTCCTTGTGTTGATTCACTGTTATACATCTTGTCTCTTCTTATACAGTTATTGCCCTCCTCAGCCCTCCGCTGTTGTAAAACATTGTAATGGGAACATACAAAAATGGCAGTATTGCTATCCACAAGTGTGCCATGCATGTTTTTGCAGAGCAAGTTATTTCTCAGAAAGCTGCAATGTCAAAAAGTTGAAGACATGAAGCAACGCAAGGGGAGAATGTTAGTTCACTGTGTTTCTATAATAATGAGTCAATAAAATCATCATAAACACTCTTAAGATAAGTCATCACACCACACTAGTCTTACACCACACCATGTTCAAAACTCCTACCAGTGGCTCTGAAAATGGCTGAGGAATTCTACACCATAGCAACAAGTGAACACATACTTTATTTGTCCAATTTCTGTCGCCATGCTCATTCAAGAGCTTGTCATGAAAAGTAAGTGAATATTTGTCAACAACAACAAAATATTCACTCTGTAATATCTCTGTCAATTTTTGTCACCAAAACCATTTAGAAGCCAATCATGAAAAGTAGGAGTTAGTTTGTCTATGAAAAATAATCAGCGTACAATGTCTCTGTCAAAGTGCTGTCGCTCATTCATTTCCAAAGCTCGTCATGAAAACCCCCCACAAAAAAACCAAAAAGCTTAAAGTCCATCACCTACCATCAAAGTTGAAAATTCACATGACGAGTGTTCTGCTACAAGGCACATCAATATAAACAATCCCTCATTTCTTTTTGTCAAAATTTTTTTAAAAAAGAAATAACAGTCACAACTAAACTTACAGTGACACACAGAGTTCCATCTTAATTAAGATGAATACGCTTGTGGCAAAGCATGTTGCGTCATCAGTTATCATGAAAACATAATGAAAGGTAATGTTTCTTGATTGATTTTAAACAAAAACAAACACTGGATTTAAAAAAAAAATCTGTCAAAATGATAAATCAGAAGTATTGCCAAAACTAAAACACAAGTCTAAAAATCAAATTTCTGTTTATTTTCTTCTTTTTCTATGCATTTTTTCATAAACACTTTTGTCTGGATTTATGCTGAAGACTGGAGACTGTGCTCAGGCAAATTGGTCAGGAAAAAAACCCAGATATCATTATTGCATTATTATTACTATCATCATCATTATCAGCATCATCACCATCTTCATCATTCTTACAGCTCAAAGCATAACAAGCCATCCTGACCAGATAAAGCCTGAAAACGAAAACTGATAACAAAAATAAAAAAGCCACACACAGCAACAGTATACCAGACCTGCCTACCCCTCAAAACGCTCTACAGTAGTTCTCCACCCTAAACATGCCCCCTTTCAATGGCTGAGCAACTTCTGTCGGTAAAACTCAAACCACGCTTGTCTTGTTTCGTGAGTTGAACATTTTTTTTTCATCAGCTCCTTTTTTTCTTTGAAAGCTAGAACACACACACACGCACACATATACACACACATATACACACACACACACGCATGCATGAATGTATGCATATGCACACATACACACAGTGTCAGTATAACTGTAAGAGAAATAATAAGAATAGAAAAAAAACCCTAATGCAAGTTCAAGGAGTTTTGCTGTTTTAGGCTACCTCTGCTGTCACATTGTTTGGGGACATTGTTTGGGGACTCTTTAATGCTATGTTATATTCACATACACACACACAACACAAAGTAAAATAAAATAAAATAAATAAATAAATAACACACAGTATATCAAACACATACGGACCACTTCTAACTTAATAAATACTTTTTACATCTAACGCTCTGGGATACACATTCACTTGAAGCTGAAGTTTCACACTTGATCAGTGATCTAGCGGTATTGCACCAATTCTAAAAAGTGAGAAGTTAGAGAGTTCAATTTCCATCTAAACCCAAACCTCTCTCCCATCCAGTAAACAATGAATGGTGGTCTGGGTGCTAGTCTTGTAGATGAGATGAGAAACTGAGATCCCATATGAAGTAAGTATTCAAAATAAACTGATAAACTCATGACAATAGCAGAGACTGATGTCTCTGACAAAATTCTATAGAAAAACAGCTGCTCTTAAAGAGGCCAATGCATCCACACACAAAACCCAAACCCAAAGAAAATGGGTGCACATGTGGCGACAAGATGTCCCCAGCGACAGCAATCAGAATTTCATGCAGAGACATCTATGACTGTTTTAAGTAGTATGCAACGCAATACAGTACATCACAACACAGTACAATACAACACAACACAATAACTGGACAAGGTCAGACTGGTATGAATGGTGCAGCTATGAAAATACCATGGTGGGTTGATTGGTCATAACTCAGTTTTTTCTGTCTTTATGTGTAAATAATCCTTTACCTAAAAACCTCCCCCCCTCCCCCCAAATAATCTGAACTTGTTCTTTTTTTCTGTCTTTATGTTTAATTAGTCTTTCACCTTTAGATAATGGAAGATCCTACCTTTGCTTTTATTTCTGTCTTATATGCATAATTACCAAGTTTCTACAGTCTTTCTGCATCATTAGATTTTCACCATTAGATAACGGAAGATCCTAACTTTTGTTCCTATTTCTGTCTGTATGCCTAATTACTGAGTCTATTTAATAGTCTTTCTGCTTCATCAGTCTTTCATCTTTAGATAATTGAAGACCCCAACTTGCTCTTTTTCCTGTTTTTTTTAAACATATAATCTGCCATTCAAATGTAATAAAAACACAATTGTAGCAAAAAAGATGTGCTATCACCTTCTCAGACCAAGACATTCACAAACACACGCACGCACGCAAACATACACACTTCTCATACCACACTCTTCCTAATAAGAAACAGAGCTGATCAATTCAGTGACACCACTTTGAAGGTGGACAAGTATCTTAAATGATCCATCTTTCAGTCTCCTCCTCAACACTGCAGAGCACGAGGAACAAGAATTACTTATCACTTTCCGCTATGCACAGTTCAGTGTCCAAAGCACCAGGACGACTCCACAGTCCATTCAGATAGCATTCCCACCCCCATCCGCACAAAAAAGTGTTTCCACGCACACACACACGAGGCTAAAATGGCTGACGCAAAATGGCGGAGGCTTTCCCCTCCTTCTTCAGTTCCTGGGCACTGCGTCGGAACACACTGCGCACCCTTTCGAAGATGTTGTAGTCAAAGACTGACCTGGCCGTGTTCGACAGGTCGAAGGGTTCTGAAATAAACACGCAGCAACATGTTTTTAGAAATCAACCGTGAAAGTGTAACTGAAGAAAATAACGCTGGGAGGAAAAGAAAGCAAGAGAATCAATCGGATGATATACTTGTCAGAAGCCATGAGAAATAAAACTAAAGGAAGGAGATGCTATAAAATCTGCAGGGGGGGAGGGGGGGGGAGAGGGGGGTTGGGGTGAGGGGGTCCTAATTGCAGTGTTAAGACAAAAAGAAAAAGAAAAGCGGGTGGAACACAACTTCTATGTTTGTTTGTTTTTTAATGGTCCATGCTGCAATAAATTCATTTAATTCTGTACAATACCAAGTCAGCTCTCTCTGTGACTACACAATCAATCAAAAGAAAAAAACAACCCAGGTAAGTCTCTTCAAAAGAAACAAACAACAGCACAAATAACTTCCCCAATGTATCTCTCTTTCCACACAAACCTTACAACCCTCCCCCCACAAAAAAACTCTCTGCTAAACACTAGGGTGTTGTTTTTACTTTTCTGCTTTTATGAATTTAGCATTATTATTATAATAATAATTATTATTATTAAATTTCTCTATCTCAAAGAAAAAAAGCAGACCCCCCGCCCCACCCACCCTCCCCAAATATGTCAGTCATCTTTTGCACGTGCAGTCAGCAGCGTGTCTGACGGACAGAGAGCTCACCTTCCACACAAACCTTACAAAAAGACAAATCTCTTTATCTGAAAGAAATAAGCAGAAAATACCCATTCATATTTATTTATTTATTTATACCACTTTAAGTCACGAGATTTCTCTGCGTGAAATTCGGGCTGCTCTCCCCGGGGAGAGCACGTCGCCACAAGAGCAGCGCCACCCCTTTTTTTTTTTTTTTTTGGTCTGCAACTGTATTTCTTTCCCTATCAGAGTGGCTTTTTTCTAAGAATTTTGCCAGGGACAACTCTCTTGTTGCCGTGGGTTCTTTTTCGTGCGCTGCATAATTTTCTGTTACACACGGGACCTCGGTTTATCGTCTCATCCGAAAGACTAGCGCCCAGACCACCACTCATGGTCTAATGGATGGGGGAAAAGTTTCGGGCCCAGACGGGATACGAACCACGCACACTTGCGACCCGGACTTTTCGCTTTCTAGACAGGCGCGTTACCTCTAGACCACCGATCCACCCCTCCCCAATGTCAGAGTCATCTTTTGCACGTGCAGTCAGCAGCATGTCTGACGGACAGAGAGCTCACCTTCCACACACAGACACTTCCACTGCTGGGGCTCCTTGCAGCTCCTCTGCACCATCTGCTTGTTCAACAGGCAGCCCTGCCGCACGCTGATCACCTCTTGTTCAGGTCTGAAAAACCAACACCATTCACTGTTCCAACTTAAACCGCCATGCTTCTCAGCAATTCCAGTTTATAAAAAAAAAAGTTACCCTATTCATCTTATCTTGATATAATCATCAAGGGGATTTTTCCACTGGAGTTAACATCAGTGCCGACTCCTCTCCCTCGAAAGTCTTTTTGGATGAGATTATAAACTGTAATCCCATGTGCAAATGCACACAGAACATCATGCACTCTTTAAAACCTGTTCCACCTTTTGGAAGAGTGTGCTGGTGGGAATGGGCAAAAAAATGTACAAAACCCCATACATACTGGGACTGGATATTCAAAACAAAAACAAAAACAAAAAGAGCATGTGTGGTTATTTCATTACCCTCAAAATATAAACAAAATAGATAAAATAAAACATATAAAATAAAATAAACCTACAGATGTGATTCTATCAATTCGTAGTTGCACAACAGAGAAAAAACTAAAAAATCTGATCTATTTAAAATTTAAAAAAAGACGACAACCCCCCCCCCCCCCCCCCCCCCCCCCCCCCCCTTCCCCCCCCCTGCTGCCCAGCAGTACCTGAAGGTGAAGGCGTAGTAGTCGAGGAAGCCCTGGAAGAGCTGGCCCAGACTGTCCCTGTTCTCTGAGGGCAGGTGAAGCGGCGGCTCTTTCAGCTGCAGCTTCCGCAAGTCCACACGGGCATCAAACCGGTCCTGCAGGGCCAACACAGCACGGCATGTACACAGCACCCACAACAGATTCCTTCCAAGAAAACAAACCTACAGCACCGCACAGTACGCAACTCCAACACCACTTAGTTAAGAGTGCTAAATTTAGCGCACCCTTTCCTTTTACCAAGTCCAAGTGTGGTCAGTTCCTGCTGTAATTAGCATCAGTTGGGCTGGGATGAGGTGGAATGGATAGCAGCTGAAAGTGGGGGAGACTGACAGCTGTGACGGACACAAAGAAAACATGGTGGCGACCATAAGGCTTAATGTTCACTTGGTGCATGGAATGATTCTCTTCAACATATTTTCAGTTATGACAATTTTGGCATTTCGAATACTACAACATATTCTAAAAATGTCAATGAAGATTACAGACTTTTCCCTTTTTCTGATTTTTTTCCCCCAGGGTAGTGTCACCGCATATAAAGAACATTCCATATAGGCTTCACAAAAATCTGCCAAGAACTTCACTCAGCAGATGCTTACATCACATGTGTCAAGAACTCCACTCAGCAGATACTTACATCACATGTGTCAAGAACTCCACTCAGCAGATGCTTACATCACACATGTCAAGAACTCCACTCAGCAGATGCTTACATCACACGTGTCAAGAACTCCACTCAGCAGATGCTTACATCACATGTGTCAAGAACTCCACTCAGCAGATGCTTACATCACATGTGTCAAGAACTCCACTCAGCAGATGCCTGACGAAGGCATAACACAATACATTAGTGAAGCTTCAGGTGCATGCTGGGCACCCACATGTTGCTCCACCCCACCAAACACTGATATGATTTATGGGATCTCTAACTCACATATTTGATCATATACATGCATATATACAGAAATAAGACACAGGCAATGGAGAGTCTCCACAGAAGTTAGTTTTGAACATCACACAAACCTCCATCCTCAACCTAGCAGACGCTGCCAAGATTTGAATCTGTGACCTATGACTTCAGTAAAAACCATTTAGACAAGATGCCTGTCAAAAATGGATTTAGTATGACACTTCAAAGTAGCGCAACAAGGCTTTTGTGATGAAACTGGAAAGAAAAACAGGTCTGTTGTCCACCCATGGGTAATTTGTCCTCTTAAAAAAAAAATCATGTCATGTATTTATTTCGGTTAGTTAGTCTAAAAGAACAGGCCACACAGCAAATCAAGACATGCATCCACAGACCCACACATCAGTCACAAAACACACCACACCACACTCCTCAACCACTTACGGAATGGTCCCTCTGAAGACAGGGCACAACTGGTGGACTGCATACTGAAAGTAAAAATAGACACCATAGACTGAATTAAAACAAGCAATAAAATGGTATACATCTGAAACAGGATAGCCTGGGGGTTAGAGTGCTGCGCTTGCAATCTGATGGCCTGGGTTTGAGCCTCAGGGGCTTTTCCCCTGGAGTTAACATCATCAGTGCTGACTTCACTCCTCTGAAAGTCCTTCACATGCAGCTATATACCGAGGTCCCGTGTGTGAATGCACAGAGAACTTCTTGTGTTTGTGTTTAAATCTGTTCCACCTTTGGGAAGAGACGGCCATTGTGCGCCGTTGGGAACTGATGACAATATGTAGAAAACCACAAGCACACTGGGACTGGATGTAAACAAGCACATCGAGTCCGGTATCCTCGAAGACAGAGAATAAAAGAAAAGATCTTTTAAACCACAACTGCTGCATTGCATACAAACATACTCATAATGAATAACATTTAACAAATGTACAGAACTAAAATCAAAACTGGTGGACTGCATGTTGAAATAAAAACAAAACTGTAATAACAAAAATAACATTGAAAAATCATACAAAGCTAAACCCACAGAATTATGAAATGTCCAATACAGGTTGCATACTCAGTACAATTCTTTTTTAAAGCACAGGTCAATTATTTTTCAACTACATTACCAAGACAAAAAGAAAGGAAAGAAAGAAAGAAAGAATGAAAACAAAGGACAGAATATAGAAAGAAAAGACAAATAAAAGAAAGGGGAGAAAGAACGGATTAATGAAAACAAATGGACAGAATAGAGACAGACATGACAGATGGGAAAAAAAGGGTGGATGGTGAAGGAAATGAAAGAAATAATAAAGAGAGAATAAAATAAATCACACAAGAAAAAAAAAGAAAAAAGATTGTTCTTTGTTGTTGTTTTTGTGTTTCTTCACTACAGCTACTGCTGTATATGTCACCAAAGAGGGCTGACCCTGCAGGTAGTGAATGAGCATGAGAGCCAGGGAGTAGCTGGAGATGGTTCTCTTGTGGGCGTCGTTGATGTCATGGAAACGGGCCCAGTACTTCACAAACAGCATCAGGGGGGCCACCCGGTTGTCAGCTACACACACAGGTCAAAGTCAATGGAACGGTGGGAACGGATGACAAAATTGACAAAACTGCATACACCCAGAGACTGGATATAAAAAATGCACATGAGTGCTTATTCCATTATCCTTGAAATAAAAGAATAAAAGGGAAAAAAACAAATGTTCTAATGCGCTAGGTTATCTGCCCATGTCAAAGGAACAGTGGGACGGGGACAAAGTGGCCATTATTCTGTTTTTTCTGCGGATGAAGTATATTCTGTTACATAAAAAACATAAATTTATATCATGGCAAGCGACTGCACTGCAGACAAGTAGTCTGACATAATGCCTTTAAAATGGAAATACATTTACATAAGGTAACGGGTAAAGGAGTCCCATAACCTATAAGGTCATAGGGGAGCGAGGCATCAGAGACCTCACTTCTCTAGGGCCAGCATATTGAGGGCGCCGCCCATCTCCTCTCCCTCGCTGCTTTACCTTCCCTGACCCTAAAAAGGGCAGGTACCCATTTACAGCTGGGTGAACTGGGGGAACTGTACTGAAGCCAAGGCGCGCAAACGGTCACCCATCCAACTGGTAACCATGCTCGACGCTGCTTAACTTGGCTGGGGGAAAGCGAGTGCTCCGACCACTGAACTATCCCGTCCACACATTTACATACAAACATTAAATATGCTTTTTATTTAGAGGAATAGTAAGCATACACTGAGACTACACTAGACCCATTTATCAGCTATAAACACAAAATAACATGTATATATCAGACTCGCAACATTTTCAGATAGGAGCATAACAATTACATAACATAATTTTACCAATTCAGGGTGGGGGGGGGGGGGGGGAAGGAAGTGAACTTCCATGCAGTTGTTACATTGGAATATGACTGGCTTGAAACAAAATCTTGCTACCTGACTTTTATATAAGTCGAAAATTTAGGGTGCAAGATGCTGTCACTTACCTAAGCAGTAATATTTCAACAAGTGTGTATTGCGAATTCCAACTCCATTGTTGATGTTCAGGTCACACTCTATGTTCCTGAAACGGGAATGAAAAAAGAATATACACACACAAAAGCGCACACACTCACACAGAGACTGCATGTGCATGCTGGTGTGTATGTGTGTGTACGCATGTGCATGCATACATTCCTGCAGGTTTGTATGTGTTTCAATGGTACCTGTGCAAAAATTTAACATCACACTTTTTCATCATGTCCATTTTTTAAAATCAGACAGTTTGTTTTCATGGACTGATTCTTATGAATGTGAGGAATAGAATAGTCATGTTACAAATTTAGAAGCATATAATAACATACAACAAGCACACCAATCAGTACTACAACTGAAAGAACAACACAGCAATCAGTACTACAACTGAAAGAACAACACAGCAATCAGTACTACGGCTGACAGAACAACACAGCAATCAGTACTACGACTGAAAGAACAACACAGCAATCAGTACTACGGCTGACAGAACAACACAGCAATCAGTACTACGACTGACAGAACAACACAGCAATCAGTACTATGGCTGACAGAACAACACAGCAATCAGTACTACGACTGACAGAACAACACAGCAATCAGTACTACGACTGAAACAACAGAACTCTTATATCACAGCAAGATCAATTTATCCAACATACTGACTGCACACAGCAAGCAATCACATTTCTGTCATTGAGGTACCCGAATAACCAGCTGTTCATACCTGTGACTGCTTCACATTCACAATGTCCAATAACTTTTATGAAAATAAACTTCTGTCCTCTTAACCCTTTAGTCCCCGATCCGGCCGCAGCCGACAGTAATGGAGGCTGCCGCTAGATTCCAATCCGACCGCAGCCGACAGTTGGTGGTGCCCACGTGGGCAGTACTTTTCCATCACACACAGACCTCCTGGTTTTCACACTGTGTGTCTGAAAATTGGTGGGGCGATGCAGGGAGGGTGTCAGACGGTGCCAGTGATAAATTTAGACCACTAACATGCGTGTAGTGGGGAGGGAAGGAAGAAATAAGTCAGCGACCGGAACGTTTTTCAATGGTGCAGCGTGGCGAAAAAAAATGCGTTTTCTTTAGTAGCACACGATTCATCTGATTAGCGAGACGATAAATTGAATGTTATTATCTTGGAAGTAGAAACATTTGAACGAAAATTGTTAAGTGAGTCCGATATTAAACGCTTATGAGGAAGAGGAGGAAGGAAATACTGCAGTTAGGGAGAAGAGTGAGCCTGAAAATATTGTGCTCCAGGGCACATTCCTGACCTGTGCTACACACACGACTGTGGAGAAATTTGACCTCCTGGCCAGTCCGCGGCATAGACGCCTGAAAACGATGCCTTTTGACTGTTTTCTCATTATTACCACACTTTTGCTTTGAAACTGCAATGGCAGAAACGAACAGATATGCCGATAATGAAAATAGCAAGAAGGAAAAGAAAATAGGTCTCCCGTCTGCCAAGGTTCGACAGGTGAGAGCAATAGGTACACCCCCCCCCCCCCCCCCCCCCACACACACACACATCCATAATTAATGCTTTTTGTGATGTGATGTGACCCTGTGCCACCACTACGAGTAGTTTAGAGACTACCAACATTAAAATTTTGTAGGGTTACAGAAGTTCTGTGTTGTTTCGAATTTGTCACACCTGTGCTGTGACACTGGTGACAGTGTGACAGTCATGTACAATAATACACTTCTGTACACTTAACAAACATGTGGTAGCACACGCAGATATGAAGTACAGTATAAAGGTCACATGTTGATGGAATATGACTTGTTTTCAAAAGAAAAAATAGTTGAACAAAACTTCTGTCTCCTCAAGACATACCATAAAACAACAGGTGCTATGGGGACATTGTGTGACACATCCTTGAAGTACTATTGCACATAACCATTGGTAAACACATCAGCTGGGTATCACTTCCTTATTCGACACTAACATGCTTGAACTATTGTCAAATCCATGCAGGACTTGCTGTTTTATCATATATACCATATTTTTACCTGTGATTGGTGACAAATAAGGTGATAATGACAAGACATCTGGTGACCAGACACATAAACTTGCGCCTAAATGCAAGTACAAAGACATGTCTAGCTTGTGACAAAATTTCAGCTTGATAACTTGTCATGCACACACACAATTGTCTTAGGAGTAAAGTAAGTCAGATGGAGGTAGAAAACCTTCAAAGAATTCAAAATCTACAGGCAGTTTAGCTCCGTAGAATCCAACAACAAGAGGGTTAATCTCTACTACTTCATCAGTTAACTGACAGAAAATCAGAGGAAACAAAAACAAAGCCGCCTCTCTCTCACAGCATTTATTTAAACGCTGATTCACAAAGCCAAAGATGTGTATGCACTCACTTTTTGGAATCACGGAACTTCAGGATTGGCACTTTGGCTTTGATGACCTGAGAAGACTTGATGAAGGCTGCAACATTCCATTAAATACATAACCAGCAACTGTTTTCTGACAATATCTTTCAAATAATGATTTCTGTAAGTCAGACTCTATTCAATTATACATTGATAATACTATGATTGTAATAAACTGAATCTGTAGGTTCAGTCTCTATCTGTTCAATTACACAATGATGATATCATCATTGTAACTGACTAAAAACAACAGCAACAATGACGCTCTTAGGCAAGTCTTTTACAAAGCATTGTGTCTGCAAGAGTTTAGAATACTTTAAAAGGGTATCAACAAAGAATTTCTGAACTAACTTGAAAACAATGTGCCACAAATGTTACACACTAATAGAGTGTACATATACAAATGTTACAAACAGAACACATGATGCACACAAACAGAACGCACATATAAGTATGTTCTTTCGAGCCAGAAGGCCCATAGAGCCGGAGCTTATCCCGGTTTCTGTAGCGTTAAGCGAACTGATGGTTTTTCACCACCCCTGTGACAGGATGCTAATCTGTCGCCAGATACTTCCCCAGCAGAGCTGGTACCCACTTGTACACCTGGGTGGAGTGAGGAAAATAGGAGTAAAGTGTCTTTCCCAAGGACACAACACCGAGCCGAGCAAGGATCGAACCCGCGACCTCTGGATCACGAGTTGACCGCCTAAACCACTCGACCACGGTGCCTCCAGTGAACGCACATATATATACAAATGAATGCACACAAACAGAATGCACATACGTGCATACATGCAAATGTATGCATCCACACACACAATGCACATACGTACATACATACAAATGTATGCACACACACAAAATGCACATCATACATATGTACAAATGTATGCACAAAAACAGAAGGTACATGCATACAAATGTATGCACACAATCGCACATGACATGTTTGTGACTACTATGCATAGTTAACACACACCTGCCATGTATGATGTATGAATGTGAGTGTGTGAGTGTGCGCATGCATGCGCGCACACATGTACACAATTGTGTGAGAGGGGAGAGAGAGAGAGAGAGAGAGAGAGAGGAGAGAGAGAGAGAGAGGAGAGAAGAGAGAGAGAGGGGAGAGAGAGAGAGAGAGAGAGAGAGAGCGCATGTGCACGCATTTGCAAGTTTGTGCATGTGCGTGCATGTATGAATATGACAACCTGAAGCAAATCAATAAAGTTTTCCGGGGAGCCAAGTTTTCTCGGGCATGCATATATATTATATATTATATTTTGTGATAGCAATGCTTATATATATATATATATATATGTGTTGTGTGTGTGTGAGTTAGCACAGTGCTGTGTGTCTGTGTATATATATACTATATTGATTCTGACCTTTACCATACATATCCAGATTTGTCTGTTTCCTTCTGTTTCATTTTTTTTTCTTTTTCTTAGTAAAAAAACACTCCCAACCAAACAGAAAAATGTTTTATCGGTAATGAGTGTGTGTGTTTTTGTGTGTAGTATTTGTAATTTTTGTAGTGTGTGTGTTTGTGTGTGTATGTGAGTGTGCACGTGTGTGCGCATGTATGTGCAGGCATGCATGTGTGTGCATGATTGTGTTTGTGCATGCACGTGTGTGTGCGTGCGTGCATGCATGTATGCGTGTATGGAAAGCTTATAATGAATACCTGATATTTTGTACACAACTATTTCTTCAAAACCATGATCAAAAGTGTCCCACAGAAAAACTTACTGCAGTCTTTCAGCGACTTGTGAACGCTGTTCAAAATCTGTATTGCTTCAAACTTCTGGTCTACACTCTGCAAACAAAACAATTTTTCAAAATTTCAAATGTTCTTGTTGTGCATTCTCCAGCTTAACACTCTGGGGGGTCACCCAGAATGTGCTCAATGACTCACTCATCCCACCTGGGAATCACTGCAAGATTGAAATTGCAACACTGAATGAGAAATTTGTGTGTATGACTGTTTTTAAGAACCTCTCCATATAGGCAGCCATACTCCGACTTCAGATGATTTTTTCTCTTTAGGAAAGTGCAGGTTGTTATGTTAAGAGGTTGTCATGGCTGAAGGCAATCTTAACACAACAGTTTACAACATGACAACATTTTAGTGTAGGCCTTGACAATTAGCTGACATCAGTAACTGACACAGCTCTTGGTCTGGGCCAAATTTCAAATGACTGAGTACATGGGAGGACAAAGCCAATAAAGAGAACTAAAGCACAGACAAACAATATAAAATTAGAACAAAATAAACAGATACAGAAGGTATGGGATTAAAAAAAGGAAAAAGATTGGAAGAAAGAAAGCGGTCCAGATGTATACTGTCGTTTGGATGTTCCCCAGCTTAACAACCCCGGGGGCTTTCCAAAATACACTGCGTCTTATGCCTCCCATAGACTGGGAATAACTGAGACCGTTGAGATTACACTGGATGAGAAGTCACACACATGCACACAAACACATGCACATGTGCGCACACACACACGCGCACACATGCGCACACACACACCACCTTGTACACATGTTAAAAACCTATTCCACCTTTTGGAAGAGTAGGCTACTGTGTGCCTGCGGGTACAGATGACATAATTTACAAAACTGCACACTCTCAGGGACTGGATGTAAAAAAAAAAGCACATGAGTGCTTATCCATTATCCTTGAAATAAAATCTAAATAATTTTGGGGGGTAAAACAAAAACGCACTCCCTCTGTCATCCACAACAAACACACTAAATACCTACACCCCCACTAGGTGTAATCAGCAGACAGAGGTCCATGTCACTGGTGTGGGTTGCAAACCCACTGAGTGTGGATCCCACAATGAACAGACGACAGCCTGCAACAATCACACACACACACACACACACACAAACCTCTTTGTCCTACCATGTCTTACTAAAACATGGCCAGAAAAACCAAACCAAACCAAAATGGACAAAAACCCCTCCAAAACACACACACACACAAACAAACAATACATACATAACACAATTTCTCTGATATATTTACACACACATGCACACATGCATGCATGCGCACACACACACACACACACACATTCACACACTCACTCACAAACACCCACAATTTTACTCATATACTCACACTCACTCATTCACACACACACTCACACACGCACATACACACTCATTCACTCATACATACACACACGCACATATACACACACACACGCATGCACACACACACGTGCAAGCACGCACACACACACTCACATACACACACACACTTAACCGTCTGATATCACTTTTAGGTGAAAGGACGTTAACCTGAAGAACTAACTAACAAACACACACACACACACACATGCCAATTTTTGCACACATACCAGCAAACAAGACAAATGTGAGCCTATGCATGTAATGGGTCCAGCCTTACACTTACATGGCAAGTCATTACAACACAACTTACACAGGCCAAGCTGGCCCTACTGCAGCCTGACATTGATGTTCTCCCTGTGGACTTCCAACCCTGAGGATATGACATAACAAATCTGAGTCAGTGAGTGTGGCTGGGGCAGAGCGATGGAAACGAGCAGCATGCGAACAAGAGGACAGGAACCTCACAGAAGGGGAAACAGCCAAAAAACCCAAACAAACCAAAAAACCCCGCACCCAGGCTAAGCACTCACCAGGGAAAATGTCTTTGACGATGGCATACAGGCAATTGCTGAGGACGATCTTGTGCTGCAGGTCATCCTCGGACTGGTGTGAGGAGTTGTAGTACTCCACAATGGCCTCTGTGATCTGCTCACAAGAAAAAACAAACTGTCGGGAGAGCTGGACATCAGAGGGTCTCCAGAGAAGAAGAAGCCCTCTTCTGCCAAATGCTTCGGCCCTTACCTTCTTGTGCTGTGCTCTGCAGGGGCCACAACACGTCATGAGAAATGGATACTCACAATAGTCACAGACACAAGCTTACACTGTTTCAGACAACAACAAATTAAACACACACACACAACTCTAAACAAACCAACCCACCATTTCAACAAAAACAAGGGGAAGAGGGGGGGGGTGTTGATAAGGGTTTACAGACTCATTATGTTTTAGGTGTATACAAGTCATTAGGTGTATATAAGTCATGTGAATGTGTGATATTGATTTTACGTATCAGGCAATAACTTCATTCACTTTATAATTATATTCAGCTTGTCAACAATGACAAGAAAAAAACGCAATAATTTTCCAAATGTAGAAGCTGAAGAATTTTCAAATAACAAACGTTTTGCAAAAATCAATGATCATTCCCATGAAATTGGCAACTCCACACTTCAGAATGATGAGTCTGTTTATTTATATACATGTCTGAAGTTTCTTCTTTCTTTCTCTTTGGGTGTCTTTACTTTGTGGTATTATCTATTTGTATTCACAGAAAAAGTAATTACAAATTACATTCCTTTTCATGTCAATTCAAAACAAAGTTTGAAAAGTGTTCACTGCTGGCCACTTATGGGAAAAGGGCAGTAACTGTTGATCCTAAATTTTGAAACAAATTTGCCTATTACACAAAATACAGCAATTTAATTGGCACATGCACATATTGGATTTGCTTAAATACACACCTGTATAACTCTGTGTGTGGTGTGTGGTAAGAGTATGTGGGGGTAGGACGGGGGTGGGGGTGGGGAGGAGGTATGTGGTGGGTGGATGCAAATATATGAGTACAAATAAATCTGCAGTATGAGTGCAAAAAGATAGAGAAAAAACCCCAAACAAACAAACAACAAAAGCAAAGCTAGTAAAAACAAACAAGAAACAAACTGGATAAATTATAAATCCCCTAAACAGACCAAATACATTTGACTTTTTTTTTTATCCTATGGTACTAAACGATGGACAAAGAATCAAGAGCTCTCTGATCTCAGAAGTCAACGTATCAGTAGTTCATTTATCCTTAGCAAAATCCTTTTCATAAACATACACAAACATGCTTGTTACAGATCACATAACTCATAATGGAACATGGCAGGTTGTTGGAACAAGACTACACCCAACATTAACAACTACTATGAAAAAGAAAACAAACCAAACAATCACAATGCTAAAAAAAAGAAAAAAGAAAAAAAAAGCACAATGCTACATAGAATAACTCTGCCAACCATGAAGAACATAACAATGCCGACACCTCACAGAAAATTCAACTGAAATTAAAATCATGAAACCATTTACAAATTAAACTTTAAAGCCCTTATGATTAGAATCAAACACTCATTCATTCATCCCACTTCTCAACCCCAGCATATGCCATACTAAAGCAGACGTTAGTGTTGTAGAAAAACCATAACTGTGACAATTTAACACAAAATCAGTGATAAAAGACTAAATCAGAGATCTGCTCAGTCTAAAAAGTCATGAACAACAAAAATCACATCAGATGAAAAATTTTTAAACATAAAATGACAGATGCAAAATACAGTTACAGAAAACAACAATAACAGGGCTTGATTTTGAATGTTGTCAAAATGTTTTCCCCTTCCCCCAAATCCCTATTCCCATTATTTAATGTTAGATAAAAGAAACAAACAACAACAAACAAACCTAAAAACATCAACTAATTGCAACATAACACAACACAACAGCAAAAAGACAAATACACACACAACACATACACACACACATACACACACACATGCACACCCTACAAACAAGACATACTCTTCTAGTATGCTGAGGAGAACAGGGGACTTTGGGAAGAGATCTTTTAATCAAAAAGTTCCCTTGGAGACAGTGCATTTCCCCATCAACAAAATGCAGCGGCTGCTGCAGCAGTTTTGCATTTGGCGCTAACTGTGCAGGTTTCAGAATGCACATATGCTGGATGAGTGATGGATGGGGCACTGCACTAGACTGTGCAAGATAATAGCTTGCAGCGCTGGCCATGTCGACTGTTTGGCCAGGAGCTAGTACATACTGCCCCTGGAACAGAAAACCTCTCAGCCTGCTTACTTGTCCCACTGGCAAGAGACTCCATTCAAACACAACAAAACAAAAGCATCGGAAAAAAAACCTCAAAGCACATGAGAAAGAGAGAGAGAGAGAGAGGAGAGAGAGAGAGAGAGAGAGAGAGAGAGAGAGAGAGAGAGAGAGAGTGTGTGAGTGTCTGTGTGTGTGTGTTAGGGGGCAGGGTGGATGGAGGGGGAAAGAGTGAGAATGAGAGAGAGAGAGAGAGAGAGGGAGAGAGAGAGAGAGAGAGAGAGAGAGAGAGAGAGGAGAGAGAGAGAGAGAGAGAGAGAGAGAGAGAGAGAGAGAGAGAGAGAGAGAGAAAACAATGGGAATATTCCAAATATCGATAAAACTTTATTTAATGTTTAAAAAAAAACAACTAACTTCTTTATTCTTACCCTCAAAACACACACACACCAGCTTATTAAGGAAAAGACGTTAGAAACCAAACCAACCAAACAAACAACAGCAAAAAAGCGAATTAAAAGTGAAGGCACACCAGACATACCCTTTCACACGGGGATTGTCCTGGAACATGGTAAATCGGCTTGACGCCTTTCACAACAGACATGTACATGGCGGCAGGATTACTGGAGTCCTGCAGCTGTCCCTGACTCCCCTGGTAACGACCCATCTTGCTAGAGGGATTCCTGTCATCCATCACCGAGGACTTTCTCCTAGAAACAACCACAAGCATGACATGATGCCTTTTTCAAGTGGCAGCAGGCAGTTCGTTGACAATCTGAAATTTGAAGTTGATATATAGTAGTAATTTGTTGACAATCTGAAATTTGAAGTTGATATATATAGTATTAATTTGTTGACAATCTGAAATTTGAAGTAGATATAATAGTACTTATTTGCTGACAATCTGAAATTTGAAGTAGATATACTGTAGTGATTTGCTGACAATCTGAAATTTGAAGTAGATACATAGTAGTAATTTGTTGAAAATCTGAAATTTGAAGTAGATATTGTAGTAATTTGCTGACAATCTGAAATTTGAATTAGATATAGAAGAAATTTGTTGACAAACTCTGAATCTGAAATTTGAAGTAGATATATAGCAGAAATTTGTTGACAATCTGAAATTTGAAATAAGTTCTTTCTAACAGTAGAGGTGATTTCATCATGACTGAACTTCAAAATCTATTTTGATCCAAGCATATCTTTGAACATTATTTACGCTAGGCTAGGGGCACAGCAAAAATGAACAACATGAACTTAAAAGTCATTTATCTCAAAGTCTCTATACTGACAACCACAACTGCACTTTATTGTCTTTTTTCTTGTTTGTTTATATGTTCTTTTGTTTGCTTGTTACAAGCTGCCTCATGTTTTGGTAATACTTTCAGTGCAACTGTTCACCGTTTGTGCTGGCTTAGCTATATAGATAAAGAACCAACCAACAAAAGCCACTCATACACACACACACACACCAAAAAGTAATCAACAAGAAGAAAAAACCCTCTAACAATAAACCAACCCCCCCCCCACCCCCCAAAGAAAAATCACCCACACTGGTCCTGTAATACTCATAACCCAGTACTCCCCAGGACACAAAAATTTAACTATGACTCATAAACTGCCATATCATGATACACTGAGTCATACTCAGCTTTGTTTATTTTACAAGATTCAGCGCTATATAAATTCCATACATTATTATTATTATTATTATTATTATTAATACCAGCCATTCACCAGAAGAATCCTATCAATAATATGACTGGTCTCTTTAGAGACCCGTATTAAGAGCCTGTTCGTTCTAATCTATCATTTAAATATGAATCTCTCCATACTGCAGTCAAATGAGCAATCATTCAAATGAATGGCATTTAAATGCATTTGATGTAGCCCTGCTTTTTCCTACAAGTCTAACAGTCATTAACCGTCTTGACCTCGTTACGACCGCAGCTGACGGTAATGGCGGCCGCCGCTAGATTCCATTACGACCGCAGCCGACAGTTGGTGTTGCCCACGTGGGCAGTACTTTTCAATCACACACAGATCTTGTGATTTTCACACAATGTGTCTGAAAATTGGTGGGGCAATGCAGGGAGGGTTTTAGAGGATTCCAGTGATAAATTTAGACCACTAACATGTGTGTAGTAGGGAGGGAAGGAAGGAAACAGCCAGCAACCAGAGCGCTTTCAATTGTAGCAGCGTGGCGAAAAAATATGACGTCTTCTTTGGTAGCAGACAATTCATCTGATTAGCGAGAGGATGAATTGAATGTTTTTGTCTTGGATGTAGACAATTTTGACTGAAAATTGTTAAGTGCGTCCGATATTAAATGCTTATGAGGCAGAGGAAGAAGGAAATGCTGCAGTTAGGGAGAAGAGTGAGCCAGAAAATAACGTGCTACATGGTACATTCCTGACCTGTGCTACACACACTGACTCAGTGACTATGGAGAAATTTGACCTCCTGGCTGGTCCACAACATAGACGCCTGAAAATGATGCCTTTTGACTGTTTTCTCATTATTACCACACTTTTCCTTTGAAACTGCAATGGCTGAAACAAACAGATAAGCTGATAACGAAAATGGCAAGAAGGAAAAGAAAATAGGTCTCAGTCTGCCAAGGTTCGACAGGTGACAGCAATGGGTACACCCCTTCACACATCCATAATTTGTGCTTTCTGTAATGTGACCCTGTGCCACCACTAGGACTACTTTAGAGACTTCCAAGGTTAAAGTTTTGTAGGATTACAGAAGTTCTGTTGTTTCAAATTTGTCACACCTGTGCGGTGACAGTCATTGTACAATAATATACTTCTGTAAACTTAACAAACATGTGGTAGCACACGCAGATATGAACTGCAGTACAAAGGTCATATATTGATTGAATACAACTTGTTTTCAAAAGAAAAAAACCCAGTTAAACAAAACTTGTCTCCTCGAGACATATCATAAAACAACAGGTGTTATGGGGACATTGTGTGACACATCCATGAAGTACAATTGCACATAACCATTAGTAAACACATCAGCTATGCATCAGTTTCTTATTCGACACTAACATACATGGACTATTGTCAAATCCATGCAGGATTTGCTGTTTTATCGTATATACCATACTTTTACCTGTGATTGATAGCTTGTCATGCACACACACAATTGTCTTACGAGTAAAGTAAGTCAGTTGGGGGTAGAAAACCTTCAAAGAATTAAAAAATCTTCAGGCAGTTTAGCTCTGTAGAATTCAACAAGAGGGTTAATATGTCTATGACAGAGAGTGCCAATTTCAATCTCATTTCACTTTTGTTTAGTTCTGAGAAACTCTTATTTTCCAAAACTCTGTGCATGTGTGTGTGTGTGTGTGTGTGTGTGTGCGTGTGTGTGGTTGGGGAGGGGGGAGGAGGGATTAGAGAAGGGGGGATTAACAATATATTATGAAAATAAGGAAAGAAAGGGAAAAATGTACAAAACCAGAAACACACAGGACACAGAAAACATCTAACACTCAGTCATCAGATTCAGTTACTGAGAATGCTATATAGTTTTCCTTTCTGATTTCACTGAAGTTTCAAGTTTTCTAAAAGACCAAAATAACGACAAAAACAAACAAATAACATCACAAACAAATAACATCACAATCTGGCCATTTTAAGCCGAAAGTCAAAAGCTTAGGTTATTGCGATATGTCCAGATCTATACATTCATCAAATTTTAAAAACAACAAAAGAGGGGTGGGGGGTGGGGGGGGCATGTAACGTATTTTATCTGAGATCTGAAAGTTGTCAATTGAAAAGCAATCTTCATTCTTTAAAAACAGAAGCATAAAAAGTACAAACATTGAAACAGACAAAAGTCAAAAGACCTAGTCATTCTGATTACCTCAGGCACTTACTTATTATTATTCCGCTGTCTGTTGTCCTGTGGTGGGCCCCCCTGCGGACCTCCCTGGGGCCCCCTGTGTGGGCCCCGTTGCTGAAACTGGTTCCATGGCTGCTGTCCCATGTTAACAGGGAATGGGCCGTTCTTGAACATCATCTGCTGCTGCTGATTTGGTAATCTGTAGGAGAGAAGGGGCATGGGCTGCTGCACAAATATCTGCTGCTGATTCATTCCATTCATGGGGCCAGGGTTCATGTTCATCCACTGCACTTGCTGCTGGTATTGCCCGACAAACTGCTGTTGATAGGGAAACATTTTCCTGCTGTTCTCACACAAGCGTCCTCCTTCCCTCGTTTCAATTTCTCTCTGGCACACCAAAACAGCACAGTTCCTAAAAGCTGAGCCAATAGAGCTGCCAGTGTCTTCGCCAAGTCTCTCTGTAGAATATACACAGGGTCTGCAACGTGTTCTGGAACCAAAGATTCTATTCAGCTTTAGGAAAAGCAGAAAGAGAACTGCTTTCTGTTCAAGGTGTTTCGTAAGCAGCTCGTGCACAGGCAAAAGGTGCGGCCTCAGAAGAACTGAGCATGCAGGTAGCACAGTCAACAAAGAGGATTTGGCTTGAGGCTCAGTGCAAAGCCTTGCCAAAAGTGTTGACAGCATTGACTGATAACACAGCTACAATATCCACACCTGCAACAACAGTAACAGCAATATTCAAGCTCCCACTTCCCCTCCTCTTCCCTTTTCTAAACAGATCTTTAAAATGCAGCAGAGTGAAGTTATGTTGAGAATACTATTGCTAAAGTTTGTTTACACTATCCAACTCCCTCTGTCTTTGTTCTACCTCCACACTTATTTTAAGAGGATGGGAAATGGACTAGTGCCCTTGGATCTGAGTACACAGGTCTACATCTGATGTGAATACAGTGACAGACTGTATGTGGACGACCTCTTCCGCTAGTTAGTATGTACTAGGAGGAGATTCTCTGTGGGATAAGAGCACCTAACTAATCTTAGTAATCTAGTGTTATATTTTATATTGACCAGAACCACAAAATCACACATATTTTGTAGATGGTTTGCTCTGAAAATGGTATTTGAGCTTTAGTAGTCTGCAAAATACAAGAGGTAGGATATGTGTGTGTGTACATGTGTGTGTGTGTGAATCTAGGCTGGTGTCATATTCAATAGTACTGGCATTTCATTCTGCACAGTTTTATAACCCCCCACCCCTCAAAAAAAAAAAAAAAAAAAGAAATCCAGACATTGTTGCTTCCTCAGTTCCTGCCATTTTGTTAAAAATGTGAGAAGTTTCAATTCTCAAATAAGTTTTCAATACCTTCTACTGCTCTGGATTTGCATCTATCTATCATCTAATCTGATTTGAATTTGACTCATCATTTTTTGTTGTTGGTTTTTTGGTTGTTGTTGTCTGGAGCGAGGATTTTCATGGCCGGATGCCCTTCCTGACGCCAACTCATTGGTATCCGCAATGAGACGTAGCCTTTGAGTAAAAACTCTAATCCACAAGGCAGTGGAGTGAACAGTTATTTGTAAAGGGCGCTGAACACTTTCCCGTCGCCATTGCCCTTGTCTGCAAAAGCAGGCCTCACCATGAGCAGGTAAGGGATGACTTGTTCAGGAGTGGCTATGCGTTGCGCTTGCAATGAACCTTGAGAGATGGAAGGATTACTTTCATAATCTGCTAAATTTTGAAAATCCTCATGCAATCAAGGAAGTGGAGAAAGTGGAAGGACCTGTACAAGAAGTGACTGAAGATGAAATCAGAAGAGCAATTCGAACTATGAAAAAGAGAAGAGCCACGGGGCCATCAGGAGTGGTAACAGAAAGGATACAAGCAGCAGGAGAGGAAGGAGTAAAACAACTTACGAAAAGAAAAGAAAAAAGTATGTTCTTTCGAGCCAGAAGGCCCATAGAGCCGGAGCTTATCCCGGTTTCTGTAGCGTTAAGCGAACTGATGGTTTTTCACCACCCCTGTGACAGGACGCTAGTCTGTCGCCAGATACTTCCCCAGCAGAGCTGGTACCCACTTGTACACCTGGGTGGAGTGAGGAAAATAGGAGTAAAGTGTCTTTCCCAAGGACACAACACCGAGCCGAGCGGGGATCGAACCCGCGACCTCTGGATCACGAGTTGACCGCCTAAACCACTCGACCACGGTGCCTCTACTTACGAAAATATGTCAGAAGATACAGCGGACAGAACAAATGCCTGAAGAATGGGAAGACAGTATTACTGGTCCCATTTTCAAGGGTAAAGGAGATGCACTAGTATGTGGAAAATACAGAGGAATCAGGTTTCTGGAACATGGCATGAAGATCTGGGAAAAAGTATTGGAAAGAAGACTGAAGAGCCTGTGCAATATTGATGAAAAACAGTTTGGATTTCAGGCTGACAAATCAACCATAGATGCAATATTTATTGTGAAACAGCTGCAGGAAAAGTATACGGAGAAGAAAAAGAGCTTGACGCACATCTTTGTTGACCTGGAAAAAGCTTTTGAAAGAGTACCCAGAAAGGCAATCCAATGGGCCTTGAGGAAACAAGGTGTACCGGAGCACACCATCTCAATGGTTATGACTTTGTACAAGAACTTCAGATCAAAAGTGAAAACTATAATTGGGACATCAGAAAGCTTTGAGATAAAAGTAGGAGTACACCAAGGATCCGCATTGAACCATCTGCTCTTTATCCTCGTGATGAATGAAATATCCAAGGAACTGGAGAGGCCAGAAGAGATCTGGGAACCGCTGTATGCTGATGACTTAGTACTGGTAGCTGAGACTAGCAGTGATGATGCTACTCAAAGATTTGGCAATTGGAAACAGAGATTAGAACGCAGAGGAATGAAGGTAAATGTTGACAAGACCAAAGCAATGAGAGTTGGAAAAGACCACAGAACACATAGAGAGCAAGGCAAATACCTGTGTTGTGTCTGCCACAAAGGTGTAGGGAACAATTTGATCAAATGCTCCAAATGTCAATATTGGAGTCACAAAAGATGCTCAAAGCTCAAAAGTCTGAAGAAGGAGGACAGAGTATTTGTCTACCCTAGTTGTATGAATAAGAAGGGTGAAGACAATACCGATGCAGGAAAGGAGGAGCTAGAATTTGAACAAGGGAAGATAGAAGTGGTAGACAAATTCTGCTACCTGGGAGAGATGATGAGCTGTGAAGCAAAATCTGAGTTAGCTGTCAGAACCAGGATTGCGAGTGCTTGGAAATAATGGAAAGAATTGGCATGTCTGCTTGGAAATCAGAAAATCTCACTGGAGAGATGCTGTCTGATATATAAGGCCTGCATCAGACCTGTTTTCCTGTATGGTTCGGAGACATGGGTTTTCACAAAAACCATCGAGCGTTTGTTGAAGAGCTGTGAAAACCGAATGCTACGCTAAATGACAAAGATCAAATGGGAAGACAGGATCAAGAATGAAGAACTATGGAGAATGCGCAAAGTTGATGATCTGAAGTCTGTAGCTTGTACCAATAGACTGCGCTGGTTTGGGCATGTTCAACAGAAAGCAGACCACCACCTCATAAAAAGAGCAATGAACTTCGTAGTGGATGGAAAGAGGCCAAAGGGAAGACCTAGCAAAACCTGGACTGCCTGTATTGCAGATGATCTTAGAGAAAGGGGCATAAATAAGGAGGAAGCTCAAAACAGAGAGAGATGGAGAAGGCTCATCAATGTCAAACCTTCCTTGGGAGAAACATGACAAAAAACAAAGAAGAAGTATAATCTAATCTGATGATGCAGTCTGCCTGCTGTTGGAACTGTTCTGGTCAGTCTTCATTTTGTTTCCAAATGGAGATCCATACTAATAAATTAATAATTCACCAAAACTCTACTCAAATAGTCTAGAGTGAATCATGTACTCTGATGTAGGGATGTACATGCAATAAATTAAACAAGTTAAAGAACTTAAATGTTAAGTACTACTACTAGTACTGTCTACTAGGCAGCAATTTTAGTGGGGGGGTTTAAGACAATGTGGTCCTGGATTTTAAGTATACATGTGTGTGTATAATGTGTGTGTGATATCTTCAGTTTAACATCTATTCACATTTAGTGATTTTACTATTTTTAGACAGGAAAAAGTAATCAAAACAAGAGATTGCAAACAATAACAGAAAAGTGTCAGATAACAGTACTGAATAAAAACTAACTTTAACATACTACAAAAACTGAATTATCAGACTTCTTATCAATCCAACACAATGTCCAACAGTAACAATGGTTCAGACAAAATCTGATCCAGTGACAAACTGGGTACAGCAGGCAAGAATGATTTTAAATGTCCACAATCAAAAATAACATGTCTATTGGTAATCTTCTCCCCACAAATACAGTTTACATCTTTCACATATTTTGTCCTGAAAGCATTTAGTTTAAATCTGTACATTAGGGATAACATATTTCTTTGATTATACCAACCAATGTGTGTGTAGTGGGTGCGAGTGTGAGTGTGTGTGGAAGGGGGAGATGCACGACTGTAAGCATTGTGTGTGTGTGTGTGTGTGTGTTGGGGGGGGGGGGGGGGGAGGGGATGATGTCGGTGAGTCAATAAAGTAAAAAAGGTGCAAGATTAAAATACCGTAATTACAGCAAATTAATAACAAGGGGCATTTATTACTTACACAAACACTGCATTCGATTTCTCGGACTACTCTCCAAACGATAATATAATGTAACCTAACTTCACTGCCAATTTTAATAGCACTAGCCTACATGCGTGATCGAAAATTATCTATTTTCCCCCCCTTGAATATGCCTGACCTCTCCCACGATCACAAAAGAACTGAAGGACATGAAGAAAATAATATTATATGTGTACGAATGTATGCCTTCTTTGTTTTAAGTTCTTATAGTCTTTACGATCAAGCATTTAAAAACATAATTAAAACTTACTGTGAGACGACTCAAAAATTGCCCGAGAGCTGAGAGAGTTACCTCGCTTGCAACTTTGAGGAAAACGTCACACACGGACTTTGTCACGTGTTTTTGCTTAGCTTGACGTAAGCATTTAGTGGAACGGTGGAACACACTTCGGTGGACAAGGTAGAAGCCAGGAAAACAAACGTTGGCAGTAAGAAGTAATGATCCACTGAAAAAGTACTTTGCAGTCTGAACATTTAACGTTTGATTGATAATTTGGATTCGATTCTTTGTTTCAAAATGAGCGTCGATGCATATGGTCCCAGCTCCCAAACACTTACCTTCCTGGAAACCGAAGACGGGGCCGACCTTCTGGGCGCTGATACACAGGGCTCTGAGTTCGATTACACCGACTTCACCCTCCCATCGCAAACCCAGTCTCAAACTCAGGCATCACAGATTGAACTTCAGAGTCAAAGTCAGGTAAGGATGGGTTATATAAAGTTAAAACTTATATAGCATGGTCACGGTCGACACGTGTTCGATCACTTCGTAGTGCACTGTTAAATTTTGATAAACGAGTCATTGGTGTAAAAACTGTAAAGTATATTTAATCGAAATTTCTCTTTTTAACTTTATTATGCAGATACCTAGAAATACTAGAAGCGGGTAATCGAAACTTAAGTCAAGAAAGGTGAGGATAAACGTGTTTAAATGATGTAAACAGTACTATTTTGTTGTTAATACCACGTTTTTACTTTTAGATGTGGTCACTCCATTTTGAATTTTAGGTCCCTTACTTACTGCTTAGGAGTCTTGGGAAGTCATATCCAATGTGTACAGACTAGGCCTAGAAGCTGGATCTTTTTTAAAATTTTTTATCTCAAGCATCCCCAAATAGTGAAGTCTATTTGTATTTGGTGAGGTGGTAATTCAGAACTGCAGAGCTTTTTCAAGATGGGAACACCTAAATATTGTGACCTCAAATCTAAACACCAGTCCATGTGGCAAATGTTTCAAGTCAAGCCAGTGGCAGAGATATCAGTAGTCATGAACAGTTTGTTATCTGTGCAAGTTATTAGCTTGCAAATTAAGCAATTATGGTGGGCAAGTGCTGTATGTGTGGTTTTTGTATGGGTTTATTATTTATTTGCAAAGTACTTTACTTTTTTTTGGTTTTAGCTCAATAGCTGTCACATTATGATTAAATCTGTGACATTCCTGCCCTGCTGTTCCCATGCCATTCGTTTCAATAGATCTGACCGTCACTGTCACCGATCCCTCAGATTCTGAATCCTTTGGGGTGCCTTCGAAGCTTTGTCAACCACCTTTCTCCAGTCCTCGTGTCTCTCTGCGGCTCTCAGGGTGTCTCTCAGCTCCATGTCTGTCCACTCTCGAATGTTGTCCTCCCATCTCTTCCTTTGTGTCTGCCTCTTCTTCCTCCCATCACTGTGCCTTGTAGGATTGTTTTAGCAAGACCAGAGGAGCGTATGACATGACCAAACCACTTCACTTTTCGTTGTCTTGCAAGTGTTTGAAAGTCAGTACAGGGCCCAATTTCATTGTGGATGCGTCTCTTGATTTTTTCATTCGTGATATGGTCTTTGTATGAGATGCCTAAGAGACTTCGGAAGCACCTCATTTCTACAGCTCTTATTCTTCTCTCTAAGTCCGCTGTGAGGGTCCATGATTCACATGCATATATATATATATATATATATATATATATATATATATATAAGAAAATTGACATGACCAAAAAGCGCATCAGTCTGATTTTGGAAGTGATGGTGATTTTTCTGTTGCTCCAGTGGGTTTGAGCTTGGTCGTTGCGGCTGTGGTCTGGGCAATTCTTTTTTGATCCCTCGTCTGTCACAATAGATCCCAAATATTTGAATCTGTGAACATTTTCAAGTTTCTGGTCTTTGATTTTGATTTCTGATGTGAAGTTGCTGTTTGTCATCACTTTTGTTTTTCCCCGCTGATTTCCATACCAAATTTTGTTGATTTTTCATCTACGTGGTTCACTAAGTCTGTTGGTTCTTGCTTGTGACCAGCTAATCCATCAATATCATCAGCGAAGCACAAGTTGTTATTGTTCGCCCTCCAATACTCACTGTTCCTTCATGTTCTCTAGTGCTTCTTCCATGATTCTCTCAAGAAATAGATTGAAGGGAGTAGGGGAGAGGAGGCAGCCCTGGCGCACACCGACCGTCGTCTTAAACTAATCACCTATGTTGTTGTTGTGAAGCACTGCACTTGTTGCATTCTCATAGAGGCTCTGTACAACTGATTAGGTTGGCGTTGATGTTAGAGGTTCATAGTTGCCCACAGTGTAGCATGCCAAACTCTGTCGAATGCTTTCTTAAAATTGATAAAGACATGGTAGAGGTCCTGTTGATGCTGGAGATATTTTTCCATTATGAGTCTTATGTTGAAGATCTGCTCTGTTGTACTGCGTCCAGGTCCGAAACCAGCTTGTTCAATGCTTGTGCCTTAAAGTTTAAGTACACATATGGATGGATCATTGGATGTCATTGATGTATGAATGGGGTTTTTTGGTCTATAAGTAAAGAACATTGTTTGCCTGAATCTGTTCTGTGATTCTGATTTGCACTATTTTATGTGATTTAAATGTTTGTTGTTTTTAGCAATACTGCCAATAGATGCTTGTAACCTACATCAGCACATGAGTTTGTATGATTTTGAGATGATAAAGTTTTTGTATTCAGCTACTCATATTCATGGACTGATAAAGGATAGATTAGACTTACAAGTAGTTGTACTAATTGTAGTTCATTTGTACATTGACTGATTCGGTATTCACTTTTCCTTTGCTCATACTCCAGCTGGAATATGCAAGATTAGATCACATTAGTAATAATCTAAGCATCCCAGGGGGGACGGGATAGCCTGGTTGTTAGAGTAATGTATTTGTGATCTGCTGACCTGGGTTCAATTCTCATTCAAGAGGATTTTTCCTCAGGAGTTAACATCAGTACCGACTCGACTCTCCCCAAAAGTCTTTCAGATGAGATTATAAACCAAGGTCCCATGTGCAAACGCACGCAGAACATCTTGCGCACACATTAAAACCCGTTCCGCTTTTCAGAAGAGTAGGCCATTGTGTGCCAGTGGGAACGGATGACAAAATTTACAAAACTGTATACACTCAGGGCCAGGATGAAAAAAAGCACATGAGTGTTTTTTCCGTTATCCTCGAAATAAAAGAATTAAATAAATAAATAACATATAAATAAAAGAATAAAATGAATAAAAATGTAAAAATCCACCACGCTGAAGATGAAGTTGAGACAGCTTATAATACTATTAGTAAAGTAATAGTACTTGCAGTCAGATTCTCTCCTTCCCCTCCCTGCTCTTAAACGAAATCCTTCCTTTGCAACCCCCCCCCCCCCCCCTCCCCCCCCCCCCTCACTGTTGGTTCAGTCAACACTCAAGATAATTGCTATAGATACTAGACTTGTATACCCAGTTTCATTTTTTTAAAAAAAACAAAAAACCAGTGTCTGCACTGTGTTTTTGATGTGAAACACTTAAAATACAACTACACGTACAAGCCTAAAGGTTATCCATGTGTTGATTCAAGATTCTCTCTCTCTCCCTCCCTCCCTCTTCACCCCCCTCCCCCCCAACAAAAAGGACAGAGCACTGAGTGGTGTTGTATGGACTCTCATGGTTTAGTAGATCATCAGATGGCTTTTAGCATTTTTAGTTATTTTAGAAATAGAATCCATTCAATTTCAAGAGGCTTCATCTGAATCAAGGTGGTATTAGAGAGCCCCATGATGGATATTTTGGAATGCTGCTGTCATGTTTTTGTGTGCCTGAAAGTGAAGTATCGCACAACAGGAAAAGCCATCATCATCATCATGTCATGATAGTCAGAGAGCTCTTCCCTTTTTCTATCTTCAAATCGGCTTTCCTGTGTACACACAGTTGGTGTCTGTCTGGTGTCTGCTTGGAGATCTCCTATCCCAGCCAGATTCAGTTACAATCCATGTCTTTTGTTGATGATTACTCCACCTCCCACCCCCACAGGACCAAAATCCTTTTGGCAGATAGATAGCTATCACTGAGTGAACATAGGGTGGGTGTGGCAGTAAAAGGACAAAGTGACAAGAAGAATGTTGCTGACATTTCACAATATTAAGTCTAGTTTTTTGGAGGGTCTTTAAAAAAAAAAAAATCATTGTAAGCTATATCTATATGAACGCATCAAGAACCTGTCCAGTGAACAAAATACTTTCAAGTCTTCTTGGTGAATCCCAATATTTAGTATTCATCATTGTTGTATGCATGTGCAAGCATGCGCATATGCATACACACACACTTGCATGCACGTGCACACACAACCGTGCATGCTCAGATGGATGCACACACAATCACACATGTGCATGCACCCACATGTGTGCATGCATCAGATCATGCACACAGACATTCACACACATGCATGCAGCACGCATGCTCACACACATACACACACACACGCAAAATACAGGAGTCTTGATTCACATGTGTCGATATCTGAAATTCATCATTTATCATCTCACATCTGGACTGAAAATCTTGCCACTGGTGTATTCTGACCTTGGATGATGTTATTGATGGCTCTAGACCAACCAACATTTGTTGCCTGAAAGCTTAAACATCGTAACATTTTAAGCCTTGGTTGAAATCAGATATTGTAAAGACACAGACATCAGACTTGAATGTTAGGATCAGAGTCAGACTGACTGTAGATAGTGGATGCTGAATGAAGGGGGTTGGAGAAAGAACAGAAAGAAGGTGACGCCGACAGTCGTTGTTTTGCCCGTAGGGGCTTATCACTATTAGATATGTGGATGGCTGAGGCAACGCCTCACCTGCTTGTTTTACATGTCTTGTCTGTTTTGTTTACATGGAGTATTTTTAAGATCAAAAGACAGATTAGATCTATGCACTCATGCATCTCTTTGAAATTTAAAAGACAACTTTCCCCCCTTCATCCCCCCAAAACACTTTCCAACCCACCTCCAATAGATTTTAGTTTACTAAACAAACAGGCAAGCAAAACAGACATAGTTGTGGGAAGGGGGCGGGGGTATTTCATGTTCATGAATACATTTTGTGACATTTAGGGATTTACTGATTTAGTATGAATATGCTGTTGTCTGTGCTGTTAAATAAGGATGTTTGTTATTCAATTCCATAAGGATGTTGTTCCCTTCCTCTTATTCATTTTCAGTGATGGATTTTTCCAGTATTATTTTCGTCTATGTTTTATTTGTTATATAAATATATATATAGACTAGCTGATGTGTATCTTACGGTCTTATATGGAAGCTTTAATTTTATTGAGGGTTTGACTGTCCAAGGATTAAAAGTTACTCTTGTTTTTGGTCTCCATTTCAGCCTTACCTCAGTCATGTTATAAATTAGTGGTGCTACATTCACATTGAACTTGAGCAGATATTTGACAGCCACCACAGAAGGATGTCAAGTCAGATGTAGAAAAGTCATGATAGCAAATCTGCATTACAATTTACATTATTACACTCTTTATTTGACATGGTGAAATGCATTCATGCCAGACATAGCTCCAGCCAGAATGGTATCTAGACATTTTCCATTCGTAACTGCCTCAAGATTTGGTATGAATACATTATAAATAAATCATGTTCCCTATGAAACACTTACAAACTTTTCTTTGATTGACGTACAGGTGAACGGCCCAGAAACACCTGCACAGAATGGAGTGGACCTGTCCATCAACCCAATCGCACAGGCTGTGGGCGAGCTCAATTTCGAGGAAGAAGAGGAAGATCAGTTTTACATGAGAGATCTGCCCAAATATGCCTGCTCGTAAGTTTCAGTCATTTCTCTTTGTGTCCGTTTTTCAATTTGGCTAGATATAATAAATAGGGTGAGATTTTGTTTTGCAGTATGTGTTAGCACCAGTTAGGTTTGAAGTGCTAATGCAATATGCTGCTTTAGTCAAATGAACAAAACCTGTTAGAATCACTCGAATAGGAGAGATTATTTTATACAGGTTGTTTAGGGTGGGGGGTGGGGTTGTTTTGTTCTTCAGCTAGAGTTCCAAGGTTCATCAATGATGAGATTTTGCATATGTGACTGTTTCTACCCACCATTAAGGTAGCCGCTTTGTGATTTCGGGGAGTACAGTTATGGTCTTTTGCGTTTATCTGAATACAAATTTTAATGTGGGCCTGTTACTCTAAATCACTTAATATCTCTGTAAAATGTTGATAACACAGCTTCACCAGTGCTCAGTAGAACTTTGAATATGATTATTATCTTAGTTACTGTTTCCATTCCTAAATCTTCACATGAATGTTTTCCATATCATTTTGATTTTTTTCTTACCATTACATTTAACGGAATTGCTACTCGCAGGCTAATATGGGATTTACAGGTTTGGGTTTTTCTGGCCAGATGTTAAAAAAACCTTAAGTTTGAAAAAAAAAAAAGGGGTGGAGGGACAGATTTGCTTAGCATCTTGTACACTGTGTGTGTGCTCAGAAACCATCATTTGCCCTTTTGCATTGTCATGAATACATTGCCATTCAGTTTGAAATATATTCAGAAAATGTCTTGTTTCACTCGATCAGATACTGTGGTATCCATGACCCAAGCTGTGTGGTCTACTGCAATGCCTCCAAGAAATGGTTCTGTAATGGACGGGGCAACACATCAGGAAGGTGAGTTTCTATCATGCAATCTCTCTCTCCTGCCTATCTGTCTGTGTCTGTCTGTCTGTCTCTCTTTCTCCACCCCCCCCCCCCCCCCCCCCATCCCCCTCCGCCTCCTATATTTCTTCTTCCATCTTCGATTGTCTGATTTTGGTGGGGTTTTTGTACATTTTTTTTAAAAGCTAAAGTCACTCTTTCCAGCAATGTCTTCCCTCCCCCTTCCTCCAGCAGTCCTCAACAAAAATATTAGACCCAAGAATATTTTACAATCAGAAACTGTAAAATAATGAGTGGCATAAATAGAATTAAAACATGTCAGTGATGCATTTAACTTAAGAAATATTGTAATAGATGGCAGCAGAGAGAAAAAAATAACCTCACTCAGTTGTGCATTGTAGCTATTCATCTTTTGAATCACTATCCGGGGGGGGGGGGATCCAGAACTACAGACTTTTTTAAAGAAAATGATTTAAAAGAAAGAGGGTGTAACCGAAATCCTTTATGATTCGGCTGAGTCATTTTATTCACACAGGTTAGACTGATCTGTTGCAATTGATCATTTTGTTTGTCAACCAAATAATGAAATAGCTAGTCAAGTCATTTGCACATTATGGCAAAGTGCCAAGCAAACAACGTATGTAGCCCTCTGAGCCTGAAGATTTTCAGTGTAAAGGAACAGAAAGAATCTTGTTTAATGTTCCTGTCCAGTGATTGGAAGAGTACAGATGTATTGGAAAAACTGCTTTCAGTATATTTTTCATTTTGTGGTAATTTGTCATGTTCAAGGATGGTTTGGACTTAGGATTATGCTGCTAGTGAAAAGGTATTCCTGTCCACGATGTTTCAAGGTTGAGAAGCATGGTAGGGTTTTTGTGGATGAATCTGGCCTTGACTAGTCAGTGTTATTACGTAATCTGTTGGAAGCAGGTTAACTCTGTTAGCAGTGGCACGAAGAAACTAGTGTGCCAGTAACCCTATCAGCAGAGGAATCTCTTTCTTCGAAATAACTCTTCCCCGTCCTTCTTCCTTGACACCGAGTCTTTTTCTTTGACTTTTAAAAGTTTTTTCCCCCTTGCATGATTGCCCTTTTCTCTTGGTTTTTCAAATGAAATCCTCTGTATTTTTTCCTACTATTGTTCATTCTACCTGTAAGAATTTAGCTTTTTTTCTTTCTTTTTTTTGGGGGAGGGGGGGGGGGGTGTTGTTGTTTTGATACTGAAGGATAAATATAATATGATGAAAATTTATTTCTTGCTTGAGGCTGTTTTGCTATGTTAATGGTTTTTTTTTAATGATGTCATTGGTTTTCTTCTCCAGTTTTTCTGGCACTGATCAGGGATTGATTGGTCTTTGGTTTGCATGTGCCAAAATCTTGGTAATTGGTTACAGGAGTAATTCCCATTGTTGTTGAAAATGTATTTGATCATAATAGCAGCGTTTTGGGGGCCCTTATGTTCAGCTGGGATATGAACAACAAAATCAATGAATAAATTTAAATAGTTCAGTATTTTTTATTTTAATCAGAGTGCGCTGACATATTCCGAGCAACAGCAAACCAGTGGCTCATTCTGTAGCATACGCCAAAAGAGAAACATTGTGCTCACAATGTCGCTAAGTAGCTGGTACATACCTATCTAACCACCATCTAGAAGACCAAGAATTTAAGCTTTACTCTGCAGTATTTGGTGTATAGCAGGTAAAGATTTATCAAAAGAAAAAGTGTACAAGAATATGACTATGAAACAAGGGTTATAATTATGCTACATCAAATCGGTGATGCATGACCAAATTGACTTTTCAGTCACATCATCAACCACCTAGTGCGTGCCAAGGCCAAAGAGGTGACCCTGCACAAGGACGGCCCCCTGGGAGAGACGGTACTGGAGTGTTACAACTGTGGCTGCCGCAACGTCTTCCTGCTGGGTTTTATCCCTGCCAAGGCCGACTCGGTGGTGGTGCTGCTGTGTCGTCATCCCTGTGCTACCCTGTCCAACCTGAAGGACATGAACTGGTCAGTGACTACGCTACGTTCCAGTATACCATACCTGTTGCTGTTTTCTTCCCTGTCACGACTAGTTTGATCATAAGTATGCTGGCGAGTTTGTGTGTGGCTGTGTGTTATGTTTTGTTTTTGTTTAAGTTTGGGGTTTTTTTTCATTTTGGGGAAGGTGAAGAAAAAAGTTTTTGAATATCAGGGAACTTATGGTGGATGATTTATAGTCGTCATGTGGTGATAAAATAAGGAAATACTGCTCTTGTTTTGACTTTTTTTCAGAGTTGGATGTAAAGTATTTGTTCATGATTGTTGTTGGTACTTAGAATAGGAGGCAAGCCTCTTTTCACATTTTTTATCTTGGAGTGAATTTCATAAGTTACTCAAGTTTGTCTGTAGCCTTACTTGTCAGTTGAGGTTGTTTGGGGGTTCTGCGTATCTGTAACAGATGCTTTCAATTAAAGCACTCTGTTGCTTTTAACCCTGGTAGTGCTGAATAGACAGCAACAAGCCTCACTCTCTATTGGCTGAATTAACATTGGCTTGCATTGTTTTGGAGCAGGGTGGGCTCAAACAACCCTTGATATTGATATATAAAACTGAATTAAATGTGTAAAGCTATAAATCACTGGAAAGAACAGATAACATGCTTTTGAGTGAGTGTAATTTTTTTATAATAGTGTGTAGTGTTTGATTTACGTTAAAAAATTATTATTTTTTATAATCGTGCGCACTACCGATCACTGTTCCACAGTCAGGGCCCCGGATCGATTTTAACACGATAAGTAAAGTTCTTGCGGTGCATAATTGTCATAATTAGGTAAATACTATTTCTTGACATTAGTTTTGAAAAAATAAGGAGTTTGTATTGCTTTATCGGTCATCAAATACTTGGGAAAAGTTCAGCGAAAGGATCGACGCCATCGCGACCATCATGGCGGGATGTGCGAAGTGGTAGCTTTCTATGACGAAAATACAAAGATCGCTTGATTTCATATGATGCAAAGTACTCAGCAGCATAGCGATTTGACTCAACAACAGTTATTTCGAAGCCTCGTTGCATCAAAATAAAGTAAAACAATCTGTGACATCAAAATTGCCGAGTAGCGAAGAAGGCCATCCATCAAAACTAGTACCACTCGTTTCAGTCCGATCGCAATCAATTTTTACCAAGTTTTAAAAAATATTCCACAATCCTTACCTCATCGTCTCTCATTGTTTAATTCAACCAAATCCAGCCTCTAAAACTCCTCGCTGCCAATATTGTAAAAAAGCTCGGAAAACGCTTAAAAAAATTCTGGTGCAAATGCTGGCCGCCATTTTTGTTGAAGACAATCTCGGCTGGTCCAAAAAAACCAACAACACTCTTAACCAATCAGATTCTTCGTTGCTTGTGTGTGTTTAACGACCTTCACCCCTCTCTGCGGGCCTACAACGGCCTTAACATTCATTGGCTGACCTTTGAAAGTGAAAGTGAGCTTTCAAATACGATCACGTACATCATCCGGAATATTCTGGGATCCGCCACATAGCTTAGACACGCCTTTACCGCATTATTCTGGGAACCGCGCCACTAGGGTTAAGAATTCTTTGCATAGGAATCTATCTAGCTTAGATGTTGGAGAACAGTTACATAATTATGTATGTGTGCCCACATCACAACGTACATTGATTTATGCTGTAAGCTGACATCCCACGAGAACCTGTGGAAGATGTGAGGTAACCTACTTGGGTTGAGAAATTCCATGCAGTTTTGGCAGTGGAGTGCCTTACGAGATGACCACTATGATTTCAGGGACCCCAGCCAGTGGCAGCCCTTGATCCAGGATCGACAGTTCCTGTCCTGGCTGGTGAAGGTGCCCTCAGACCAGGACCAGATGCGCAGTCGGCAGATCTCCGCCCAGCAGATCAATAAACTGGAGGAGCTCTGGAAGGTCAGTCTGTCCACCTCACATGCTTTGTGTAATGGTGTTTGTGTTGTCCATACCATGCCTCTGTTCCTTTGGTTATTTTTGCAGAGTGTTCTTTTGTTCACCTCTTGTAAGTTTCATGATGATGCAAAGCACAGTCTGTAAAGAAATTGGATTTGAAAATGAATGTGAAAAGGCCTGGAATTACAAGACAGAAAAGAAGGAAGCAAGACAAGTTGCAGTTGAGAATAAAAGTACGCTTACAGATTTCATTGCTAGTTGATGAGCTTTGACATTGATTTTTGATGCTGGCTTTTCCTGCTTTCTTAGTCACAGGCATCCATACATTAGACTTAAATGCACATTTAATAAAATAGTTCTGCCCTGGTTTTCTTATTCAAGCAATACAACTATACAGAGCACACAAGGCACACACACACGCACACACACACAAACCTTGAGCAAGTCTTCACCATTCTGTTCCTACAAATCTCTGCTTTGGCTGTGTACAGGATAACCCTGATGCCACTCTGGAGGATCTGGAAAAGCCTGGAGTGGATGAAGAACCTCAGCAGGTCCTCCTCAGGTCTGTACTCTTCCTCCAATGCTTTGCCCATCAGGTGTTGGACAGTGCCTTTGTCCTGTGTGGTGTTTCGGTTTTTGTTGACGATGTCACCACATGTGTTGTTGATTGTTCTGGAATAGTTGTCATTGTTGATGATGTGATGACATATGTGTTGCTGTTTGTTCTTGTATAGTTTGTTGGTGAAGTCACTGTATATGTGTTGCTGTTTGTTCTTGTATAGTTTGTTGGTGAAGTCACTGTATATGTGTTGCTGTTTGTTCTTGTATAGTTTGTTGGTGAAGTCACTGTATATATGTGTTGCTGTTTGTTCATGTATAGTTTGTTGGTGGTCACTGTATATGTGTTGCTGTTTGTTCATGTATAGTTTGTTGGTGAAGTCACTGTATATGTGTTGCTGTTTGTTCTTCTATATTTTGTTGGTGAAGTCACTGGTTGCTGATTGTTTGGTATAGTTGTCATTATTGATGATATTGTTGCACATGTGTCACTGATTGTTCTGATGTAGTTGAGGGCTTTTTTGGTGATGTCACTGCAGACATGTGTTGCTGATTGTTCTGCAGTGGGTCTTTGGTAAAGCGATAAAAAGAAAACCCTATTTACACCTGCTATGTGTGTGTGTGTGTGTCCAGGTACGACGATGCCTACCAGTATCAGAACATTTTCGGGCCTCTGGTCAAGCTGGAGGCAGACTACGACAAAAAGCTGAAGGAAGCCCAGACCCAGGACAACATGTCTGTGCGCTGGGATGTGGGTCTCAACAAGAAGCGCATCGCCTACTTCCACATGCCCAAAGCAAATGACGGTAGGGCTTGTCATTTGTTCTCTAGTTGGCTTGGTAACCTACAATGTGTCAGTTGTAGAGTCTTTGCCTTAAGTGGGATTTGTCACTATAATTAGCTTGCTTTTCGTGCATGTGTTGTATAGTTTTCACCCTAAGTGGGATTAGTCACAGTTGACATTTATGTAACTACTTCCAGGGAATGTTTTGCTAGTGCATGAACAGATCTAGAAGGAAGTAACAGGATAATGTGTGAATGTTGGTTTTTACTGTTGTGAATTGTTGTATTCAAGCTTTTATAATTACTAGACAAGGTTCATGTAAAGACTAAAATATACACAGAAACGAAATAATGTTAGAGTGTTTTTTGGTAAGAAATGTACTAATATGTGAAGTAGTGAGTATGCATTTGAAAAGTATGTATGGAAAAAAAAAAAAAAAAAAAGATTGTATGGAAAAAACCCACATATATGTATGAAAAGTGCAGAAGACTCAATAGTGTTGTTTACAAAGATGAAATGTGAAAAAAAGGCTAAAGTATTGATGGTGTTGGCGTTGATGCTGTTGTTCACAGAGATGAAGCTGATGCATGGTGATGAGCTGAGGGTTCGCTACATTGGTGAGCTGCACAAGGCCTGGTCAGGAGTGGGCCATGTCATCAAGATTCCAGACAGTATCCTTGCCCCACAAGCTGGGTTGTGGGATGCCTGCATGCAGTTTGATTTGATTTTTTTTCGGGGGGGGGGGAGGAATCAAAGGAGAACTCAATAATAACAAGCTTTTGAAAGGGATTTGACATTCTTTCAATTCAAATGTTTTGGTGGGGAAGATAAAGCCTCTATGAGGTGTGCTTATGGGTATGGTTGTGATTCCTCAGTGTTTGATTTAGCTACCTATTTGGCGGGGTTTATTTAAGATATGATAATGCAGGACAGGAAGAAATTTATGAAATTAAGATTGTTTTAAGGAAAAGGCCAGACACTTAGCTACCAAACATTCTTTTTTTTTTCTGCCAAACATTCTTGTTTTCAGTAGAATGCTCTAGTCTGTTAACTTCATTATATATATATATATATATATATATATATATATATATATATATGAGCAGCTCCTCTCAGCTGTGAAAAAATTATCCACAGCTGTGAATCAGTTTGATTTAGAAAGTAAAGAAGGGATTGATTAACCTGGAAGTGAACTAGCCAGACATAGCTTTTGAGGAAAATGTGACCCTCCTTGACAGCGGTCAGATTACAGCGATGAAGTGGCCATTGAGCTGAAGAGCAATGCTGGGGTCCCCTCAGAGTGCACCCACAGCTTTGTGGTGGATTTCGTCTGGAAGTCCACCTCTTTTGACAGGTACGATTCATAATGACGGGTTGTTTTCTGTGTTGCTTGTGTATTGCTGAAAGGATGTTGATGTGTGTGTGAAATGGAAAGGAATAATCTTGTAATCTGTGACTTATAAGAGTCTATAAGCATTTGATATGGTTAGTTTGTTTAAATACGCCTTGCTGACACTCAGAATCAAAAACATTTCGAGTTGAATGTTTGTCCTCTGTGATATCATTTACATTTGTTTCTTCTTTTATTTCATAAAATACAAAATGCACAAAAAGAAAATTACAAGATTGAAAAAAAGTGGTTGAGTAAAAGACATTATGATCTGGAATATTGAGAGGAAAATATTTTTAGCATTGAGGGAAAAAAACAAACTAGGGCAATCTGCAAAAGACACCCAGTTCCTTTCCTCTTGCTTCTCATGCATTTGCACACTCAGATAGCACAGGCGTTCAGGCATACATAAACACACATGCTCTCGCTCTCTCTCTCCCTCTCCCGCTTTCTCTCTTTCTCTCTGTCTCTGTCTCTCTCTCAAAATTCAAGAGGGTGCTCTAGTCAATTCTGTGGTTTGTGATGATGGTAAGCAACATGTCAATAAAGACTGGAGAAACATTTGCTGATTGTATCCTTTCTTTTTTTAATTTTTTTTTTTATAGTTCATTCCTTATTTGGCTCCCATTCATATGCTTTCCATCCCCAAAGTCAGAATACAGATACCAAAATGATGGGAGAAAAACAGACAGATACGCAAAAATCTGACCCTTGGTGAAAATGAAAGCTCTGGCCAAGGAAGAAACAAAAATATGTGTGCTTTCCAACATTGTCATTAGATTTTTAATAATAATAATAAAAGGAATTTATATAGCGCTATATCTTGCAAAAACAAATCAAAGCGCTTGATTTTAACACCGTTTCTGCCAGATAGCTATTTTGTTACACTGAACGTGCTGTGGTGACGTGCAGGATGCAGGCAGCCATGAAGACCTTTGCTGTGGACGAGACCTCAGTGTGGGGCTACATCTACCACAAGCTGCTGGGCCACGAGGTGGAGGACGTGGTGCTCAAGTGCACGCTGCCCAAGAGGTTCTCTGCCCCGGGCCTGCCGGAACTCAACCACTCTCAGGTGTACGCCGTCAAGACCGTGCTCCAGAGACCTCTCAGCCTCATCCAGGTCGGTGGAGTTTGCTGTCTTCTTGAGATCTGCATGCTAGGCAGAGTTGATTCTAGAATGTGGGGTTCATGTAAATACTATCTTCGAGAACAAATTTGCACATAAATGATAAAAACTTTGAATAAGTGACTCAACGTGTCTTGAGTTTTACCTGTAAACAAAACAGCATAGAAAATGTCACGAGAACAACAAATTGTGTCCTTCAGTCAAATGACAAGAATGCTGTTTTCAGGTTTTTATCTTTTGACTCAATGACAACAAGGCTGTTTTTGGAGGTTGAGGGTGTTTTTTTTAATGTTTGTACTCTTCCTCTCAGAATGACAAGAAATGTGTTGTTCTGTGTGCCCCCAGGGCCCCCCTGGCACAGGGAAGACCGTGACTTCAGCCACCATCGTGCACCACCTGGTGAAGCAGAACACAGGGCCCGTGCTGGTGTGTGCGCCCTCCAACATCGCCGTTGACCAGCTGACTGAGAAGATCCACAAGACCGGCCTCAAGGTGGGTGCCTGCCTGCCCCTCAGTGCTCAGGAGTGTGTGTGTGTGTGTGTGCGTGCGTGCGTGCGTGCGTGCGAGAGACAGACAGGCAGAAGATGGTATGTCAACAGAAGTGTGTGGAAGTGATTGCCAAACATGATTGTCACTGGTGAAATATATGATTGCAAATAAGGTGCTGGTATTACTATTAGTTTGATGAGATCTGTTATCATCAAGTTCTGAATGACAGTGGGAAGGAGGGGGGTGGTACCCATTTGTTTTGATTTTCTGGGGGGTGGGTGGGGGGAGTATTGCTAACAGCAGTATCATTACAACAGTAAGAGTTCCTGGGTAAATCTGACATTTTATAGATAAATGCTTTGAACACAAATGACATATGATCTTGCTTGGACCTTTTTCCCAACCTAGCAGATATTTTCACTGTGCAAAGCCAAGTTCACACCAAGGCTTGAGAACAGTCATTCATTTTCTGCTGTAGGCTGGTAATAAAAATGCATGGTAAAAAAGGACATGAAGGCTATATTCTTGCATTCATGAAGTTGTGGTGTGTGGATTTTCAGGTGGTGCGGCTGTGTGCCAAGAGTCGAGAAGCCATCGACTCCCCAGTGTCTTTCCTGGCTCTGCATAACCAGATCCGTAGCATGGACAGGTCAGTTTTGCCACTACGTCATTTCTGTATGCTTCACTCTGTCTCTCTGTGTCTCTCTGTCTGTGGGTCTGTGTCTCTGTCTGTCTCTCTCTCTCTCTCTCGCTCACTCTCTCTCTCTCTTTGCCCATATATAAATCCCATCTGTCTTTATCTCTTCTTAATTTTCATTCTTTGTGGAACAGAAATTATGGTAGTAACAACTTTTAAGAATGAAGGGAAGAGGACATGAACATAATGTCATATACTTTGTATGCCATTTGCAAATAATTTGTCTGAGAAAAAATCGAAACAGCTCAAAAGTTCTTCATTTCCTTTGTGATAAAGCTGAAGGTCTTATTGTCCTGTCTTATGCATGATTGTGTATTTGCATCTTGTAACAAAAATGAGAATTAAAACTGTTAAGAGCATACTGGAAGGATGGCCACATGAAGTGGAGACAAGTTAAATTGAAAGAAGTTGATCATGGCATGAAGGGCAGTGCATCAGTGGTGTGTGTGTGTGTGTGTGTGTTGAACAGTGTGCCCGAGCTGTCCAAACTTCAGCAGCTGAAGGACGAGACAGGAGAACTGTCCTCCACTGACGAGAAGCGCTACAGGGCCCTCAAGAAACAGTGCGAGAAGGAACTGCTGCAAGTAAGTGATGATACTCCTTATGAATCGCTGTACAGATAAGCTTTTGTGTGTGGGTTTTTTGTTTTGTTTTTGTTTTTGTGGGTTTTTGTTTTTGTGGGTTTTTGGGGTTGTTTTTTTTTTTGGGGGGGGGGGGTAGCTGTTTTATAATGCTTTAAAATTTTGAATGTGTTTTTGTGTCATGTGTATGATAGAAAAAGAGACAATAATATTGATAATGTAAAATCTTAAATCATAATATTGAAATGTTTTATATTTTGTCATGTGTATGATAGAAAAAGAGACAATAATATTGATAATGTAAAATCTTAAATCATAATATTGAAATGTTTTATATAAAATCAGTTTTGTTACCTCATTATTCCTCACAGGTGTTTGCTGGGGGGGGGGGTAAACCATAAATTCAGCAGATGCGTGTTGTGTATCACCAGAAATAAACATTCCTAATACTAAGAGTAGTGTATATATGGTTACACTGGATAACATTTATAGGGTGTGAGTGCACACTGACCTGGCTGACTGTGTGTGCACTGCAGGCAGCTGACGTGATCTGCTGCACCTGTGTGGGTGCCGGCGACCCTCGCCTGGCCAAGATGCAGTTCCGCTCCGTGCTGATCGACGAAAGCACCCAGGCCACCGAGCCCGAGTGCATGATTCCTGTCATCCTGGGATGTCGTCAGGTCAGTTGCAGCAGTAGCGCTATGTGCTAGCCCCAGTGTGTTTGTGTATGTGTGTGTGTGTGTGTCTGTGTGTGAAAAATCATGTACAGTGTTTTCTGTGGGGGATATTTTTATTGGTTTTCTTTTGTAGGACGGTTGGGGGCTGGTTGAGTTGCTGGGTTTTGGTGGGGGGGGGGGGTTATTTTGTGGTAAAGGGAGGTAGAAAGAGGGGTTGCTTATGTTTTGAAGAATAGGATTTGATATTACAGCCCATAGAATCCATATTTGTAGGTAACAGGGTCTGTTTACAGTTAACATGAAAAATGGTAACTTGCATAGTGGTGTCTAGTATAGCTCTTAGTATTGGTAGTGCTGTGGTTTTTTATGTTTAGAGGCATGAAAGTTGTATTCTACATATATTGTTGTCTGATTTATCTGTCTGCTGTGTGCATATGTTTGATTCAGCACTCTGGATAGTATTTGCGGCAGTCAATTGATATAAGGAAATAGATATCAATGTAAAAGTTGGCTTGGCAGTCAAGAGGTAGAAAACAAGAGGTCTGAAGTTTGAACCCATCTAAAGCCACACTGTCTGCTTGACCATGATCAATAATCTAGGTACTAGTCTTTTAGACAAGCTGATAAATCATGCTTCTATGTGCAACTACTATTAGCGCTTCTAAGAAAATGCATGGGAATAAAGAAATTGACTTGGGCTTTATTCTGTAGAAAAGATATTCACTCTCTATAAACAAGCAGACAGGGGAAAAATAACACATGCACGTGCGTGCACCCCCCCCCCCCCCTCCATACACACACACATATACACACACACACACATATACACACACGTTGATGTTGAATCACAGCAGCACACTTTCCCCTGGGGTTGACTAGCTCAACATTTTAAGGAGAGAGCTATCCGTGCAGGGACTGAAGTGACACTGATAGTTGTATTATATATATATATGTCCATGGTGTGTGTGTTGTGACAGCTGATCCTGGTGGGGGACCATTGTCAGCTGGGCCCCGTGGTGATGTGCAAGAAGGCGGCCCGTGCGGGGCTGTCCCAGTCCCTGTTTGAGCGCCTGGTGGTGCTGGGCATCCGACCCATCCGCCTGCAGGTGCAGTACCGCATGCACCCGGCCCTCTCCGCCTTCCCCTCCAACATCTTCTACGAGGGATCGCTGCAGAACGGTGTCACTGCAGGTCAGGACTGCACTGATGATTCTCTCAGTAGTGTGTCACTGGATAAGCAGAAAAATAGGATTTGAATATGTTCTTATAGCAAGAGGATTCTTTTTAATGCCTTTTTTTTTTTACAATCCAACTGTGCTGGGGTTGATTGTATTATGATTGTAGCATTCCAGGATGGAGTTACTAGCGGTCAGGATGCTGAAGTTGTGATCTGACAGTAACTGTGGCATTGGTTCAAGTCTCTGCTAACATGTTTGTCTGAGGGCATTCCACCCCACCCCCAGGACTGGACATTAGCACAGATCATGTTCTCCTAAAATCTCGTCAGATGAGACAGTAAATCTAGACCCAATGTGTAAATGCAGAGCAGCATCTTGAGCACTCGCTTAAATTCCATCCACCTATCATTGAAGTGTAGGCCAACTCTGGTGGATGGTATGGTCCACTATTCATCCTGCTGCCTGGAAAGAAATGAGCTACATCAGGCTCAATTTGCCATTGACACACTGCATGAAATAGAAGAGTCTTGTATATTGCAAGATTTCAGGGTAGGTTTTTTTCTTGAGTTTGAACAAATATATGTTGCAGCTTTTGGGTGTTTTTTTTATATCCAACTTTTTCTCCTTTCTTTGAAACATCTGGAATACATTTAAATAGGGTTTTTTGCTTGTTAACTTCCTGAGATATTTCATATAATGGTTGTGTATATTCTTTTTTAAATAGTTTTTTAGGGGATACTTCAAATAATACAAATAAACCACAGTCCTCAATCTGTATGGTCATAATTTAGGCATCCACACACAGTAAGTCACAACCTCAAAAATATGTGATGAAATGTAAGGGCAGGAAAAGGAGAGGGATAGGCTGTTACGTTTTCCTGGCTCAACAGATACTGAATGAAAATTCAGAATGTTGCCCAGTCACTCCTCAAGGAAGTCGGGAGAAGTCAGTCGGATCAGTGGGTAAGGATGCAAAGGCTGATTGTACGTTTGTGTTGTTTCAGCTGAACGTCTGCGGAAAAACCTGGACTTCCCATGGCCGCAGCCAGACAAACCGATGTTCTTCTACTGCACCAACGGACAGGAAGAAATCGCCAGCTCTGGAACCTCCTACCTCAACAGGTTGGTACATCCACAGGCCTGACATCAGCATTTGATGCTGTTGCCAGAGTCCTGTGCTGTTGTTGGTTACTGCTATCATGAGCACAGTTTATCTTGTTGTTGTATGTTCAGTGCACTGTGTGATATGGTACTCATTATTGCTGGAACTTGTAGTACACTTTCTGTTATCTTTGATATTATGTTTGTGTTAAGAAGACAAAACTTAGTTGATATTTTTAGTGGAAAGAAAAAGAAGAAGAAAGAAAGAAAAAGGTGATGTGAAATTATGTCTTTTGGAGGGGAGGGGGGGATCGATATTAAAACAGATTGTTGTGTGGTGTTTCGGGGGGGGGGGGGGGGGGGGGGGGGGGGGGTGAGTATACAATGAAACAAAATTTTGTTTGGCGTTTCTGTCAAGAAATTTGTCATATATTGTCAGTATTCCCTTCCAGGAAGCCTTATATGCTAAGTCATTCTTATGGAAGCTTTTTTTTTTATTATTATCTTCCTGTAAGTCATATAAATAGTTTGATAATAATAATATATGGAATTTATATAGTGCTAAATCTTGTAAAAGAAACAAATCGGAGCTCAGAGTTAGCAGAGAAGTCTCTTCCTGTGTAGCTATATTCCTTTGCTTTTATTGGCTTATATACTTCTTAACTCCACAAAAACAGTGAAAAGCAAACTATCAAAACTCAAAGTACATGTGAACCAAACTAAAACCTGTTTTGTTGGGGATGACAGAACAGAGGCAGCCAATGCCGAGAAGCTGGTGACTCGTTTCCTGCGCTCAGGAGTGTTGCCGGAACAGATCGGGATCATCACCCCCTATGAGGGGCAGCGGGCCTACCAAGTGCAGTACATGCAGTACTCTGGCTCCCTCAACAAGAAACTGTACCTGGTGAGTGCTGGTCTGAAGAAAGACAGAAAAGAAATGGATTTCTTCAGCTTGTGTGTTTGAGCTTTGTATAAGCTGTTGACTTGTTGCTGTTTTTTTATGAGGTGTGTTGTGTTCATGTTCTGATTACAGTTCTGTTGAATCAAAAACAAAAAATCATGTTTGTTTGTAACAGGAGAATTGTGTATGTTAAAAAAGGTTTCTAAATTGTACATGAAAGCTTTTGTATGGAATATCTTCTTTTTTTTTCTTTTCAAAAGTTTATGAGAGTTAACAAGTCACTTTATTCTTTGAGGGAGGCACCGTGGTCGAGTAGTTTAGGCGGTCAGCTCGTGATCCAGAGGTCGCGGGTTCGATCCCCGCTCGGCTCGGTGTTGTGTCCTTGGGAAAGACACTTTACTCCTATTTTCCTCACTCCACCCAGGTGTACAAGTGGGTACCAGCTCTGCTGGGGAAGTATCTGGCGACAGACTAGCGTCCTGTCACAGGGGTGGTGAAAAACCATCAGTTCGCTTAACGCTACAGAAACCGGGATAAGCTCCGGCTCTATGGGCCTTCTGGCTCGAAAGAACATACTTTTACTTTTTTATTCTTTGATGTATCATAGTGTTCTGATTGAGCATTTGGATGTAACTGCAAGATAAGCATTATTTTTCATACTGTTTGTAATTTGAAAATTCTTGTCAGTGTAAGGAGCCAGTTTATATCAGTGGTGTAAAGCAACCCCTAATTTCTGTTGGACAGGAAATCGAAGTGGCCAGTGTGGATGCTTTCCAAGGTCGTGAGAAGGACTTCATCATCTTGTCCTGTGTGCGTTCCAACGAACACCAAGGCATCGGCTTTCTGAACGACCCCCGTCGTCTCAATGTGGCTCTCACTCGGGCAAGGTAGCTTCCCATTGGCTGTGGCAAGAGTCTTGTTTTTGTGATGTAAAATGGTTTGCCATATTCACGGTTTGAAGGGGAGAGGGTGGGGTTCTGGTTTGTTCCTCCCGTAATTTTGTATGTTTGTATTTTCTTTTTCTTTTTCTTTCTTTTAAAAAAAAAAGAAGAAAATGTTAAAGAATTTTGGCTTATGGTCTATAACAGAAAATATAAGCATGATTGTTGAGGTTTATTTGTGTGTTTTGTTTGTTGATGGTTTGGGTTTTGGTTTTTTGGTTCTTTTGTTGTTGTGTTTGTTTTTGTTTGTGTTGTGTTGTTGTTTTTTTTGTTGATTTTTTTTTTTTTTGGTGTATTTAGTCACTGTCTTAGTCATGAGCTATACAGATATCTGTTATCAGTTTTTTGCATTTTATGATTGGGATAGAAACTGCTACACAGTCAAACAAAATATGTTTACCTTAGTATATGTTTGTATGCAATTGAATGGTTCTGTGTGTATGTGATAGTTGAAAGCTTTTCAAATATGTTTGTAAGCAGAATCAACTGACTAGGTGTTAGTAGAATGTGAGAAGTGGTGATGGGATCTGCTCAGTGTTTCATTCATCACCAGAATCTTTTTCTTTTTTGCAGATACGGGATCATCATTGTTGGAAACCCAAAGGTTCTGTCTAAGGTAAGAAAGACATCTGTTTTGCATCATATATGTTTCAAGACACTATTATGGCATCAAAAGTTATTTAACTTCATGTTTTACTGTCTTCTTTACAGTTAAGGGGGACCACTGCATCACTTTTTACAAATTGTTGTTTCTCAGGAACTAGTAAAGATATCTTCATGAAATTTGGTACACATACTAAGTGTATTAATATGGCTATCTGTGCCAAGTTTGAAGTATGTAGGTCAAACATATGATAATGTGATAATTTTTCCAAAAAAATATGGGTCGCTGTTTAGCCCCTCTGCTGCTTTCAAAATATGCATTACATAATGGTGTTGATAATTTTTCTAGTTTGATTTGATGTCACTTTGTGCAATGATCACCAAAGAAAGATGTTTTAGTTAATAAAGTATTGATTTCTGTCATCTCCAAAAACGCGAAAAAAATTTCATCCTTTTTTTTTAAAAAAATCACCTGGTATTGAAAAACTATAACAGCTACAGAGCTGAAACAGCACCATTGCACTCAGCATATGTTTCTACACCAGTATGCCAAATTTCATTGGATTATTTCCATTAGGTCAGAAGTTACAGAGGGGCCAAACGACTGACCCAGCTGAAAAACCCACTTTTGAGAAAAATGCCGGTAAAGATTTAGTTGATAATTAAATCAATGAAACTCATGATTAAACATTAAAAAAAATTATGCATGGTAAAATAACAATAGGCCAACAATACTGAGTGATTAGAGATAGTTTTTCTTATAAAATAAAATTTTCAGGAGGCTCCTGGGGCATACACCCCCCTATGCCTGCCTGGCTATGTTTGCCTTCCGCATGCCTTACAGGTGTTTTTTTTCCCCCTCGTCTCTTTGGCCATGGCAGATGATTTTCTAGTGGCTGTTTTCACTCTGAGAATGTCTGATTTCTCTACAAACACTTCTGCATTGCTCCCTGCCACAAAATCAAGCCCAGCAAGCATAGTGTTGCAGGAAAAGTACCTCGCCTCCAGACAGACTGCATGCTGATCAATCTTCATCTCAGCTTTGAATGCAGATCTATACATTAAAATTTGTAGTAATGTGTGTGAGTATGCAAAACAATAAACTGTGTGAGAATGGAAAATACAAGAGAGAAAGAGGAAAGAAAAGAAGAAGAAAAAAAGAGGCAAAGAGAAGAAAAAATGGATGTGGAAAGAGATGGTGGAACAGGACTTCAGAAGACAAAACAAAGAATTCAGTCCTTGGCCTCTTTCTGCAGCCAATTAAAAGAATGCATGCTGATGGGACTTATGATGTGAAAACATCAGAAATGTGTGATTTTTTTAATGCAATATTTGTGTATGTGAGCAGACATGTGAATACAGTAAATAGCCCTGGTCAAAGAGCAAACTGCAAAACAGAAATAAAGACACTACTGTAAGCTTGCTAAGTTCCAACAACACTTGACTTGATAAGAAAAAAAATCGTCAGCTACGTTCCCAAAACAAATGTAAATTGGTGGAAAATGTAGCTATTCAACTTTATGTACCTTTAGCTCAGAGTTTTTAACATTTAGTGCACTTTTACGTTGTCACCAAACTTTCTAAGGTTGACACATCAATGACGATATTCTGCGATCGTTTGAAAAGTTGCGGCTCACGGATCGGTTTATTTTTCTTGCGCAATCGGCCTTTATCAGAACTAGTGTCAATGCCAGCCACTGACACACGTTTTATGGAGAAAAATTTCCAATTATCACGTCAGAGTGGCTGGCAAGCGACATCGCGAGTTGATGTGCACAGCACGGCGAAAGTCGGTCACCACTTCAGCTGGCGATCGTCAGTCTATTTTCCGTTTCGTCCGTTTTCTATTCCTTCTGCTGATGGCACTGATAGTCCAACACTTGTTTTCGGCATATTTTGGCATTTTTGAGACTTTCAGTAAAACACTTTGGCTAAAAAAACTGGTCCGACTCGTGCGTCGATCGAACTCAGGAAGAAAACACCCGCCATCTTGGATAACAGTCACGTGACCCTTAGAACCAATCAGCTATTTTTTTACGGCCACAAGCCAATCACAGACTTCGACTCAACCATATGCGATCAGTAAATGCCTTTCGGGTTCCTTCGGATTTGCTCTTCGTGTGTTTCCGTGAGTGAAGTTATCCACTGACAAGTGTTGTCAGAAAGTAGGTCAGTGAATGACCTTCACATTGATACCATGGAAGGGGGGGTACAGAAATAGGTCGGCGAGCGCGACGATCTCAAAACCGATGCAATTTTTGCGTTTTTTGGCCACATTCGCTCAAATTTCACACACACCCACATCAGAAAATGATTTTATTTGGTATGATATCGGTCAAAACAAACAATATAAGTAACAAAAATGTGAAGTTGAGACATTACTTGACCAAATACAACCATTATCCCAAAAGTCATTTTTTACAAAATTTTTGTGAAAGTCTATGCCGTGGTCCCCCTTAAGAATTATTTGTTTGTTTGACCTGGCTGTTAACTAGTTAACTACCACAACTGATAGGTGGTTTGGTTGGAGAGGTTTTTTGGGGAGAAGGGAGGGTATAGAAGGGGAATTGTTTGGTTGTTTATTAGGGGGGGAGGGGGGAATCTTTTTTTCTGATTTAGAACAAATTATAGTTGTATTATGATTTGAAATTGGCTAAATGATGTTTTCTTGCATGAATGTCTAGCCTTTTTCTAATTTGTTTTATCACTTCATAAAACAGTAACAAGGAGTGTAAAAAGTTGGTTGGTTTAAAATTTTAAAAAAGTTACTTTTTACACACACACAAGCACCTTAAATGAAAGTGAGTGGCTCAAATTGCTGAGTGAAGTGTTGATATGAACAGCAACCCCTGTGGAACCATCTGCTGACGTACTACAAGGAGCAGAAGTGTCTGGTGGAGGGCCCCCTGACCAACCTGAAGGAGAGCCTCATCCAGTTCAGCAAGCCCCGCAAGCTGGTCAACTCCACCAACCCCGTAAGCCCTCCTTCCTTCACTCTGTGTGCATGTCTCGAGAAGTTGAGCAGGGAAGCATGTTTTGGCTTGACATTGTCTGGAGTGTGTATGTTGGTCGTGATGGTGTAGAAATGTCTTTAGGTATGGGCGGCTTTAGGCTTTTTGTCTTATACCTTGATAGAGAATGGATTTTTTGTGTGCAAAAGTCTGTGTTTCATTAGAGTACTTGCTGTGTCAGACTGTTGCAAAAATTTTTGTTATGAGAAAAATTTGTGTCACAGTTTAATGTACTAAAAAACTTTAATGAGCATTATCTTTTTCCTTTGTAATCTTCGCAGACATTAAGCCAATTTTTTTCTTAGTTAATTTGGGAGTTTGGATGCATGTGAACATGATGGATTAAAAAAAAAAGTATTTGCTAGAGTTTTTAAACCATATTGTCATGTTTTTAGTTCCAAAATTCAAGTTAGGAGGTTTTTGGTGGGTTTTTTTGTTCTTAAACCGGTTCAATATGTTGCTTAACTCTTCTACTACCGCCGGCGGGTTGACCCGCCCGCTTACTACTTGTTCCACTAAGCCACGGGCGGGTGTACCCGCCGAATACCTGGGGAAACCCGGTGTCTCCCTTTGCGCTATTTTTACTCTATGATCTCACACCCTTTAACACTCGGAACATGCGCAGTGAGCTTAAGGAAAGCGTCCTCTTCCGCCATTTGTAATTTCTGCGTCAGTTGAGCGATTTTTCTCCGGATTTTTTAAATTTTTCGACGATGTCGACGAGCGACGATTTTTTGAGAGACTCCTCCAAGATGGCGATAGCGATGATGATGTGTTCCAAGGTTTACGCTTGAAGAAGTGGCAGAAGCCGAAAGAATGCGTATAAAAAAGGACGTAGAAGCTGCATCAAAGATAAGAGAGCTTCAAGGTGAAATCGATCGTGGTGTTTTCTCCGATTCGAGTGATGAGGAAGACGACCGTGGCAGCGTAACGATCGATCCTGCTGAGGGGGCGTATGACTGTGACTGGCTGATGGATTTCAGTGAAAATTGTGGCCCCAGAAACAGTTGAAAAAAACTGTAGTGAATACGACATTTTTCCTTATTTTTCAACGAGGAAGTGATCGAAGTGCTTGTGACAGAGACGAACAAATATTACAAGGAGGTGATGAGAAGAAGGGGGGTGTGGACGCACTTCCCAAACATTCGAACTTCCGCGCTTGGCAAGACACTGATGCCAGTGAAATGAAAGCTTTCCTGGCAATGACTTTGTACATTGGACTTGTGAGCTTCGAAGTTACGAAATGTACTGGAGTACTGATCATCTCATCGATTTGGGGGGATTCAGGAGCATTATGTCACGCAACAGATTTTTGAATCTGCTGACTTTTCTCCACATTGCTGACAACAACGATCCACGGGCCCAAAACAACCCAGGCCACAAGATAGAAAAAATATCCTCTCTGCTTCTTTCCAACTGGCAGAGAGTGTACTACCCCCACAGAGAAATAAGTATAGATGAAACCCTGGTGCCTTTCAAGGGGAGGACCAAGCTACTCCAGTACATCCCTTCAAAGCCTCACAAGTGGGGCATCAAGGTGTGGACTCTGGCTGATGCCAAAACATCGTACGTGTACAACTGGAAGTTGTACACTGGAAAAGAAGCAGCTGCCCAGCCCTCAACTTCTTCAGGAGAGCCCCAGCCCTCAACTTCTTCAGAGGACCCCCGCCTCCACCAGCCAAGGTCGCCAAAACAGAGGTTTCAACTGCACATGGGATCGGCTATCAGGTTTTTTTTCAACTTGTGCATTCCTTTGATGGACAAAGGTCACCACATTTATTGTGACAACTTCTTTACTAGCCACAGTTGTTCAGTGCTCTGGCAGAAAACCAGACTGGTGCATGTGGCACATTGAGGAAAGACAGGAGAGGTGCCTAGTGTTGTGAAAACTGTGAAGTTGAAGAAAGGAGATCCGCCCGTCTGTGCACAAGGAAAACAACCTGACCTACATCACCTGGGAGGACCGTCGGACAGTCAGGGTTTTGACCTCAGTGCACAATGGGACCACATACGAAAAAAAGGTCGGATCAAAATTCCACCTGATCATGTGAGGACAGTGAACCACCCTAAGGCCATCCAGCTGTACACCCAGTTCATGGGGGGTGTGGACCTCTCCGACCAGCAGATGTCCTACTCCATGAATATGCATCGCTGCCTCAAGTGGTGGAAAAAAATATTTTTGTGCAACCTCCTGGAAGTGTCTGTCTCCAATGCCAAAGTCATCTGGAAGGAGTTCAACCCCAGGGCAGGGAACAGCTGCAAGACAGACAGGTTTCGCCCGGCCATCATCCACGGTCTGCTGGAAGGGTACGTGAGGAAAAACCGTGCCTTTCGCCGACCTGCACTGGACCCCCTGCCCGTCTGTTGGACAGACACTTCATAGGACTCAACCCCAACAAGCTGCCAGTGGAAGGAGGTCAAATCCTGACTGTCAGGTGTGTTCAAACAGAAGTGTGAAACGACACCAGACATCCTACATGTGCATGGACTGCCGTGTTCCCATGTGCATTGAACCCTGTTTCCGCCGCTACCACACCCTCCTGGATTACAAAATTGACTGTGGCCCTGATCTCCATCCCAAATAGAGTGTAGAGACTGCCTCCCCACCCCATATCCAGCTGTACATAAAGTAAGTTCAAATAAATTTGAACTAACTTTCAACTTACTGAGTTTGTTATTTTTTGTTTGTCTGTTCGTCAGCCTGTATACTTGTTTGTGAGTGTGTTCGCATATTTTACTAACATTACTGAAACCATTTTACTTATTATGCATGGTTGTATGTCTGCTTTCATTTACTTCATTTCTGTGATCCTTTACCCTTTGAAATAGTCATAATTATATATATATTGAATAACCACCATAGTCAACAACAACAACAACAACAACACTCAACAACCACAAGCACACAGGGTCAAAGACAAATTTTATTTTCTTATTCAAAAGTACACAACACAGAAAATTTCATGCAAATACCATCTCATCGATTTTTAGATTTTTTAAAGTCAGTGGGTGTAAAAATGAAGGACACTGCAGAAAATACTTGGGATGCAGTGGTAAGTAAAAAAAAAGGGAAAAATTAAACTTGGAAGTACTAAAGGGAAAAAAATTTTAAATGCCCAAATTTTTTTGTTTGTGTTGTGTTGTTGTTTTTTTTGTTGAATTTTTTTTTTTTGGTGTATTTAGTCACTGTCTTAGTCATGAGCTATACAGATATCTGTTATCAGTTTTTTGCATTTTATGATTGGGATAGAAACTGCTACACAGTCAAACAAAATATGTTTACCTTAGTATATGTTTGTATGCAATTGAATGGTTCTGTGTGTATGTGATAGTTGAAAGCTTTTCAAATATGTTTGTAAGCAGAATCAACTGACTAGGTGTTAGTAGAATGTGAGAAGTGGTGATGGGATCTGCTCAGTGTTTCATTCATCACCAGAATCTTTTTCTTTTTTGCAGATACGGGATCATCATTGTTGGAAACCCAAAGGTTCTGTCTAAGGTAAGAAAGACATCTGTTTTGCATCATATATGTTTCAAGACACTATTATGGCATCAAAAGTTATTTAACTTCATGTTTTACTGTCTTCTTTACAGTTAAGAATTATTTGTTTGTTTGACCTGGCTGTTAACTAGTTAACTACCACAACTGATAGGTGGTTTGGTTGGAGAGGTTTTTTGGGGAGAAGGGAGGGTATAGAAGGGGAATTGTTTGGTTGTTTATTAGGGGGGGAGGGGGGAATCTTTTTTTCTGATTTAGAACAAATTATAGTTGTATTATGATTTGAAATTGGCTAAATGATGTTTTCTTGCATGAATGTCTAGCCTTTTTCTAATTTGTTTTATCACTTCATAAAACAGTAACAAGGAGTGTAAAAAGTTGGTTGGTTTAAAATTTAAAAAAAGTTACTTTTTACACACACACAAGCACCTTAAATGAAAGTGAGTGGCTCAAATTGCTGAGTGAAGTGTTGATATGAACAGCAACCCCTGTGGAACCATCTGCTGACGTACTACAAGGAGCAGAAGTGTCTGGTGGAGGGCCCCCTGACCAACCTGAAGGAGAGCCTCATCCAGTTCAGCAAGCCCCGCAAGCTGGTCAACTCCACCAACCCCGTAAGCCCTCCTTCCTTCACTCTGTGTGCATGTCTCGAGAAGTTGAGCAGGGAAGCATGTTTTGGCTTGACATTGTCTGGAGTGTGTATGTTGGTCAGTGATGGTGTAGAAATGTCTTTAGGTATGGGCGGCTTTAGGCTTTTTGTCTTATACCTTGATAGAGAATGGATTTTTTGTGTGCAAAAGTCTGTGTTTCATTAGAGTACTTGCTGTGTCAGACTGTTGCAAAAATTTTTGTTATGAGAAAAATTTGTGTCACAGTTTAATGTACTAAAAAACTTTAATGAGCATTATCTTTTTCCTTTGTAATCTTCGCAGACATTAAGCCAATTTTTTTCTTAGTTAATTTGGGAGTTTGGATGCATGTGAACATGATGGATTAAAAAAAAAAGTATTTGCTAGAGTTTTTAAACCATATTGTCATGTTTTTAGTTCCAAAATTCAAGTTAGGAGGTTTTTGGTGGGTTTTTTTGTTCTTAAACCGGTTCAATATGTTGCTTAATGATCTTGTGTATGTGACAATAAAGGAAAATATCATAGGGTAGGCTGTCCAGATTACATTGTTACCTTTTGAGAGAGGTTTGCTCATTGTCTGCAAGTGAAGTGCAGGAACATCAATAAAACAGACAGGTACCACAGACCTACAAACAGTAGGTGATAAGCAAGGCTGAGCAATGTTGTGTGTGTTATAACCGTTCTCTTGCCTGTGCCCTTTGTTGCGTGTGGTCAATATTGTGTGTGTGTGTGCTGTGACTGCAGGGAGGACGGTTCATGAGCAACACCATGTTTGATGCCCGGGAGTTGCTGGTGCCTGGCAGCGTCTATGACAGAGGTAAGGCCACCCCTTCAGTGTAAAGTGTAGTCTGTGTCTGTGTTTCTCTGACACTTCATCTTCTCTATCTGTCTGTCTGCCTTTCTCTCTCTCTCTCTGTCTCACTCTTTCTCTGTCTCCGTTTCTCTCTGTTTCTGTCTGTCTGTCTCTCTGTCTCACTCTTTCTCTGTCTATCTCTCTCTGTCTCGCTCGTTCTCTTATTTATTCGTTGATTGTAAAATCTTTAAAGCACTTGTGTAATATGCCCACTCTATATGCTCACCATTCTTTTGTATTGTGACCTAAGGCCAATGTACAGGAAAAGTCTGAAGTCTCTCCCACCCTCCCTCTCTTTGTGCATATGATGTTGTTGCCTGTTCATTGAATGGCCAAAAAAACCCCAAACAGGCACAGCAAGCTTGGATTATTAAAAGCAAGTGGAAATAACCACTACACACTGCTGGAAGATATATATATATATATATATATATTTTCTGATAACAATATTGGGAAAGTTAGGTAACCTTTCATTCAGACTTGTTAAAACTTACCGTATGTGGTTGGTTGTTCAGGCATGCCATACAGAGAGCCAGTGGTGCACACGCACGATCAGCTGAACTTCATTGGACCGGAGCGTGCGTACACACGCAGCGCCATGAACCTGCCAGTGCCGGTCAACATGTTCCTGCCTCCTGCCCCGCAACCCTTCTTCAACCAGCACATGCCACCTGGTCAGTCAGTCAGTCTGCATGGGTCCTTCTTTGTGTGGGCCCTGTGGTTTTTGTACTGTGTTTGCGTTGCAGTTGTCATTTTTTGTGTTTGTTTTGTTGGATTTTTTTTGTGGGGGGTGGGAGGGGGGGGTTCTTGTCTTGTCTGTTATGTGTCTTTTATCTGTCCGTTTGTTTGGATTGTTTTGTCTATCTTTGTTTTTCTTATCTTTTGTTTGTGTGTTTGCTTGTTTTGGATTGGGGGGAGGGAGAGGGTGGTCAGTGTTTGTTTGTTTACAATCTTCTGCGACATGTTTGTCTTACTTATTCTCATCTCCCCTCATACAGCTATATACCCTGGCTTGTCTATCCCCTTTAGAGCCAGCTATGAGTGTAAGGCTGCCTTGAGCCCACTGACCAGAATAGGCCCTGCATTGTTGCTGAGTCACTTGGTGATGTTCACTGGTGCCTGTTCTGATAGGACATTGCCTTCAAAGCCTCATACTGATAACAATAATAGCTGAACTGTGAATCTGGTCTGAGACAGACACTCACCTTGAATACTTGCTATCATTACATCCCTCCCAACATTTTTCCATAATTCTTCTGTTCTATGATTTTGTTTTCCTGAATTCGCAACAGATAGGGAGAAGAAGAGAAACCAAATTCTAGGTTCCAGTTTGCCACAAATCTCATCAGTACCCCATTGATGTTTGTGAACAATGTCGGTAGTTTTGTCTTTAAGCTGCCTGTGTTATCTTTTACTTTCCATTTTACATTTCTAATGGACATGGAGTGAGTTTCTTTTCTTGATATGGAAAATAACATTCTATGGTTTTCAGTGTCAAAACTGCACAGCTGGTTTTCTAAATGTCTGAACCATCTTATATCTGGTTTGGTTGGTTGAGGGGTTTTCTTATGTGTTTTGTTTTTTTTGTCGATTGGGGTGGGGTTGGGTTTTCTTTTTTTATTTTGAAGGGGGGGTGGGGGGGGTGGTAAAGTTCAGTTTACCTGCTTTATATGGCAGCATGCTTAGTGAATAGCAATGTATAATGCTAGTGCCGCTACATTCAATCATTTTCTATTTATCCATTTTTGTAAAATATATCATGCATACGACATGTGAATAGAATACAGTAATGAATGCAAGGGATGGGGAATGATGGAAAGTGAGTGTACATTGAGGTGTGGGGTGGGAGGGTGGGGGGGGGGGGATGACTCTGAGAGGAGAAACTAACGTGTGACAGACACAGGCATGAAAGGAATGCCGGGCATGGCAGGCAACAGCTGGAACCAGAACCGGAGACAGAAACCGCCCCGCTACAGCCGACAGCAGCAGCAGCAGCAGCAGCCGGCCGCTCCGCTCAACTCTGGACCCTCCCAGCCCAGCCAACACAGCCAGGTAATGCATTAGTCCTGACACTCTCATTTCTGATGTCTGTCTGCACTATCGTCTCTCAACTAGAATTGTCTGTAAACAATGCATTTTACCTGTTACACTGCCTTGTGAGGCCAGGCCCTGTCTGCACTATCATCTCTCAACTAGAATTGTCTGTAAACAATGCATTTTACCTGTTACACTGCCTTGTGAGGCCAGGCCCTGTCTGCACTATGATCTCTCAACTAGAATTGTCTGTAAACAATGCATTTTACCTGTTACACTGCCTTGTGAGGCCAGGCCCTGTCTGCACTATCATCTCTCAACTAGAATTGTCTGTAAACAATGCATTTACCTGTTTTAAACACTGCCTTCTTAGGGCAGGCCCTGCTTGCACATATCTCTCAACTAGAATGTGTAAAAATGCATTTTACCTGTTACACTGCCTTGTGAGGCCAGGCCCTGTCTGCACTATGATCTCTCAACTAGAATTGGCTGTAAACAATGCATTTTACCTGTTACACTGCCTTCTTAGGGCAGGCCCTGTCTGCACTATGATCTCTCAACTAGAATTGGCTGTAAACAATGCATTTTACCTGTTACACTGCCTTGTGAGGCCAGGCCCTGTCTGCACTATCATCTCTCAACTAGAATTGGCTGTAAACAATGCATTAGTCCTGCCACTCTAATTTCTGAGGGCAGGCCCTGTCTGCACTATCATCTCTCAACTAGAATTGTCTGTAAACAATGCATTTTACCTGTTACACTGCCTTCTGAGGCCAGGCCCTGTCTGCACTATGATCTCTCAACTGGAATTGGCTGTAAACAATGCATTTTACCTGTTACACTGCCTTGTGAGGCCAGGCCCTGTATGCACTATCATCTCTCAACTAGAATTGGCCTTAAACTTGACTGGACAACTAAAACTACATTGTGATCTACGCTGGCAGATGTAGTTTCAAATAAAATCAGGTTTTCAAGTGGTTAAAGAAAAGTGTTAAGAACCAGTCTGCTTTCCCTGATTAATCAAACAAAATTAATTAAATGGCCATGTTTACGCATTTTCTAGTTGTAGCTGCTTTCATTTTCTGGTAAGGTTTTTTTGGGTGTGGTGGTTATATTTTATCTTAGTTACATTAGTAATGTAAAACTTGTGGTGGTAGTTCTTACTGTTTTTTACTTACACATGGAGACTAGCACATGACATATGAGAAAGGAAATGCATGTGTGAGATGGTAACAGTGTGTGGTGTGTGTGTGTATGGTGTGTGTGTGTGTGGTGTGTGTTGTGTGTGTGTGTGTGTGTGTGTGTGTGTGTGCAGGAGGTGTCTCAAGGATTCTCCCAGGGCCCGCTGACCCAGGGCCTGTCCATGTCGCAGGCCTTCCAGATGAGTCAGCCCGGCATGAGTGGTCTGTCCCAGGCCGAGCTTTCCCAGGTCAGTCACAGAGCAGTCAGGGTGCAGGGGATGGGGATGCTGACCTGTGTCACTGGACTGTTTCTTGCTACATGGACTGCATGTAGTGGGCAAAGAAAATATGAGTCATGATGATTAATGGGAGAAAGTACAGTGTTTGGTTCTGAAAAAAAGAAAGTTGTGTGTTGCTTTTTATCATTTACAAACATTTCACTTGTGAATGTAGTCAATAATAGTTTGTAGTGTTGTCATGTTCCCTGTTCTGGAGCTGCAAATCAACTTATTTTCATCTCCCTGCTGTATTCACTGTTATGGAACATTTGGCATGAAGAAGCACTGTTTTTGTCTGGGTCATTATTTCTTAAATTATAGTGAAATAATTGTATTTTCTATGCATTTTTTCCAGAAGATGTTTTATTTCTACATATGGTGCTTCAGATCTTAATCGTCTTTTTTTTTCTTTTTTTTTTTTGAGCACCTATTGGTTGATGATAAGGGTGAGGTGGTTTTTCCTTGGCCAAAAGGATGTTCCTATATGTCATAGTCTGTCAGGCCTAGGGTCAAGACGTGAAAACAGGATTTGTTTTCAAGGGGGAAAAAAAGGGGGTGGGAGTGTTGTTGTTTTTGTTTTTTATAATCAACCATGGTCCCATGTATTTGAAGAGTGTTATTCACTGCAGTTGTGTTTGTGCTGTGTGTGAACAGGACAGCTTTATGGCTGACGACTTCAAGTCCCAGATGGATGGGATGCTGTCCCAGGACTCCACCTATCAGGGTGACCGTCACTTCTATACCTCCCAGCTTTCTCAGGGCCCCTTCAACTAGCCCTGGTCCACCTGGCCCTCTCAGGTAAGAGAAGAGGACTGACTCCTGCAGCAGTCATGGGGTCTTCAGTGGGCAGTTATTGCAAAATTGTTAGTGTTAATTCTTGGTTAAATGACAACCTTGCTATGGCTTTGATGACTGCACTGGTAACATCGTGAATTAAGAAAAGCTGTAACTTCGTGCAGAAGGTGAGCCTCCTGCAAGTCTCTGAATGTTCGGTCATTTTTCATAGCTGTTGATTTCCATGTGACCAGAGAGAAGTTGTGAAAGACCATGTGTGTGTTTAAATGCTACTGATGCATTATGTAGCACTGCAAGTAGACACTGCTGCTGTGATTTCTGCCTATGTGGTGTAAGGACTTGTGAGCTTCACAAAGCTCTTGCCTGCAGAAGATCATGTGATATGTTTTATGTAGTGTGTCAGGACTAGAATTCAAAGGAGACGTGGTTGGTTTACATGTGCATTTGTGCCAAGTCTACATAGATGGTGTGGAGTGTAGTGCACCATATGACTAAGTAGAAAATCACATTTCATAACGTGTGGTGGTTCCTATATAGCTGTGATACAAATATGGTCTTGGTGTGTGTTTCAGACCTGTACGGGAGGTGTTGTGTGCACTCTCAGTTGACCATGATGAGGTTTGAGAACCTGCAGTGTCCCCTACTCTAACCTCCCCCCACCGTATGCCTCGCTCGCCTCACCTGGCTTCCATCCTCACACCAATGCGCTGGGCAGCACCGCCTATCAAGACGCTTTCTGCCTGCAGGGACAAAGGGGAGTGACCTGGACAACCGTTGTCAGGATCACCAGGGCCTGCCTGGTGACACACTCTCCTGTCTGCCCAACGGCAGAGGAAGCAGTGCCGTCTGCTTTGTGCCCCCATCGACATCTGGGCTGCTGTCCTGAATTCAGAGCGATGCCAGACCAACCACAGCATGGTGGAGATGGCGTGGAGCGCAGAGAGATGAGAGGCGAAGTGGAGGAGGAGAGACGTTGACTTTTGTCGCTGACACTGCAGGACAATGACCAAGCCCTCATAATGAACAGAGATTTCAAAGGCCCACCCTCTGTTGGACTAAGACTGTTCTGTCTTTACCGTCAAATGAGCGTTGAGTCGCCAACCAGGGAACAGGGACTTGTAGATGTTGCTCGTGGTGGTGAGCGAGGCTTGCAGCTCTGTGCCATCATTGGAGGAAGCCATCCCTGGTCTGGTCTTTCGTGTGTGCAGCTGCTGTGGCTCTCATCACTTGGTGTCATGTATAGGACTGGATGTTGAGACAACAAAACATCTTGGCTATTGCTGCTTTGCCATCCAGAGAAGAAAACCAACTCACTAATGTCTAGCTTTCTAAGTCTTTCTACTGAACTGTGTACTTCTATGAAAGTCAAACTTATTTTTTTCCAACCTACTTATATAGCTTTATTTCTCTTCTTTTGTTGCCAAGTTTATGAAGCTTTTTTTTTCTTTTTCTTTTCACATAGAAGTCAAACTTATTTTTTCCAACCTCTTATATAGCTTTATTTCTCTTCTTTTGTTGCCAAGTTTATGAAGCTTTTTTTTTCTTTTTCTTTTCACATAGAAGTCAAACTTATTTTTTCCAACCTACTTATATAGCTTTATTTCTCTTCTTTTGTTGCCAAGTTTATGAAGCTTTTTTTTTTCTTTTTCTTTTCACACACCTTCTCTCTACCCCTTTCAAACATTTTTTAAAAACTTTTTCTCATCACAGGCTTTTCGATACCTTCTCTTTTTTTTCTTTTTAATGACCACACCTTCTGACCACTGTTAAAGCCTGGCTTCATAGTGCAAGAGGTTCCAACAGAATTGAGACTTACACATGCACTGAAGAGAAGTCTGTATGGTAGAGATTCAGGAAAGATCCACATCAGCAGCATTGTCTTATGATTTGTTGTCTCCACATCTGTGTTCTGTACAGTGCAAAGGGAGATGGACGTTAACTGACAACAGTGATTTAGTCAATATTGGGAATGCTTGGGTTCGTGTTTTGGACTAGGGGATCTTATTTCTACATGTATTTGTTTTGGAAGTTTGGGTTCTTTCTTTGGCTTGTGTGTTTTTTGTCCTATGATTTTTCTCCCCTTTCCTTTCCTTCCCTTTCCTTCATTATCACCCTTGTTACTGTGTTAGTCTTGTTTGCCATTTTTGTCATCATAACAAATGTTACCAAAATCTCCTTGCAGAAGTACTTTTTTGGGGGGGTCTTCTTATTTTGTGTTTATAAAATCAGAAATCAGCTTTTAAATGGCATGATAAATATTGGGGAAACAAAAAGAGGAAACAGCTTCCTGTCATAATGCAGGAAAATCAACGTTTAGGGACTTTGTGAAGACAAGAGAATGATGAAACAGAAACCAGTACAAGACAGAAATAAGAACTTTTGGAATGAAGTCTTTTTGCCATCATTAGAATGGATTCTAACCCATTAGGCACGTAGAATCTTAGAATTCCAAGCCTGCTCAGTGCGTAGAATCTGAGCAAAGGCTTTTGGATCATGTCACATGCTTGACAAGAACAGTCTGTGGATGAAAGCTGAAATATGTGTTGTATGTGAGTTGAGAAAGCTTGTTTTACCCTCTTATCTATCTACTGCACGCAGGCTAACATGGCAGAAATCATGGAACAGTTTTAAGATCAACTTATGCAGCGTTAACTATTTGAATCAGATCGGTGCTTGCAGCGGTATGGTAGTAGTGCTTTTTTATTTTTAATTACTGAATAATACAGTGTAACACATCATAATGACTAATATAAGGGAATAAAGCTGACACTGTTCAGTCCTTTTTTTTTATGCGCTGCTGCAGTTAGTTTTTATCGCCGGTTTGTTTTAGATATCCTTCTCTAGTTGTGTGTTTTGCCATGTCACCGTATACTGGCAGTGTGTTGAGCTGCTGACAGTTTGTGAGGTATAAACTTCAAGATAGGTGAGAAATAGCATTGTCAGTGTACACTGAGGGTTCATGGTGTGATCATGAATTCTCTGTGTGTGAGTGACAAGAGGCTTGCCAAATGCCAGTCTGCAGTGTGTGTTTGCTGATCTGTCAGCTTTTTTTTTCTTTTTTTTATCAGAAGTAACACCTAAAAGACAAAGAAAAACAATGAATGTAATGTTTGCTATCTGAACTGTAAGTTAACAATGAATTTTAGAAAGAAGAAATACTATCATCACATAAGCAAAGTCAAAAATGACCCCCAAAAACCTCCAACCTCTGCTGACCTCCCCCCTCCTCATCCCTCCCAACCTCCCTCTCCTGTTTTGTAGTAACATTTTCAATTTGAAATGTGCACCCAATGTTTTATACCCAAGTGTAGTTTTGTTTAACATTGTACTCTTTTTTTTTTTCTTTCTTTCTTTTTTTTTGGTAAAACTCTTTATCTGTGTATATCCCATGGAAATACATGAATATATACTCTCAATAAGCATGACTGTGGAAAACGTTTGACCAATAGCTCAGATCTTTCTTTATCTTTCAACTTTTTTTTCAGTATTGGTAGAAAAAAAATATTTTGTTCAGTTGATTCAGAAAACCCCCCCACCATTCTTTGTTACAGTATCTTTAGTCCCCTTCATCTTCCGTTATGTGGCCTTTTCCATACGTGTGCTTTATTTTTGTGTGTGCATTGTTCTGGGTAGAGGAATAAACAGAATCAATTTTTTTGCTGGATGTGTGTGCGCTGTATGGTTGAACTGTGGTTTGATTCATGTGTATTATGGAGCATTTTACTTCTTCCCCCCCCCCCCCCCCCCTTGCTGTACAAATAGTCACTGTAAATTACTACTAAATAAAATACAAGGAAGACATGGACTGAAATCTAACATTCAGTAATAGTTCAACCTTCAAAGTTGAAAACTGCTGAACATGATGAGTGTAGATTTCAGCTAGAAAAGTGTTGGATTGCACAGTGGTTATGCCCTTCCTAAACAAGATCAGTCTGTACTCAAAGCATGCTGTTTATTTGTGAACGAACACTTTATGGTGTAGCAAGCACAGCAACCACCATTCTACACAAGAACCTAGGTCAGAGAATGACCATTGTAAAAAAAAAAGTTTTAAATAGCAAAACATCTTGGTGTGCTGGTAAAATTACACTCATTTCATGAGAATTTGAACTCAATTTATTTCACAAAATTATCTTTAAAAAAGAATTGAAACTTTTCATACTTATGGACACCATAAACCGTTACCCTGAGATTTTAGCAGATTGAGCAACGGCCTGCATCCTTCAAAGGTCAAGCTCTGTCAGTCTGCGTGTTTGATATGAAAGCAACTTTCTTTATTGAAAAGAGCACTAATGGAACGTTTAAGCCTTGTACAATACTTTGAGTAAATGTGCAACTCATTTTGTGGAGGATGGTTACTAGGTAATAATAATAATAATAATAATGTATGGAATTTATATAGCGCTGAATCTTGTAAAGCAACAAATCAAAGCGCTCAGATTTTACTTTAAGTCACGGCAGATTTCTCTCCGTGAAATTCGGGCTGCTCTCCCCGGGGAGAGCGGGAGAACGCGTCGCCACTTAGCGCTGCGCCACCCTTTCACCCTTTTTTTTTTTTTCTGCAGCTGTATTTGTTTCCCTATCAGAGTGGCTTTTTTCTAAGAATTTTGCCAGGGACAACTCTCTTGTTGCCGTGGGTTTTTTACGTGCGCTAAATAATTACGTGTAACACACGGGACCTCGGTTTATCGTCTCATCCGAAAGACTAGCGCCCAGACCACCACTCATGGTCTAATGGATGGGGGAAAAATTTCCGGTCCAAACGGGGTACACTTCAGACCTGGACTTTTCGCTTTCTAGACAGGCGCGTTACCTCTAGACCACCGATCCACTAGGTAGACATTAATATCACAGCAATACCAAATGCACAATTGTAACAGCAACAGACATAAAACAACAAACGATGCACGCTTGTAACAGCAACAAACAAAAGACAGCGACAGACAAAAGACAGCAACACATGCTGCACACTTGTAACAGCTACAAAGAAAGATGGAAACCAATATTGCACAAGAGTAACAGCAACAAATGACAAGAAACCAATATTGCACACTTGTAACAGCAACAAACAACAGACAAAGTATGGTCATATCTTCCAACAGCAAGCTTTATTGGACACCACATGTCTCAGAAGTTGGCATGAATCTTACATAAAACATAACAGCCACAGCTAGCCACAGATCATTCACTGACTGCATGTCTGACATGTACATGTGAGGGTCAGAATGGAAAGGTACCATGACTGAGAAAGACCACACTGACAATATTGTTTCCTTACTGTTTTGGAGAGGTGATTTTTTTTTCTCCAAATTTCTCAACTTCACAATAGAAGAAAGTTTTCAGATTACATCAGTGTTTTTTCTCGGTGACTGCAGAAATACCAAAGTCAAAACTTCCCTCAAAAGATCACATAACAAAACAGAAAAATGGTAGCAATTTTTTCTTCACATAAAAACTCCCATAATTACAAAGATGAGAGAGAGAGAGAGAAAACCCCTAAGGCACATCAGACTTACATACAAATCACTTGCACTTGCACATTTATAACTCCTTTTTCAGCAAGGCATGAAAGTATTTAAAAAATAAAATAGAAAAAGATGCACAAAAAAACAAGCAGCCAAGTGAACTCAATATATTATACAATGTGTTCATTCATTACACATCTGAATAATAATAATAATAAATATATCAAAAAGAAATTTTTAAAAAACAACAAAAGTTCCCATCTAAACCAAAAAGAACATGAAGCAATGGAATTACTATTGGACACTTAACTCTTCAGATGTGTGAGTTACCAAACAAATTTTTGTTTAAAAAAATGAATGAAAAAAAAAATGCAGATCATAAACACATAACCTCTGAAGTCAGAATGTATGTACCTTCGTGGTGGGCACACGGTCACATACACAAAGCCTCACCTTTGGAGATTCTTGGAGATCTAGCCAATGAAGAAAAGATAATCAATAGAATAGAATTAATACATAATTTTTCAAATCCACATGTCTTTTTCATGAAAATGGAACAAAGAAATTCCCCATGCAGCCTTGGCCAATAGCCTTGTACAGCATTATTGGGTAAACTTCACATCTCGGTCAACACTGAACTGATAACCAACCACAGGAAACGTGCTGTACGTTCAGCTTTCACATGGAACAGTGGCAGGAGCTATTTCATTGTCTTTTAAAAGTTGCAAACATACTCTCTCTCCCTCCTTTTTTTGTTTTGTTTAAACTTGTACAGATTTCACAAATCACAAGATAATGGTTCCAGACAGTGGGACAAGCTGAATGAATCACCAAAAAGAAATCATTGTGACTAAAGTAGATTTCATCTTCTGGCTAGAAAAGGAATGTATTGATCTACAGAGTATTATCCTCCATACACAGGTAACACGTATGGTTCTAGTTTCCCCAGTGTGAACCCATGACAAAAACCCACCGTATAGAAACAACAAACAAAAAGAAAGAGGACTGGATATCAAACCTCTGAAGAAGCAGTATAGCTGCCATCATAACAAGAATTACGTACAACCAAACAAACAAACAAAACCCAGCAGAATACTATAGCCTAGTGGTTACAGTATTTTACTGACTTCATGCCCCTGAAAGTCCTTCAGATGTGTGCACCCATGCAGAACATCTTGCTGATAAGTCCAAAACCCATGCGTCTTTTGTAGAAGAGTGAGAAGGCCAGCTTATGGCCTGCAGCATCAATGACCTAAACATACCCAGCATACACTTCATTACCTGAAAAGGAACGGGCCCTGCCAGGCTCAACTTGCCTGTGACATGCTACCTGAAAAATTCAGTGTGCTGCCCCCCACGACTGCTCAGGGAGATAAGGGAGAAGTTGCGTCAGATTCATGCTGTAGATCACTCCAGGAAACTAAAGAAGAAAGTCCTATGGTGCTGTCAAATCTAAATAATGAGAAGCTCATGCAGTTACCTCCCTTGCTCTAGGTGCCATCACTAAAACTTGACTTTTTGTTTACTTCTCCATTACTAACTCCTTGAGGAGTTGTTGGGGTGCAGTATCAAACAGTGGGTTGAGAGTAAACTGAAACCAGTAAAACTGATCCCTTCTCTAGGTAGCAGGGTACATGCTGGGTGTATATATGTGTCATCTGCTGTACTGGCCACAACTTACCTATTTTTCAATAAAAACTGGATGGGGTTGAAGTGCATGTAAGATGTTCTGAATGTGTTTGCACATGGGAATTCAGTTCCATAGTTCATTTGAAGGACTTTTGGGTATGTGGAATTAGTGCCACTGTTAACTCCTGATGAACTCTGTTCCTGATGATAAATCCAAGCCCCTCGAATACTCACCTCAGCAGACTTAACCTAACCTGTCAGATCTCAAGTTTGATGCTTAAACCACAAGGCTATTGTATTGTATTGTGTCATATTATTGTATTGTACAGCTCTTATATTCAGGACAGCTCACCCTCTCCCTGGAAAAGAAATTTTCGCGGTCTACCTGGAAAGACGGAATCACCACAAAGGCATAGCCATTTTTATGTACAATTTGTCCAGTATGCATGTAACTTTGCCAGGGCCAATTTTCTTGTTGCCCTGGGTTATTTCAAGGTGCTAAATATAAGCTGTACCCAGGACATGGGTCTACCTGATCTCAACTAAAAGACAAGCTTCCAGACCACCACTCGCTGTTTTAATGGATGGGAGAAAAATCCAGCTTCAGCTGAGATCAAACCTGCAACGTCTTGCTTTCTCCATTGGTGGGTTACCACTAACCCACAAACCTACCCAAAATGAGAATGAGAATTGAATTGATTTGTTGATAATATCTTTCATTACATTTGACACTGCTTAGAACCTAATTGTTAAGGCCATTACAAAAAACTGCCATCATGTTAGAGCAAAGCTTGTTAAATATATCAGTATTGTTCCCAGCTGGGAGCATGTCACATACGCTTTTCTTATCCAATACAGAACTTTGTCAACCTGCAAAAGACCACAGTTTACAATGCAACTACTGGCTGTCTAAAAGCTTTAAAGAAAGCTGGAACATGAAGCAAAGTCAGCATTCAAATCAATATGGCACAAATGTACTTTAAAAAAAAAAAAAGGTATAACCCCCTTGAAAAAGTAAGTGTAAATTCGCCACCTTCATATGGAGGCTTTGGGCTCTGCAAAATGTTGCCTACATTTTTACAGCCCATTTTTTACCCTTTCATTAAAGGCAGCTGTACTCTGTTTTCAACACCTTTAAGGATTTTGTTTTGTACAAACAGGCATGCGAGTGGATATTCGAGGCTGAAGTAAGAAATGAAGCTTATGAGCAAAAGACAGTACAACAAACAGGTAATAGGAGTCGTGCCTATCCAATAGAAAACCAGACAGCTTAGGTCTTGAATTTCAGAATCTGCAGAGTCCCACTGTATGTACCATGTTGGTACAAGAGCAACAGAACGAACTGAGTTGTATGGTGTGTTTTATGATTTTACTAGTATACGTTGATTTGACAGGACAATTTTTAGAGAGGATTCTATTCGCTGATGCAAGCAAGCAACATGACATGTGCATTCCATGTCTGACAGAACATGCCAAGCAAACTGGATTCAGACTGTTTATTAACCAACTATTCACAAAAGAATTCTGACTTCATTTATAATATCCCACAAACAGATGACCACGGGAAAAACTAAACAATACCAAAGACCAAAAAAACCCCACAAAACCCCTCAAACCCAAGAATCTTTTATTAAACACTCCTAAACACAAACACATCAACTGAAAAAGAAAGGGGCACATACATTTCAGCCCATGCATGGACTAAGTGAGAACTGGAATGCTTTGAGCTGTATGTACATCAACACCAATGCATAAAGTACTTTTAAGCATGATGGATATGGATACTTACTAAATCATGTCATACCAAGGCACTCGCAACAGCTTCATTAAATCTAAACAGAAAATGTAACTGCCTGTAGCCAAAACATCTTAGCCTGATATTCAGTCTTTTTTTTCTTTTTATTTATTTTCTGAGGAAGGAGGGATCACCATGTGCAGTTCATTTGAAACATGTTACATCTGAAAACAAATCCATTTAACAGACACCTGACCAACTCTATACACTTTTCAAGCTTCAAGTGCACAAAGGGATCTTTCGTGTTTCCATAGTCCACCAAATGACAATGAGTGCTACGAATAATACACAGGATCAAATCACAAAAAAGACAACTAACTGTTCCTCATGAGAGTGTACTTTACACAATCTTTCAGCACCCCATGTCCACTTTGTGCCTTAATAATAATTTTTTTTTCTTACAACTGTCAAGAGTCATCTGTCCAATACCCAGAGACCCACCTTCCCATTCTGAGAGGACCCATTTTATTCCAAGGTCCTCATTCATTTTCATCACAGAGGTCTTGATTTCATATCTCAGTGTTAAATGAACCTGTTATTAAGTTATAGAGAAGGAAAACATCATTGCAGTTTGCCTGTTTGGACAGAAAGCACGGGAGTGTATCATACTGTATGTGATGTGCTGTCAATTGTATTTCAAAGGAAGGCTTCCCCACTTCCTTCACCAAGAAAAAAAAAAGTACGAACTTTTCATGAATTCATATCAGAATCTTTGTTATGAGCAATCCTTACTACAACAGATAATTCGTGCAAGCCAAAAGATAAAAGCAAAGCAAGGGCTACAAAGGCAAAACTGAACATAATTCATGTCACTATCTTTCCAGAAAATAACAACGAGCAAAATCTTTCCCAATGTCTGCATAATTAATTCAAGGACACAAATTCCCCAAATCAGATATACACCATCTTTTTCAGGGACACAATAAAAATGTTTGAAATACAGGGGTTACAAAACAAAACCACCTGTGATTCTGTAGTTTTGTTTTGCTTTTTTCCAAAAAGCTTTTGTTTTTCAACAGTTTGTCAGTCTTGAAATGTTAATAGGTGTCTGTTCTCCCACAGGGCCACTAAACTTGATATTGAAAAATCATAAGAGCAAATACCAGCAAACAACATGATGACTTTTTTTTTCATTTTCCCTGACCTGGTAAACAGCCTCTTCTCATTACTATGATCTAAAACTTTTGGTACACTACTGTTTTCTTCCATGGAAAAGAAGATCGTTAATTGGAATCACCATTACCAAGCATTTGTCGCCCTCTGTAGTGAAGTAACTTTCCTCTTACACATACCCTTGACTGAAAATTGTCAATGACAGTGTCAGCTGCATGGGACAATCTCTCACAGTCCCACTGTACTTTTATTTCTCAGCAATTTCTGTTTTTCTTCTGTAAACCCAGGTCACCATGGCCACCTTATCAATTCTGAAGGACAATGTCCAGGGCAAACAGAAAACTAGCTGTAATAATAAGCATGCCTGATAAACATACATCATTCAAAGAAAACTTATCCACACACATACACACATCTGGAGGGGGGGGGGCATTTGTTTAAGGGCTTTTCCTCCCACTGTTAGCAAGTCATAACTGAGACACAACACAAAATCTGTCACTGTATGTCAAGCTGCTTCTATTTCTGCTGGTTACTCATAAGTTGTTTTGGGGATTTTTTTAAACCCAAGCAAGCAAACAACAAAAGCAATCTTTTCAACAAAACTGTCAAAAATAAAGCACAAAACCAAACAAAAAACAACACCCCCCCCCCCCAAAAAAAAAAAAAGGACACACTGAACACACAGCTCTTCAAGCAGCATGGTCATGTGTCTGTGATTTTAAAGCTGTACAGATAAGGCTCTTAAAAGACACACATAAAATAAAGAATAGAAAACAAAACAAAAATCCAACCCCAAAAAACACAAAACCCCCACCTAATACATTTTCTGGGTTATACACCATTACTTTTTTTTCAAGTATTCAGACCCCCTGCTGCTTATAGAATAAATGAGGCCTATCAATAGATTTTTCTTGGAGTTTTCCGCAGTTTGTCTTTAGCTTCAAGCCCAGTCTCTTTCTGCTTGTGGGTGGTCTACTCCACTGTGCATACTTCACTGATTCGGCAAGATTTACCTTGACGTTACTGCTTATGAGCCCAGTACTGTGATTTTTACAATGAATAGAGGCTAACAGCAATATCTGATTCAGTATCATTATTTTGATGATAAGTTTAGCAAGTCGTACAAGATCTTTTAATCAAATTTTGCTGGAACTGGAAATTGTTCAAAGTTCTCAGCCTACCCACAAAACATTGTCTCAAGAAACAAAAACAAAACAAAAAAAGCTGCAAATCACTTGCCACTACATCTTGCCAAAGTTAACTTTTCTTTCAATTTCTACACTTAAAACATTTAGCCGACATGCAAGCTGACAATTATGCAGTCTGCTGGTTATGCTGGCTTTCTTCTTCTTCATTGTCGAACGCTCAGACAACAACAAAATTATGTTGTCTTTCATATGTGCAAAAATGGGTTGTGCTGCCATTAAGCACCTGACAAGTCAGGTCAGCACACCCAACTTCAATATGTGGCTGGCTTTGATCAGCATGTGGCTTACAGCCCTATATAGCTCATTCATGGATTTTTTAACATTTTTATTGCAATTCACTTATTTAGATGGGGCAGCTTGTTATAACTGAGAAAATACGGTATTTTACCAAAGCTGATTTTCTCAGAAGCTCTTAAACTAATTATACAGTTGAAAATTAGGTTGTAAATCTTCAGATTCACACTGCAGTGTTCATAAATGTTGGTTTCTTCCCCCTCTTTTTTGTAGAAAGAAATAAATGAATGAAAAGACAAAAAATGATAGTACAATAAAGAAGAAGTCACTGATTACACTCTTTGACTATGTCAGGCTGGTCATGGTGACCCTCACAATGGCTTGTCCAATCTAGCTTGCTTTCTGGTCACATCTCAGTGACCAACACATGAATACATGTATACGCTCCTGTTTGCACCAGCACCAACGTCCACACAATCTCTTAACAACACATGCACACACACACACATGCACACAAACACACACAAGAATAGTTACACAATCTTAATACCTCTGTATCAATTTCTGTCTTTTAAATCAGAGAGAGCAATTCTTTTCATTAATTAACCAAAAACCAACAACATATTATGAGCACTTATCTCCAGCTACCACATTCCTAAAAAAACAAACAAGCAAGCAAGCAAACAAAAACACCTCATCTTTTTTCTCTTGCCCATCTCCTTCCTTTTAAAACCTTTTCTTTCACTTACAGCTTACTTCGGAGATAAGAATCTTTTCATCAAAATCATGATGTGGATTCGCAACAATAATTTGATTTCTGCTTTTGCCATATTTGTCTCCATAATAACCCTCACCCTTAAAAATTTTACAAATTATATTCAGGTTTGCAGATTAAAAAACAAAATAAAACAAAAAACCCTACCAGCTAATATATACCTTTACTTCTTCCACACACAAAAAAACCTGAATGCATACTCTTAATATATATATACAATGTCCATTTTCTTAATCCTCTGTTCCACTGGCACACATTCAAATTCCAATCAGTGTCCATAAAATTGGGCTTAACTGCATGAATAGAATTGAACTGTGCTCAGACAACCCTCGAAAAGGCTAAGCAGTGATTTTTATTGCTTTTCAAACTTTAAAAAAACCATTTTATCCTATGTTCTTGATACACAAAAAGCTTGGAGAACAATACAAGAAATCACTGTTTAGAATGTCCAGAATAATTTCTAATTTCTGCAAGAGCAAATCAATGACGATAGCTGCGATGACTGCTGCCCTGAGAAATTCCATACTTGTGGAGCTGTCTGCTGGTCGAAGATTGTCCATAGGGGTAAGAGTCATATCCTCTGTTGTCATAAGGATTTTCAGGGCAAGGAGGGTAGTCTGATGTGGGATGCACAGAATCAAAGTCATAGGAACGACCGTCCCTGTAGTTGTAGCCAGAAGCAAAGTAATCGTCCTGATCGCTCTCTCTGTTGTAGTGCCGGTCCCTGCGAAACGTCTCTCCCCTGTGTTTGCTTGAACTGTGTGGATACTTGGAGTCTCTGTCTCGGAATGAGTGTCTGTCTTTTTCCCTGTCCTGTCTCTTCTCTCGTGGGTCCACTCGTCGCACTACACTACTTAACACAGGTATCCTGGTGGCTCCATTTTCCTCCTCCTCCTCTTCTTCCTCCTCTTCGTCTTCATCCTCCTCCTCTTCCTCATCCTCGTCTCCATCTCCTCCAGGGGTGAGTGTAGTAAGATTGGGATTGTGCACATAAGTAGAGGGAAGATAACCTCTGGAGCCCTTGGTCTTCAGTTTATCCATGTAGCCTTGTCCTCCACGACCTGGACTTGAAGAGAGCGTAGCAATAGCGCTGACCTCCTCCTCACAGGCCTGGGTCAGCTTCCCGTCAGACTCGGAGGATGGAGGAGGAGACAAGATGGATGAAGCCTCCGACACAGACATCTCCTCCGTGCTGGGAGTGAGTTCCTTGAGGACAGAGCTGTTGCTTCGCATTCTCAGGCCCACGGGCGGGAAGGGCATGTCCACCGAATACTCCATGCCAGGGGAGGGCATCATGTCCTCACTATCCTCCATCCCCTCCCCTGCCTCTGGCCAGTTCTCTTTCTGTCCAGGAGACGTGTGCTCGAAGAAGGAGCTGGTGGGCATGGACAGGTTGGGTGAAGGCACAGGCTGCGAGGACACCACGGATAACGCCCGGGGACTGATGGAGGAAGGAGAGATGGGCGGGGGCACAGATGGCACGGCAACAGGAGAAATGCGAGTCACCAGGGAGGAGGGTGAGGACAAGGGAGGCATAGAGGCTAGCGACCCTGGTGGGGCGTGATGCATCCCTGGAGGCAGAGAGGAAGGAGAGGACAGAGAAGGGTTTGTAATGGGCGACACCGGAGGAGGAGGGACCATGAGCGGAGTCAAGGAGGGCTGGGAGCCAGGCGGGGGAGGGATGGTCAGCGGAGGCAGAGAAGGGGCCGAAAGCATGGGCAGAGACGGCACGGGCAACGGCGGTGGAGGGGGCACTCCCAGAGGAGCCAGGGCGGAGGAAGTAGGGGGGAAACCTGGGATGAGGGGAGGGGGTAGAGACGTGTCAGGCTGCTCCACCCTCGACGACATCTCCACCGCCTTCTCCTTCTTCCACTCTGCCCAACATCGAGGTCTGGGGCTCCCTCCGCCTGTCCCATCCTCTTTCTCCTCCTTCTCGCCTCGCCCGGGGGTGCGAGGCACGCTCTGCTTCATCTGGCTGGTCAGCTTCGTAAAATTAGCCAGGAAACTGTTGTTCACTCCCGTGCTGGTGGGTGTGCTGTTCTTCTGGCTCTGTGAGATCAACCGTGAAAGGAAGTCGATAGGGTTTTCCTTGTGTTTCTCCACAGGGGGGGGTGGTGGGGGAGGAGGTGGGGAGGGAGAGCTTTCTGGCTCCTCGTCCATCACTGGGGTGGTGGGGGGCTCATCTGTCAAGGGGGTGGACCCACCCTCCTCACTGGGGAAGGGATCTTCAGCGTCTGTTAGAGTCCTGTTAGCGGAGGGCCGGCGACTAGAGGTGCTCCCGTTGGACATGGTGGGCTGAGGTATATACACTGGGATGGGGTGTTCTTCATCAGAGATGCTGGAGCTGCTGCCCATGGACTGCAAGGAGGGAATGAAGCTGTTCAGGCGCTTCTCCAACTGGTCCACACCTGCAAAATCAAAGACATATGTGACGTACAGGCTTTTCTGGCATGGTACATGTTGTTGCAGACATCCCCCCTCATCATTACACACTAAACTTAAGTTTGTGTGTGTGTGTGTGTGCTGCTTTGTTTGCTGTACTGAGCAATGAGAAGTACAGTGCCTACTGTGAAAAAGATTCATCCTAACAACACGTGTCATTCAGAATACAATCAATCATATTTACAGCCAATCCTTTCAACAACTGAAAACAACCACATTCTAATACAAACAACAGTAATGACGCAATATTTACAAGCACTTCCACACTGTAGGTCATCCATACCACCAGCCATACCCGGTCCACTCTTCCACAAAAGGTGGATAGGTATCTGACAAGTACATATGATGTTGTGCATAGATTTGCAAGCGGGACTTCACTTTACAATCTCATGCTAAAGGTGTATAGGAAAATATAGTCAGACCCTACATGAACTCTGGAAGAATCACATCAACACACACCCTGCAAACTAAGCTTACGGCCCAAAAGAGGAGCTGGAAAGGACTTGCCACTATTTCTCCCAAACACATCTGACGGTGTAAAAAGCGGACGAGAGAAGAAGACATCAACACGAGTTTAGCAGTTTTTTCATGTCAAACCCATGCCTTCAGATCATGAATCTGATACTCTAACTCTTAAGCTATCTTTAACCCCATAACACAAATAAAAGAATAATGATTCTTTAAAAATAAAGAGTAGAGCCAATGACTACACGTATACAAAAAGGCCTAAAATATCATGTAACAATCTTCCATACCTGAGGCTTGCGTGTAGCTGACTTTACCCGATATTGATGGTGAAACCACTGCGTCACCTGCGAACCCAACAGTTGCAGTGAGCACTCTATATTGTGATTTTCACCCACTCATAAATCACACCATTAACACAATTCCAGTGGGCAAAAATACCACTAAATCACCCTGTATGTAATTCCTGACTCTATTCTTCATGTCCTTCTTCCATAGGGTAATTCATGCACACATTTACATGAAGAAACAAATGGGCAAACAACTTTTAAAAACATTGTTTTAAAATAATGGTTCTTGGAACAGCAAAGGTTTCATATATAAACAGATACAAGAGGCTTACACATTATGTTGCTATATAGTCAACAAAAATCATGCAAACATTCACAACACAACCACAGACAGAATGAGCCAAAGCTTTGTTGTTTTTATTTACCACATATGCTGATATCAACAAAACTTCAATAAAAAAAACAACACTAAAACTTTTTTGGGGGGTGGACCAACAACAAAAATCAACATTCGATACAGTTCACACCACTTCCAGCAGAAACATGTTAAATTCAAAGAATGGAAACATAAACATACAAGTGCAAGAGTTTACATGCACACAACATAACGCATACTTACCCCGCCCCCCTACCACACACACAGGGGGACAGGATAGCCTAGTGGTTAGAACATTGTGCTCGCAATCTGAAGACCCGGGTTCAATTCCCGTTCAACGGGAAATTTTCTCCTGGAGTTAACATCAGTGCAGAATCCACTATCCCCCAAAGTCTTTCAGGTGAGACTATAAACCGAGGCCCCGTGTGCAAACGCACGCAGAACATCTTGCGCACAAGTTAAATCCTGTTCCGCTTTTCATAAGAGTAGACCATTGTGTGCCGGTGGGAGCAGATGACAGAATTTACAAAACCGCATACACACGGGGACTGGATGTAAAAAAACACATAAGTGCTCATTCCATTATCGTCGATATAAAAGAAATATGTTTAAAAAAAACAACACACACACACACACACAAAACACATACAGTGATACACACACACATAGTCAGTCAGTCAGTTCAATCCATTTTTCTGAGGGGTATGGATGCACTCAGCACAACAGGGACTACACAATCAGGCTCACCATTCGGACTGCCTGTGTGACTGTCATCGCTGCCCCCAAGCTGGTAGTCCATGGGTTCGTACAGCTCACTGGGAGGAGTGTTTCCTGGTGACACACTTTGCGCAGGAGGCGGAGACTTCACAGAGCTGGGCAGAGTCTTCAACATTTCCCCCAACTTCTTACTCAGCAAGTTGATGCGGGACCCGTAGGTTTTGTAGGCCTTTAAGGACACAGGTCAGCGAATATTAATCAAAAGTCCTGCCAACTGCCATGATACGTTCCAGGGGCTAATAACTAACTATTCTTGTCTTCATGCATACAAGCTTTCAGCTGTTGAAACAGCCATACCAAGCATAAAGTATCTTCTAACCTCATGACCACAAAAGCCCTAGACATGTAAAAAAGAAAAAAGGTAAAAGTGTCCCATAACTTATGTGGTCGTGGGGAGAGAGGCGTCACAGACCTCACTTCTCCAGGGGCCAGCTTACTGAGGGCGGCACCCATCTTCTCTCCCTCGCTGCTTTACCTTCCCTGACCCTAAAGAGGCAAGTAACCATTTACAGCTGGGTCAAATGGGGGACTGTACTGAAGCCAAGGTGCGCAAACGGTCACCCAACCAACTGGTAACCATGCTAGAAACTGCTTAGGCATGTACAGTAGTCAAAACACAGACAGCAAAATTCAAAAGAATGCCCTCTAAAAATGTAGACATTCATATCAAAACCTACCTGTCTAATTTTAGAGGCGTGATTTTTGTGTGTATAAATACCCACCCCACCCCCACTATGAAAACAGTCATACTCTATCTTACAAAAGAAGTTTAAGAACAGATGCTTCAAGTTGTTAGAATTTTCCCATTCAGGCATCCTTGCTTGTTGTGAACACACTACACAAGACAGACATAAAACATCTAACCTGCAGACAGACCTGCAAACCACTGAACTCACTGAACATTTATTTCTGAAAACTGAGGAATTAAACAGTGACTACAATGACACACAAAAAAAACCCAATTTCCCAACCCCAATGAGTTTTCATTTATTACTGAATGAAACAAAATTCTGGGCCCCTAAAACTGGAGAACAGCAGATGCCAATAGACAAAATTATACAGAAAATAACCCCCCATCCTTTGTGAATTCAACTGGGGGATGGGATAGCCTAGTGGTTAGAACATTGCACTCGCAATCTGACAACCCGGGTTCGATTCCCGTTCAAGGGGTTATTTTCCCCTGGAGTTAACATCAGTGCACACTCCACTCTCCCCAAAAGTCCTTCAGATGAGACTATAAACTGAGGCCCCATGTGTGAACGCACGCAGAACATCTTGCGCACACATTAAAATCCTGTTCCACTTTTCCTAAGAGTAAGCCATTGTGTGCCGTGAGAACAGATGACAATTTACAAAACTGCATACACACGGGGACTGGATGTAAAAAAAAAAGCACATAAGTGCTTATTCCATTATATTCGATATAAAAGTTTGTTTTTTTTAATTAGAAAAAAAAACAACTCTAGTGTCAGGCAACATACTTCCCATATCTTCCACAGGAAGATTCTACCATTTAGTCTACAGCTTCCACACTGTGCCTTGAAAGGAGTAGGGAGGGGTCCAACTAACTGTTCAGTCAGGTAACTTCACTCCTCAGGAAAATTTCTATTGACACTTGCAATGTCTTTCTTGATGTGACTTCTTTCTTAACTCCTTCAGCTGAAATTTTCAGGCAGCATGTTTTGGGCAAGGTGACCTGCCAAAGCCCAGGTTCTAGGGAGCATGCTGATTGTGTTCACATCATCAGCCAAAGCTGGTCTACTCTACTCTTCTGTCAAAGATGATGAAGGGGTTTTAATGTGTGCACACAAGATGTTACCCATGTGTTCACACACAAGATCTCTACTTATAGTCTTGTCTGAAAGCCTTGCAATCTCTACACAGGTTTTTTTAAACTAAAATACTCTTTTCAAAGAAAAAGGAAATGCCCTTCACTCCACTACTTGATAATATATATATATATACACACATAGTCCATGACCCAGTTAGGCATGTGTGGACAAGGACAGCTTACATTGGCAACAATCCTGGCCTCTGAGTGCTGCTGACTGTAGAAGTGCTCCGCTATGTGCAGCTGAGCTAATAAATCTTTCTGCTCTTGCTTCAGCTTCTCCAGCCCTTCCGCTGTCTCGTCCAGCCGCAGACAGGATTCTTCAAAGTCATTAGAGAACTCATTGCCATGTGCACGATCTGTAACCATCAGAAAACACATGATAATCATTTTTAAGAATTATGCTTAATCTATAAATTAAAAAAAAAGAAAACCAAACAACAACAAAATTGGCAAAAGAAATGCATGTGAATGAATATTTAGAGATACAAAATACGCAGGATATAGACGACACAGAAAAAAGGACAAAAGAGAGCAATGGAAAAAGAGCATATCTAGCATGGAGCTTCCAGAAGGTGTGAATACTCTTTATCCAAGTATTTATCAACTGCTTGATCCACTTCTCATAGCATACTCTTCCAAGACCTTTTTCTCTACTCTTCCAAGACCTTTTTCTCTACTCTTCCCAAACCTTTTTCTCTACTCTTCCCAGACCTTTTCTCTAGACCTTTTTCTCTACTCTTCCCAGACCTTTTTCTCTATACCTTTTTCACTACTCTTCCCAGACCTGTTTCTCTACTCTTCCCAGATCTGTTTCTCTACTCTTCCCAACCTTTTCTCTACTCTTCCCAGACCTGTTTCTCTACTCTTCCCAGATCTGTTTCTCTACTCTTCCCAGACCTTTTTCTCTACTCTTCCCAGATCTATTTCTCTACTCTTCCCAGATCTGTTTCTCTACTCTTCCCAAACCTTTTTCTCTACTCTTCCCAGGCCTGTTTCTCTACTCTTCCCAAACCTTTTCCTCTACTCTTCCCAGATCTGTTTCTCTACTCTTCCCAAACCTTTTCCTCTACTCTTCCCAGATCTGTTTCTCTACTCTTCCCAGACCTGTTTCTCTACTCTTCCCAGACCTGTTTCTCTACTCTTCCCAAACCTTTTTCTCTACTCTTCCCAGACCTTTTCCTCTACTCTTCCCAGATCTGTTTCTCTACTCTTCCCAGACCTTTTTCTCTACTCTTCCCAGACCTTTTTCTCTACTCTTCCCAGATCTGTTTCTCTACTCTTCCCAGACCTTTTCCTCTACTCTTCCCAGACCTTTTCCTCTACTCTTCCCAGATCTGTTTCTCTACTCTTCCCAGACCTTTTCCTCTACTCTTCCCAGACATTTTTCTTTTTCTCTACTCTTCCCAGACCTTTTTCTCTACTCTTCCCAGACCTGTTTCTCTACTCTTCCCAGACCTTTTTCTCTACTCTTCCCAGACCTTTTTCTCTACTCTTCCCAGACCTTTTCCTCTACTCTTCCAATACATTTCCTCTACTCTTCCCAGACCTTTTTCTCTACTCTTCCCAGACCTGTTTCTCTACTCTTCCCAAACCCTTTTCTCTCATCTTTTATTCAATATCTGAGAAACGAACACTCCCTAAATTCTCTATCCTCTATTTCTCATTAGAAAAACTCTCCTTTAACTCAATGAGGTTGTGCCGAATCTTAAGATTCGGCACTCCTCTCCTTCACAGTGAGGTGCCGAAGCTTAAGATTCGGCAGAATTACAAATTTTTATAATACACTAAGTGATGTTCAACTGAAAGGAAAGTACTCTGGCCTGTAGGGCAATCATTTTTGTAAACATAGTTGCCTTCCTTGACCATAAGCTTGCCCAGTTTGCTTGTGTCGGCTACTTTTCTTTGACATGTTGACAAGCGTATTCTTTGGGATTTCAGGCTCTCCAGTGTTACGATTTTAAAAACAAAAATTGTATAAAGCAAAAAGTGACATCAGATGGATTCAGCAAACTTCAGGGAACTTTACTTTGGTGAAAAATCATCACATTGCTTCAAAGGAACAAGTTGATGAACAGTTCAAGCCATGTAAGATAAGCAGACCTAATTTTTTAATTTTTTCAGCATTCAGTAACATATTTTGAAAATTTTAAAAAAATAATTACAGTCATCTATTGAAAAACTGTATAACAATCTCAAAAGTAAACATAATTAACTTTTCAATGATGTATAATTTGTATGTGTTTATTATGTTGGGTAAATCTGCTGAATTTTTCAGATAGAGCCAAAATCTCGCATCACCACAAAATGGCGGGATCCATTTCACTGCGACTCCATCGAGTTAAATCTTTCTCATGCTGTCTTTTTCTGTCTTTTATTTTTCTCCTCCTTCCTTTTCCCACAAAACCCCGACATTCTCTCAGACATACCTTTCAGCTGTTTGACAGCCTCTATGCTGGAAGCGTCCAGTTTGAGGTGGGACAGTTTCTGCACGCTGTTCTTCACCTCTGAGGTCTGCTTCTTGAATGTCTGCATCTTCTGTATCAGCTCAGTCGGCTGCAGCAAAGCACAAAGCAACACCATCAGGGTTTGTTCCATAACAAACACAATGAAAATACATTCCATTGTGAGGTTTATCTTCTTTAAATCTTCTGTCAAGTTTGAATTCCAGGCTCAAAACATTTAAAGAAATGAAAACACACCACATAACAGAGTTGACATAAATCTGTGTTAAGAGTCAGATTAACAAAGGGGGTGGGGAAGAGAGTGATAGAAACTAAGAAAGACAGGCAGACAGAGAGGAGGAAATTGTCGCAAGTACCCAAGCTTTCAACTTAATTCAAGCCACAGTAGGTACAACTAAATAGGGGGTGAGAGAGAATAAGTGCGTGTGTGTGTGTGTGTGGTGTGTGTGTGTGTGTGTGTGTGTGTGTGTGTGTGTATGTGTGTGTGTATGTGAGGGGTGGGGGTGGGGGGCAATGCATTTGTACACACATGCACATGTGTGAGTGTTTTAGCAACCTCAGCTTCCATTTATAGTCATCTTTATCAATGTATTCAAGAACAAAAGACTGTGGTCTAACTTATACACCTGTGAACAAACTAACAACAGCAGCAAATTTGATACTTTTTTTTTTTATTACCTTGAAAGTGGCCAAAGTTTCCTCTGAGGGGACTTCGTCTTCCTTTTTCACCTCCTCCTTGTCAGCTGTCACTGCAGCATCATTGTCCTTCCCTGCACTGGAATCTTCCGCAGTGGAGCTTGTTGGTGGCGCTTCTTTCTTCTTCTCCTTGCTCTTCTGCTTGGCCCTTTCTTTCAGTTTTTCTCTGGGTGTTGGACTGAAGGGCTTCTTGAATACTGCTCCGTCTGCTTGTTTTCCATCTATTAGACCAACACCAACACACACGTTATCTATCCATTTAGTCCCCATCCCAACCCCTGAGAAGCTATACATTTAGAAACAAAATAATAAATAACTTAGAACTGAGAAGCTATGCACTGCATTTTTTAAAATAAAATTGATTTTTCTAAAAAACGTTTTCATCACTGCTGTTTACATTATCCAATGACTGGTCTGGGAATTGTCAAATGTTTGTTGTAAATGTTTGTAAACATTCTGATTCATCAAAGGCTAATGGAGTGGTAGACAAAAACATTATTCATGATTTGTACAGACTTCTAAGCTTGAAAACAGCATGAATAAACTTTTCGTTTTACAGGAATAAAGGTGTATGCTCTCCTTATCAGATTCGATCAGGGAAGAAAAAATATACCACTTTCCACTCCCACCCCCCAAATTTTTTTTTCTTTTCTAGATTGACTGTTTTCAAACTTATGCACTTTTGCACATCAGTCTTTTAGAACTACTGACCTGAACACAGGTCCAAGAAAAGTGCAGACCTGTTATGATACAAACCAGTGTTAACCTACTCCTCTTCAGAGCCTTAGGACAGCTATACCCTTCATGATTCTGTGAGCCTGAAAGTTCCCCATTGTGGGCAAAACCAGCACCACCATCGGGACAGGAGTTTCCTATACATGTGTACTCTATTTCAGATCTAGACCTGATTTGACTAGACTTCACCCTTCACCGGTTGAGGAGTCATTCAGGCTCTGCACTGAAATGTTCAGGAACCTGGCAAAGCTCATCCCTCTTCACGCCATCTTTAGATCATCAGAAATCTCCTAAAACAAAGTAATATCTATATATACTGATCTAGTCTGTGGGGGTACTTATGAGCAGCAAGATTCATTCACAATGGAATATAGGCACTCTTATAGCCAACTTGTACTGGTAAGCCCTATTTCCCAACTCTGCACTGGATTCCTGTTGGCTTTAGCTGCCACTAAGCATTGTTGTGATTGACTGCCAAGAGGTCAAGACTTACACATCTTTAACCACTTTAGAAAAGCAATGAACATGTATACAGTCTAAACAAAATGGCTTTTTTTCCCCAGTCTAATCTTATTCACGAAAAATCAAAATGCTAAAAAAAATTTTGAATCTTGCTTCTATTTTTTTTCTTCTAAAAGTGTAATCTATTCTTGTGCACATGCATTATTCAAGACATCACAAACACCCTACTCACCCAGGATGGCCCTAAGCTCTGTGACAAAGTCTTTTTCAAACACTTGTCTCTCCTCCCACACGCAGAAAATCCTTTCCACTTTCGGCCGAATTGTTGCATCCCTAAACATACAAACCATAACACAGCTTTCATTATTTCACTTTATAAATTTCTAGGACTGAGTCAGTGAGTGTCATGTAACATATCAAATATCAGTTTTATCGTTTAGTACCATTTCCTGTATTGATTATTCCCCATGCACGCACCCCCCCTTCCCCCCCCCCCCCCCCCACCCACCCACCCACACAATAGTCAATACACACACACTGACATAGACAGAGAGCTTACATTTTGGAGCTAACATAAGTGCTGACTCAACTCCCCCCAAAACCTGCAAAAGTCCTGTGAATGAGACTATATGTGACCCGTTTTTACGAAATGAGTCTTAACTCGCACACAGTGAAAAGGAGAGAGGCTCAAAAAAGGGAAGGTGCCGTCCACTTTGCCAATTTTGACTTTTAATCAAAAATGGAATCTGTAGCCATTTAATTTCCTATCTATATGTTTGAAAAGGTTAGATTTGATTTAAAAATGTGTTTTTAAACAGTTTTTATCGACCCACCCTACAGCAGTTTTCCAGTGTCCTTCATCATTACGACCGTGATTTCAGTCATCTCGTTATCCTTACCCCTGACAGGGCCCCACACATGTCATACACCATTGGAAAGGCTGTGATCTATATTTTCCATTTCACGCAGCCTTTACGTGAAATCTAACCAATCAGAAATACTGCTTCGAGTTATTTAGGTATAAACAAAACCTGAAAGCTTGAGAAGATCAACCAATGAGAGTTGAGGACGCACACCGCCTGTAGTAACCAACAAGCAGCTGGTCTATGATTGGTTGGGAGGGGCTTCACCAGGGATGTCTCTGTTCTATTTTTAGAAACGCTTGGCTGGGAAACTTTGCTGTTTGCAAAGAATAATGGGCATTATGGCTCATTTCTAGCTGATCTTCCACTCTGCCAATAGCAGATTAGTACAAACCAGGTGTATTATTTATCAATTATTCTGAGACAAAAAAATAAAGCGATCGTGATGAAAGCCCCGAGTAACTTCGCCAGTCCCCTTGAATGAAATGAACTGTGATCTGTGTGTTAAGGTTCAAGGTTAGATGTACGAAGCGCTGGTACCTGCATGCAATGTTAATAATAATGGGTATGCATACAGATCAAAGCTGCAGATCTAGACTGTTCAGATGACACAACTGGGGAGACTTAGCATTTCAGCTGTTAGTGCATGACATGAGAAAATGTGGGAGCTGTTGACTTGACTGTAGTGTGTGTGTGTGGTTGTTGTTGTTAAACTGAATGAACTAGTGTGTGTGTGTGTGTGTGTGTGTGTGTGTGTGTGTGTGTGTGTGTGTTTGAAAATGATCAAGTCAAAATGATCTTTATTGAGAGTAAAAGATTAAGTTTATACAGCTTTTTTTTATATTCTTCCCCCACGCATGCATGCACGCGCGCACGCAGGGGGGCGTGCGTGTGTGTGTGTGTATGGTTTTTCTTCTCTATTTTTAAAGATCATTTTCTTTCAAAGGTAATGAATAAGTAATCTCTGTGTGTATGTGTGTGTGTGTGTGTGTGTTTCTTTGATTGTTTTGATTCAAGGAAAATGAATGAGTACTCTATTGGTTTTTTACATGCAGTCTCTGTGTGTGTGTGGGGGGGGGGGTGTTGTGAGCTAAATATCACAGCAATGACAGTCAATATATACATGATTTTTTGTCTGATGCTGTAAAATGGTATTTTTTAACACCATGCCAAATTTGGCTATCATCAGTTGAATAGAAGTACCCGTTGCTAAGGTGTTAGTTAGCTAGAGTGGTGAAAAACTTTAAACCCGATTTTCTCAGAATGTGAAATCGCTGTGTCACCCATTTCAAACACCCATAACTTTATCATTTTTATAGGTAGAATAATGTATCATACATCAAAAGAAAGGTAATGATCTGTAGATTTCAGAAAATGTAACAACTCAATTTGACCCAATTATACCTTAAGACTCCTTTTGTAAAAACGGGTCACATATATAAACTGTGGTCCCATGTGCAAACGCAGGCAGAACATCTTGCACACACATTAAAACTTGTTCCACTTCTCAGAAGCGTAGGCCATTATGTGCCAGTGGGAACAGATAACAAAATTTACAAAACCGCATGCACACTGGGACTAATTCAGTAATTGTAAAAAAGTGCACAGTGCTTATTCCATTATCCTCAAAATAAAAGAATAAAATAAAATAAGAAATAAATACTAACATAGATAAAATAAATACACACACAACACTGAATAAAGTCTTTAAAAATAAACACAAAACTTAGAAAAGCTACAATTAAAAACCAAAAACTCTACTTAATCACACACACACAATTGAATGAATTTATTATTTTTCAATTACACATGTATTTACTTTTTCTTAAAAACTGTTACAAATGAACTGGAGTAACAATAGCTCATTACTAACCTGACTAATGCAGTTGCATTTTTCAGCAGAGGTTTGAAAGCATTCACAAAAACCTGGGCTTTCTTTCGCTTGCAGGTCTGAACCACATCATTGCATAAGTAAAATAATGTCAGGCGATGACTTGGCTTGGCTGAAACAAAAAAGTGAATTCATACAATGATACATTGAAAGAAAGGTAATAAGTACTACAGTCCAAAACCAATGACGGCAGTGTAACGTTATGACATCTACACAAAAACTGATAACTTGTTGAATCTCAATTCATAAGGGAAAACATAAGTACTACACTGATACTTTGTGATAGTGATACAGGACAACTATTCCACAAAATGACAACAGAGTCTAATGGTATTTTCTTCATAAACTTTTGTCATTCATGTGTACTGAGCTTGTAATTTTGTAAAACACTACTACTTTAAACAGCCCTCTATATTTACTGAGCAAAAAATAATAAAATTGAAATTTAAAAGACAACAGTTAGGAGTTATCTCTTACTTCTGAGGGAAGAAATCTACAAAATTAGTAAACTTACATCTAAAAATATAATGGTTATACCAACAGTATGAACATAACTAATAGTAATATTGTAATATTATGACAAGCAACGTTCAATTAGAGCATTTACTACATTGACTGATTTAGACAACTGTTTTACTTTTAAATGTTCGAATCTTTGACAATAAATTATAAAATAAGTCTGCTGTATAACAATCTATATAATAATCTATATGATAATATTGATATTGAAGTTTAATGCTTCAGAATTTAGAAACACTAGGGCTATCAATATCATTTCTTTTATACCTTAGGGCCTACTTAAAAACTAAAAAAGAAAACTCCTCTCTTAATCTTACTAAGTTTTGGTCCATTTTCTGACCTAATTAAAAGGCTAATTTTCCAAAATTATTACACACACACACAGAGTATGCATGCAGGCACTTACACACACACACACACAAACACACATACAGTATACACACACACACATGCACATGTATGCATGCACACACGTATACACACACACACACACACAAACACATGTGTGTACATTCATACATACACACACACACACACTTATACATATTGATCTGTACGTGGATGCCAGGATGGACGTCACTTTAAAAAAAGACAACTCCTCAATAGAGTCAAAGAACACAAAATCATGTAAAAAGACATTTTCAATCTGATGTTGATAAACTTGGCAAGTACATGCCGGAAAATGGTTTGTCACTTTCAACAGAAAAAACAAAATTATGGTGCTCTTTAATGCGGGTAGCCATCAGCATGTGGGCTTTACCACAGCTCTTGATTAAACCATTGACACTGGGGGCAACAGCAAAGTGAGCGGCTGTATGACCGACCAGTGGCTTTCCCACTCATGGAATTCCACTTTACAGCTTGGTCTTTAGTGATCGACTATGACTCTCTGACTAGGAGGCTTGACTCGCACAGTCCTTATGTGCTGCAGCCCTGGGGGCAGGTTGGCCTTTGGAGAACATCTCCAATGCTGACTGTCCTTAAGCCCACTTGGCCGAGAGAATGGGGATGTACTGTGGGCAAGGCATCTCCACTATAATCAAATTTCTGCCCAATTTCCAAAACAGCAGCTGCCTTCTCTGCTGTTTTGGAGGTCATCGTCAACACGACAGACAAACATACAATCCAAATAACTTGCCTGTTTTTAGATAATATATGGTGAAATAATTGAATAGTATTAGTAGAGACAAATTGTCAAATTTATGGGGGTCTTCTTTACATCAAAATTAACTTGGAATACTCTGATTATATTCTAACAAAATCAAGAAAAACCATAAATTTCCTGAAGGTAATTCACTAATTCATTGGCAGATTTTTTGGGGGAATGGACACAAAACATTAATCCACATTTCACTTGCACTTATACGATCTAAATTAATCAATTTTATGCTCAAGATGTCTTTTTTTTAGTGAACCAGAGTATTTATTGAAAAAGACTTGAAAGTTTAGATTATAAATAAAGGTATCAAAATTGCTTTGGGTGTGCCTAGTCATGCAACAAATAAGGAAACAGCCAGCATTCTAGTTTCTACCCTTGGGTGACTACCGAGAATTACTTCAATAGCAGCTTCAAAATTTTTACATAATAAGAGCAGCACCAACCACAAATAATTTTCTTCGGAAAGAAATCTCATTAAGACCTGACTTCAATTTCCCAAAATAAGTGTGGAATATTTCCTCACAAGTGACTATTGAAACCTATACTGATGACTTAATACAAGCTTTAGAAAAGAATTAGCAAAAAAGCCAGCATGAGACTCAGACTCAGAGCATGGACACCTATACCGAAATAGGACATGTTGAAAGAGCTCTACATTTGACATTAGTTATACTTATATTTTATAATGACATAATAAAAGAAAAAAATGTCAATAAGCTATAGCAGCTACTAGAGTAGTAGAGAGCACATTGCTAAAAGTAAAAACTACCACGGTCATCTCTATGTGTGGTTAACTATTTTCTCTGGAACATTGTAATGATTGTTTATTGTTTTGTCAGAAGCCTCCCCAAAACATATTAAACAAAAATGCTTCTGAAGAAAATGTACATCATATCTATCATTCTATGTAATTTTGTCAAATGAAAACATTTTTGTCACTAATTTGAAGTCTCTTGTACAAACTAACATAGCCAAGTTTTTTGTGTTTCTTTGAAGTTCTTTGATACTGTCCCTAATATAATTAATTTTGCATTCCTTAGTTAATTTCCTTTGTGTTACATTCATGTTTTATTACCAATCTGTTACATGATTCTATTTCCATATTTCCTATAAGTTCCCCCCCCCCCCCCCCCACCTTTTTTCTGCCTCCCCCCCCCCCCCCCTAGTCTAATATCACTTATAAGTATAATATATATATATACACTATATATATACTATATAGTAATATACTATATAAAGAACAAATGTTAAGTACAAATTCAACAAAACAACACACACACACAAGCATCTCAAGATTCAGGCCCTTCATTAACCTTTAAAGGAAGCTAGGAACCTGTCAAAAACAAGATATATAGTCTTAAACTTAAAGTTCTAAGAGTTTTGTTGAGAAATGAACAAAATCCTACAATTTCATGAATGTGTCTAGATCCATAACTGCATTTATAAGTTAACACAAGATTCATGACTGAGATGATGTAATGCTGGCAGTCAAAAGACAGATCCTGGTCTCTTTTTTTTAAATCTCTATAAAACATATTAAGTTGGCTGTGTGTGTGTGTGTGTGTTTGGGGAGGGGAGGGAGGGAGGTTACAGGTGTGTACAATGTGTGTGTGCATGTATGTGCACTTGCTTGTTCCTTTGCTTGTGTGTGTGCGTGCGCGGGCGTGTGTTTGTATGTGTGTGTGTGTGTACATGTATGTGCGCGCACATGCTTGTCCCCTTACTTGTTTACTTAAATAAAATAAACTGTTTTTATTCTGATTACAGTGTTTCTAGAATAAAGTTTGTTGTAGTTTACTCACCCGATTTCTTCATGACCCTGTACCACAATTCCACTATGTACGCATAATGATTTTTGTGATGTATTATCCACAGCGACAGGCTTTGGATACTATCCTGGGTGTTCGTAACGGACATTAACTTTTTTTCAACACTTTCTTCGTTTAGTCCAGTGGACGCCATATTGTCCAATGTTTGGATCTAATACGAAGATGATCTTTCTTGAAAATCGTCACGCCTGTCTCCAGTGAAATTCACAAGAATGACACACAACAATAATGCAATACATTCATCACTAACACCTGCAAATGCACAGTATTTCAAAACTGATGTACATGATTCATCTTCTCAAATGGACCGTTCAATCTCCAATCTTTCTACTTGCACACCTGAGGACCACAAAATTTTCGTCGCCATTTTTATCATCTCGCGTGTAACGAGAATTCGATAAAAATCATAAATAAAACGAAACAACCAACTTCTTGGGCAATTTTCTTTTAGAACAATAAGAGAGCATAATTTTTCAGCATTTAACTAACAAAAATGAAAAAACAGCATATTTCACTTCAACTGTAAACTAATTAGGGCTAAATCAATGACGGAGCACTGACGTCATATATATGGGGAACCGCGCAGCATTTCTCTGATTCGTCATACCTCAGCTGACTTCGGCTATCTTCGGTACCTGTGGCTGCCTGTGTGACGTATAGGAACTTTCGTCTGTGACCTCCTGAACCCGACACACGCAACCATGCGTTTTCAGTGAATGGAAGTAATGCTGGTACCCAGGCGAGGGAAGTTCACGCAAAAAACCCACTTGTTTGGGAAGAATCAAGCTACCGACACATTGTGTGTCGTTTGAGACTAAATGTATGTAGAAGAAACATTGGTTTAAATAAGTTTTCTTTTGTGTCGTGAAAGTTTTTGTTAGGGTGTGTGTGTACACGGATTTTCCATTGACTGATTTTCTAAGGTGGGATGGGTTGGGTATCGAGGAGTTGACGCGGTTTGAGGTGGGTATAGGTATGAGTTTACGTTGTCGCAGTGTTGTCG
>CM054147.1:13451194-13468694 GCA_028751875.1 Rapana venosa
GAAATGAGATTCTGGCACTTGGAAGCCACAGTAGTAACTAAGTAAGTACTAGTACTGTAGTAGTAGTCTAGTCTGTTTCTTTTGTGCTGCTCTTTAGAAACATTCTCCCTTTGATTTTAATCATGTTGATCCTAATTAACTAGAAGTTGGCAAGGATTTGTTTTAAGCATGCTGTGTGAATAAAGAAAAAAAATCTTTACGAAAAATGTAGAAGATTAAACAATTGAATGCTGGGTTGGCTTTTTTATGTTCTAAATAAAAACTGATGCAATATCTGTATAACTGGTATGTTAAATCCCAAAAGCTGCTTTTCAGAGTTTATTGCTTTTATCAACATTGCTTAGTGAAAAGATACATATACATGTACACACATATTTCAAGTTGGAAAGATTTCTCTAAATTAGAATTCATTTGATATTTAGTCAGAAATTACTAAATAATTCATTATTCATTAAAAACTATATTATACTATAGTCTATAGCCAGTACAAGTATTAAGTGTGTCTGTGCACAATGGATAAACAACATAAATCTGGATACTGTGATATCAGTGGAAGTTTACTTTTGTTTTGGTGTTTGAATGCAACTTCAGAGTTTTCTTGCAATATGTTACTTTAGTTTTTTAATATGATAGATCTATGTTATGTCTCTGTTATCAGAAAAATGATGAAGAAAAAAAAAAAAGTCTAAAATGCAATCATTTATGATATCTCACTTCAAATAAACTTAGTATAACACACAGGAAACAGTGTATGCATCACTCCTATTCAGATAGCAGTGAGTGAGGGAGACAGATCTGTAGAGACAAAGTGACATACAGACTTACAGATCTGGACTAGTTTAGTGGCTGGCTGTATGGATGGGTGGCCTGCTAGCCAGCCAGCCAGTCAACCAACTAACTGACCAACCAAGCAACTGAGTGACTGGGACTGACTCACTGACGAAACAAAATGAACTGAGGGAGAAACTGAAAGGATAGACTCAGCACTTGTAGTAGTGCAGAACACTATAATGCTGAATTGACTGATAAGCAGCCTGTTTCCAACTCACTCAATCAAGAGGAACAAATAATACATGTTGTATGTGTGTGCCATTGTGTTCAGAGCCTATCTCCAACTCGTTCAGTCAAGGGAGTCAAATTGGCTTATGTCAAAAGGTTTATCAGCTACTGATAAAAGCAATGTGCCAAAGCTTACATTAAAATGTTGAGCTTATGAAATGCTTTGATAAAATGTTATGTCGAACTTCAGTTAAATGCTTTAAAATGTTGAGATTGTCTTTAACCCTGACAGCCTCCTGCAAAAGAGAGAATTAACAGAACATCCCCTGAAATGGGAGCATGGATGCCAAGTATAACACAATTATCTATAGCCAGGTATTTGAACACATTTGGTAATTTCTCTGGCTGTTTCACAGTGATTCCCAGGTGGGAGGAGTGAGAGAGCACTGCATTATAGTGGGTGACCCCAGAGTGTTAGGCTGGGGAACACTCTAACAATAACTAGGAACAACAAAAGAATGAAATAATGTCATTTCCCTGCCAGAATATAGTGTGCTTTTACTGCAACTGTACTCAGTTGTTAATCAATACAGTGATAGTGTGCGACTATTTCAGGTAGTAGAGATCTGTGGGCTAGAGAGCTCTGGACCTCTTGCCACCATGTCAGGGAGAGAGAGAGAGAGAGAGAGACTGGCTTATCTGTTATCACCTATAGTTCTTATCTCATTGTGTCATGCTTGACTGCTGATCACAGGGCTCTTTACTTTAGAACACTGAGTCTCTCAGCTCTGTCTGTCTGTTCTGTCTATGTGCCTGTCAGTCTGTCTGTCAGTGTTCTGTCTATGTGCCTGTCAGTCTGTTAGTCAGTCTGTCTGTCTGTCTCTATCTCTATCTCTGTCTCTTTCTTTCTCTCTCTGTTCTACCCTGCGCTCTCTCAGTCTTTCTCTGTCTCTGTCTCTCTTTTTCGATATCTCTCTCTGTCTCTCTGTCTGTCTCTCTATGTTCTTCCTTGCTCTCTCTCTCAGTGTCTGTCTCTGTCTGTCTCTCACTGTCTCAGTCTCTCTCTCTGTCTCTCTCTCACTCACACACACACACACACACACACACACACACACACCACCACCACCACCACCACCACCACCACAACAACAACAACAACAACAACAACAACATGACTATGGAGTTTAACAGGTGATTGCCAACACTCTGAAACAGCATCAAATGGGGAATGATTTTACATGAGGTTTTGATAAAACCTCATAGAGAATTAGAGAAGAAAATATGAGCACTTGTTAGAATCTGAAGGAGGGACAAATTCACCAGAAACTAGGAAAGGGCTAAGGGGAATTTTCAGCAACAAAACGCAAACAAGGAAAGGAAAAAGATTCTCTGTGTGTGTGCGCGCATACGTGTGTGCGCGCGCGCGCGTGTGTGTCGACAACGGTACCATGTTATGAATATGAATTGGTGCAGACTTGGAAAAAGGCTTGAACTTTTTAGAGGTGGGGGAATCAAGAATCTGTTTCACAATAACAGTGCTCATCATACATACTTTGACCAGTGGCTGTCATGCACTCCCCATCCTGTCGCATCAGTGTAAGCTTGACTGACTTGAGCTTCCTGAACTCCTTGAGGAGTCATGGGGGGTGAGGGAGGGCGGGCACTGCCCTGAATTCATCAGGGCAGTGTTTTATGCATGGGCAAGCTGATCCTGGCAGAAGCCATCCCTCTCCAGACAGTATTGCTCATGCTGACTTTGATGCCATTCATCTTGCTAGTAGTATGCTAGCCTTGGCAGGCAGTGTACAAAAGGCAGTTGATGTTTTAGTGTGTGTATGTGCGTGCGTGCGTACGCGCGCGCGTCGTGTGTGTGTGTGTGTGTGTGGTGATGAGAGAGAGAGAGAGAGAGAGAGAGAGAGAGAGAGATGTTCTTTCTGCGTGCACATGCAGGACTTTGCTTTGTGGTCACATCAAAAAGACTTATGAGGGGAATGGAGTTCAATGTTCATTCCAGAGGAGGAAATCCCCGTGAATGGGCACATCAGTGGAGACTTGCACGTGTGTGCACAGTGATCGTGGCATCACCAGTACAACGCTCAGACTACTAGCACTAGGCCGCCTCAGAAAGAGCTTTGAACTAGACGTTTTTTGGGGGCCCCCTTTATAAGCCTTGACTCCTGTTGACAAAGCAAACAGTAGAGGAGAACGCTTGGATTGGCGCAAGACAGTTTGACAACGCTTCACTGCTCTGAGACCTTCACTTCAACCCTACCCCTGTTTCTTCTTCTCCATTCGTCACTTTCTATGGCCGAATTTACCTTTTATGTCGCGGATTACATTGACGAACTCTACGTCACAGATTTTATAATCTGGAAGTAAACAAAATTTCATGACTTAAGATACTTTTTTTTTTTGCTTGTGTACGAAATGTAAAAGCCATAGTTGTCGAAAACAGCAGTCATGAATAGAAGTTGGAAACCTTTCACTATTCCGTCCCCCCTATGACGTTACCCATGTTAAGGGGTAGCCGTCTGTCTATGCTTCAGGTGCGGCTGGGGATATTGTTTGAACAACATAACAACGTGTTTTGAAGTGGTTTTTAAATCAAACGTAGGCAGGTCACTGGGTTTGTTGAATGTGTTCCCAGCCGCATTGCCTTCCTCCCCTCGGGAACGCAGTTGTTTCTTTAAGAATACATAATGTATACATGTATGCATGTAGATCTGTCACTGCCTTGAACGGTATGTGCGAGAAATGTCCCATGTCATCACATGGTTTCTGTCTGTTTTTGTTGCTTCTTTTACTCTTCCTATCTATATATTTCTGTTTTAGTATAGTCAGCTCCTCCGTGGGGATGGATGCCGGGGGCCTCTCAGTGTGAATAGCATCCCCCATATTCTGGCAATTTTGTGCTAGAAATGTCCTCTTTTCTATCCCTCTCTTGTTTCTGCCTTGGTACTCTTCTTCCTGTCACCTCCTCCTTGTCTGTTTTCGGCCTTGGTCCATTCTCCTGCCTTTTGTTTTTCAGAAAGACTTAAAAGATAACAAATCTCTCTATACCGAAGTTAGATGCGCTGGGCCTGATTTGTCAGGCGCTTAACGGCAGCGTGACGCATTTTCGCTCATATAACAGACAACAATAGTTGCTGTCTGGGCGTACAACGGCGAAGAAGTATAGTCAGCCTCCCCCAGTCCTTTCATGTGCGCTGCTTTCATTGACGTCGTGCCACTTGTTTGTTGAGGTTTTTGTTTGTTTATTTTTATCCTTGGTCACAGTCGGTGGTATGTTATCGTCATCTTGTGCTGTTTTACTCACACAGCGACTAAGTTGTGGGTGATGTGAGATAGGCTAGGACGCACGTATGATTATGATGTACCATTTTTGTACTGTCTTAATCATTTGACCTTGTGTGTGTGTGTGGTGGTGGTGTGTGTGTTTGTGTGTGTGGTGGTGGTGGTGTTTGTGTGTGTGTGTGGTGGTGTGTGTGTGTGTGTGTGTGTGTGTGTGTGTATGCGCGCGGGCTTATTTGTCACGGTAATTTGGAGATGTACCCGGAAGTACCATCGACCTTTAATACAGTGTCGTCTTACATCAGTTGACATGCCGCTGGGTGAACTCTGCCAGTTCCTAACAAAGTTGCGTGTTGGAGGACTGTTTAAAACCACTGAAGAGGAATCCTATTGTATTTGCTTTGTTGTGATGTCACGTAGTGATAGCCCCTGCTGTGGCTTTTCTGAAGCTATACACACAATATCTCAAACCCAGCTGTTGTGTTTGCCTGTCTATACCCTTGCATAGGGAGAGAAGGCGGGGAGGGGAGACTGTCGTGGCGGGATTGTGGCGTGATAGCAGTATGATTTATTGGGAACAGTCTCTGTCAGTGCTCACGTTCTTCCCTGGACCACTGAGAAAAGCCTCACACTGAGAAAAGCCTCATGAATGGAAAGACTTCACAGTCTGGCTTTCTAGTGACGGACAAGGCAGTTGGTACTTAGGTTTCAGTTCAGTGACGGAAACAAAACCTCAAAGTCAAAGCAACAGGTTTTCGTTTCACTACTTACATATGCACGTGTGTGCCAGAGTTGAGTGTTTTTTTAACACACACACACACACACACACACACAAAACCAATCTCTCTCTCTCTCTCTCTCCTCTCTCTCTCTCTCTCTCCACACACACACACACAACACACACAACACCACTCTCCATCTCTCCTCTCTCTCTCTCTCTCTCTCACTCTCAGTCACGACAAAAGATCTACATGTGTGCAGTTGTAGATAGCATGTGAGTGAGTGCATATGTGCCGGCTCAGCCACACACGGTCACCTCCCCGCTTTTACTTAGCTCAGTATTGTTGACGGCCCTTTGGCTGGCGACACTCTTTTAACTTCGCTCTGTGTTCCGGTTAACGTTGTCCGAAGTCTGGTGTTGATTCGACCTTCCTAATCATGCCCCACCCCACCCCACCCGCCCCAAGCCTCTCCTTACGGCATACACACACACACACACACAAACACACACACACACACCCACACACATCCGCCTCCCATCTCTGTTACAGTCTTTTTTATTTATATATTTATTTTACTTTATTGTATTCTTTTATATCGAGGATAATGGAATAAGCATTTATGTGCTTTTATACGTCCAGTCCCCGTGTGTATGCGGTTTTGTAAAGTTTGTCATCTGTTCCCACCGGCACACAATGGCCTACTCTTCCGAAAAGCGGAACAGGCTTTAACGTGTGCGCAAGATGTTCTGCGTGCGTTCGCACACGGGGCCTCGGTTTATAATCTCATCCGAACGACTTTTGGGGAGGGTGGAGTCTGCACTGATGTTAACTCTAGGAGAAAATATCCCCTTGAACGGTAATCGAATCCGAGTCGTCAGATTGCGAGCGCAATGTTCTAACCACTAGGCTATCCCTTCCCCCGTTTTGCAAATACGCGTGTAACCAAGATTTTTTTTTTAAAAACACTGATTAAATTGTGCCAGAATGTTGATTGCAAGAGCTTCAGATGTGAAGGGTGTGGGTTTGTTTGGTTTTTTTAGAATCAAATTGCAAGATTGCTTTTCTCCATTACCACTCCTGCTTGAAAGAGCTCCATTCTTCCAAGAATTGAAATAAAATGTGTGCGTTGGTCGACACACGGAATAATCTGTCTTTTCCTTTTTGTGTTACTTTTTAGTTCACACGTCAAGGTCGGCCAGTTCTTTGATGTTATCTCTCCAGCTTTTGTTTTTTTTTGCTTTTTAAATTTTTTAAAAATATATCTCCACTGCGGTTTTTCTCCCTCAAGTGTCCCCTGTAGAGAGTAATGTTGCTGCTACTGCTGATACGTAGTAGTCGTCCTCTCTTGGGTGATCATGACAGGCAGGTGCTGAACCTGAGATTTTGTTGTTATTGGGTTGTTTGTGGGTTGTTGTTTGTTTTTTTTGGGGGGTGGGGGTTGTTGTTTGTTTTAGTTGGGTTGGTTTTTTGTTTGTTGTTGTTTTGTTGTTGTTTTTTTTTTGGGGGGGTCTTTTTGGTTGGTTTGGGTTTTTTGTTTTTGTTGATTGTTTTTTTCGTTTTGTTTATTTTGTTTTTAGTTGTTTGTTTTTTGTTGGTTTTGTTGTGTGTGGGGTTTATTTTGGGGGAGTGTTGTTTTTGTTTTTATTTTATTTGGGGTATTTTGGTTTGTTTGGGGTGGGGGGGGGGTGTTTTTTTGGGTTTTTTTTTTGGGGGGGGCATTGGCCAGGTCTAGGCAGCGACATGAAAGGGGAGGATTCTGAAAAGATTTGTCAGGAATATTGATCGTGTTGTACGTTAACATTTAACCCCATCCAGTACAACAAGTGTCAGAATTATAGTCAGTTGGCACGCCTTCCTCTCCCCACAATGTCTGTGTTACGTGCGCGCGCGCACGCACGCAAACACACACACACATACACACGATTTGTCAGGAATATTGATCGTGTTGTATGTTAACATTTAACCCCATCCAGTACAACAAGTGTCAGAATTATAGTCAGTTGGCACGCCTTCCTCTCCCCACAATGTCTGTGTTACGTGCGCGCGCGCACGCACGCACGCACACACACACATACACACACACACATACGCACGCACGCACGCACGACTTGACTTGACGCACACACCGCATGTGCAGACACCAACACAGAATCTCTCTCTGGCTCTCTCTCTCTCTCTCTCTCTCTCCCCTCTACCCCACCCACCCCCAATCATTCTCCTCCTCCCCTCCTTCCTCCCGTACCTCCCCACTCCCCCCCTCCCCCCCCCCCACCTATAAAAAAGTAGTAGTGGGAACATACTAAAACAATGAATACGTAGATTTATCTATTTATAAGAGGGAGGGGTTTTCTTAGCTAACTTGGCTCTGTTAGTGTTGTGTTCTTGCTTTTGTGATGGGCAGTGGTAGTGGTAGTTCAGGGTATGGCTGGCTGTTTTGATTCAATCCAGTGAACAGGGTGCAATAAGGCAGACATTGATAGGGATTGCCTGTCTACCTACCTGTGCACCTACCTGCCTCTATACCTGCCTGTCTACCTGCCTGCCTACCTGCCTTCCTACCTGCCTGTCTATCTGCCTGCCTGCCTACCTGCCTGCCTACTATGATGGAAAGGCGGACAGACAATTTCGGCGGCTTTTTTTTTTCTTCTTCTTTCGCTTAGATAGTCACGGGTAAACATGGGTGAAGTGTGTGTGAGAGTGCGTGTCACCCACACCCAGTTTGCTTGAGATGTAGGGGAAAGAGAAGAGAGAGAGAGAGAGAGAGAGAGAGAGAGAGAGAGAGAGGGGAGAGAGAGAGAGAGAGAGAGGTTTAAACTAAAAAGAAGAAAAAAAAACGAAGAGAGATAGGGTGTGCGTGTGTCTGTCTGCCTGTCTCAGGGTGTGTCTGTCTGTCTCTCTGTGTGCCTGTGTGGATTAGGCTGATTAGGATGGGAAAAGTAAGCTGGTTTAGCAAATTTGTTTATGTTTATGTACATGACTTCTCCCTCGACTTCTCAAGGAGTCCTTGTTGGGCGGGCATTGCACTGAAGTTTTCAGGCAGTGCCTATACATACTATGATACATACATCATGTGGTATTGTATAGTGGGCAAGTAAAGTCGGACCAGACGGGAGCGGCCCATCCCTCTCTGGGTGGTACACGTGTATAAATATATATATATATATACATGTACATTTATACCTGGATACCCGCAGTGTATGATTGAATGCGGATAGGGTGGATGGAAAGGTGCACTGCCATTTGTATTGATATCAAATCTCTCATGCATGGTTGCTTTCACACCTACCTGCTGTCAGTTTATGTACCCACCTCTCTTTGTGTGTTGTGTTGTGTATGTGTGGAGTGTGTTGCATTTGTATGTGTGTTGTGTCATCTGTTGCTTGTCTCGTCTCCTTCTGTCTGTCCATCTTTGTACCTCACCTCTTCTCTTTGTCTGTTCTGTTGTGTATGTTCTCTGTCTGACTCTTATTCTCTGTCTTTCTCTCTCTTCGCTCTTCTCGCTTCTCGTGTCTCTGTCCTCTCTCTCTCTTCCTCTCTCCTCCTCCCCTCTCTCTCTCTCTCTCTCTCTCGTCTCTCCTCTCTCTCTCTCTCTCTCTCCTCCTCTCCTCCTCCTCCTCCCCCCCCCCCCTCCTCCTCTCTCTTCTCTGCTCCTATACTCTCTTCTCTTCGCTTCTCTCACTCTCTCTCCTCTTGTCTCTCTCTCCCCCCCCTCCCCCCCCCCCCCCTCCCCCCCCCCCCTCTCCTCCTCTCTTTCTCTCTTTCCCTTGTATCTCGCTCTCTTCTCTCTTCTGTCTTCTCTCACTCTCCCCCCCCTCTCTCCCCCTCCCTCTCTCTCTCTCCCCTCTCCCCCCCCCCTCTCTTCTGTCTCTCCATCCTCCCCTCTGCTTCTTCTCCTCTCTCTCCGCCCCCCCCCCTCTCTCTCTGCTCTCGTCCCTTCTGCCTCTCTCTCTGTCGTCTCTCCTCTCTCTCTCTCTCTCTCTCTCTCTCTCTCTCCTCTCCTCTCTCTCTCTCTCCACACACACACACACACACAGAGGGACAAACAGAGAGAAGGGCAGGGGGGGGGGGGGGGGGGGGGGGGGGGGGGGGGGGGGGGGGGGGGGGGGGGGGGATTGATAAAAATGGAGGGTCAGTAGACCATCGCAGTCAGGCTATCATGATGCGGTTAGCTTAACTCATGTGGCTGCCGAGAGCAGCCATGCCACCAGGCCTTGTCTACTGGAACTAAAGCCCACATCTGCCAACATCTACCCTACTTTTCTTCTTCTTCTTCTCTTTTATTTTCTTTGGGTTGATTTTTTGTTGTTGGGGGGGGGGGGGGGGGGGGGGGGGGGTTGTGTGGAAGGAGCACATTCTGTATATATATATATATATATATATATATATATATATATAATATATATAATATTTTAAAGATAAGATATGTGGAGAAAATAATAAACTACAGAGAGTTTATTGGTTCATTGCCTGAAATGTTATGTTGATGTTGTCTCAGCCATGACAAGCTCTTAGCATAACAACTAGCATTCTGCTTTTTAAGGAGAGCAATAATCCTCTGTAGTTGGAGTATGGCTGCCTATGTGGTGAGTGAGGTACTTGAAAAGAGTCGTGCAGGCAAACTTGTTCATGCAGTGTGTTGTGCACAGCCCTGCAGTCTCACAGTCATGCCCAGGTGGGACGAGTGCGTTCTCTGGGTGACCCCCTGAGGGTGTTAAGCTGGGGAACGCGCGACAACAAACACACGTGCAGCATTCGCATTGCCAGCTTGTCAACCACATTTGGCGCGGATTTTGAATGTTTACGATGGGGGCAGGGTAGCCTCGTGGTTAGACCGTTGAGGGCGTGATCTGACGGCCCGAGTTCGAGCCGCCCCCGAGGCAACCATCCGAGGGGATTTTTCTCCTAGGGTTAACATCGGTACTGATTCCACTTCCCCCAAAAGTCCTTCGGATGAGACTATAAACCAAGGCCCTGTGTGCCAACGCACGCAGATTGTCTTGCGCACACATTCACACAAGGTCCGCCTTTCGGAATGCCAGTCCATGCTGGTAGGAACGCATGGCAGGTTTTAAAAAAAAAAACCCAAGAGCCGCATGCACTCTAGTGTCGTGTTAAGACATCATCCCTGAAGTCGGATTGTGGCTACCGTATCGCATACACACGCGCGCTCTTGCACACACACACACACACACACCACACACACACACACACACACACACACACACACACACACAACACACACCCTCCCCCCACCACCACCCCATCCCCCGTCCCCAACCTTCTCCTCTCTTCCCCCGCCCCTACCCATATGTTACATATTTGTTACTTAAGCCGTATGGCCTGGCTGACCGTTGGGCCACCCACCACTGAAGCTTCATGTATGAATTCAGCAACCCGTCTGTCTATCTATATATACTCTTCCACGAAACATCAGCATGTTGGTGGAACTGCTTAACTTCACAGACTTGGCCCAGCCAAAAAAGCTTGTTGTCAGGTATTGATGTACGCAAGCAGAGTAACAGAGATCTGCCTGAAAAGGTTTACAAGTTATGCATGCTTTGAAATCGGAATGTGCGTGGGTTGTCTTCACAACCATGATCAGCTCCTAGCATTGCAGCCTGTATCCTCCATGAAAAGGAAAGAAAGAAAATCATCTGTAATCGGAATATGGCTGTCTGCATGCCAAAGGTATCTTCTTCTTCTTCTTCCTCTTCTTCCTTCTCTTCTTCTTCATTTTCGTCGGACGCTCAGACAGAAACTGTTTTCTGTTATATGTGCAAAAATGCGCCACGCTGCCTTTAAGCGCCTGACAAGTCAGGCCTAGCGCATCCGACTTTGGCAAAAGAGAGAACAGTATTTGAAAAACATACACGCAGACTTTTCATCCAGTCTGTACTTTTACAGTAGACTCCCAGACGTGATGATGAGTGAGATGAATGAGAGCGCCTATTCTGGGTGATCCCCCACGCCCCCTCCCCCCCCTCCCCCCCCCCCCCCCCCCCCCCACCACACACACACACAGAGGGTGTTTATATGGGGAACGCCCCAGCAAAAACAGTTCAGAAACTGGAACAAAAATACTGACGACAGTTGGAAAGACATGAACTATATCATTATATGCCGAGAGAAAAAAGGAAAAAATAAGAAAGGGATGCAGGGGGTGAGAAAAGGGTCGCATCTGCCCAGAATCTGCCTGCCATGTTTGTTGTTGTTCTGTATGGAAGCGACGTCACGGATGATATGCAATGGTTCTGTAACGGCAGCTTAAGCCGTGCTAGCAGCGCAGTGGGGCTAGAAGAAATAGGTGTGTGTGTGTGTGTGTGTGTGTGTGTGTGTGTGTGTGTGTGTGTGTGTGTGTGTGTGTGTGAGTGAGTGTATGTGTGTGAGAGAGACAGTGAGTGCGTGAGTGACTATGTGTATATGTGTGTGGGTATACGTTTGTATGTGTGTGTATGTGTTCTCGCAATCCTGGTTCTGGTTCTCTGGTCTGTGTCAGTTTCCGTTTGTCCTTGCGTGTGTGTGCGCGCGCGCGCGTGCGTGCGTGCGTGTGTGTGTGTCTGTTTGTGGGTCTCTCTCTCTATCCATCTATATATCTATTTATCTATATGTCTATCTATATTTCTGTTTTTCTATCTATATGTCTATTTTTCTTTCTATATATATATATATATATCTGTGTTTTATCTGGTCTGTGTCTGTCCGTTTGTCCATGTGTACGTCTGTGTATACGTGTGTGTGTGTTTCTGTCTGTCTGTCTGTCTGTCTCTCCCACTCTCTCCCTGTCTGTTCGGGGACTGGATGTAAAAAAGCACATAAGTGCTTATTCTATTATCCTCGATGTAAAAGAATAAAATAAAAATTAATTCTCTCTCTCTCTCTCCTCTCTCTCGCTCTCTCTCTCTCTCTCTCTCTCTCTCTCTCTCTCTCTCTCTCTCTCTCTCTCTCTCTCTCTCTCTCTCTATCTATCTATCTATCTATCTGTCTGTCTGTCTATCTGTCTCTGTTTCTCTCTCTCTCTTGCTCTCTCTCTCTCTATTTCTCTGTGCGTGCGCGTGTGCGTGTGTGTGTGTGTGAGAGTGCTGTGCAGCCAGTGTTTGTGTCTGCCGGGCTGAGGTGTACAGCACCGGGTGTCGGGTTTGTTTGCTTACCTTCTCTCCTGCCTCCTCTCTTTCATCATCATCCTCTTCTTTCAGCTGGTGCCCTATCATCACCATCACCATCATCACCACTTCTACGCCCTTCCACCTACCACCCCCACTCTCCTTCTATTCCCTCCTTCCCCCCCATCCACTCCATCCCCCCTTTTCTTTCATCATTTTTCTCGGCTTAGATTTCTATCAGCTCACTTCCTTACACCTCTCTCTATCCTCTGTCTGTCTGTCTGTCTGTCTGTCTCTCTCTCTCTCTCTCTCTCTCTCTCTCTCTCTCTCTCTCTCTCTCTCTCTCTCTCTCTCTCTCTCTCTCTCTCTCTCTCCCCTCTCTCCCTCTCTCTCTCTCTCTCTCCCCCCTCTTTCTCTCTCTCTCTTCATTATTGTTTTTAGGTTAATTTCTATCCACTATCCCTACCTCTCCCCCAACATTCCCCCAAGGATCTACCTGCCTATAAATAGATCTATGGGTCTTAGAGCCACTTATGTTGTCTCTCTCGAGTTTTGTCTGTCTCTGTCTGTCTGTCTGTCTCTGTCTGTCTGTCTCTCATGTGCCCAGGCATGCATGACGTGTACATGTGTGCAGGTGAGTGAGTGCATGTGTGTGAGAGAGGCAGAGAGAGAGAGAGAGAGACACACACACACACACAGAGACAGAGAGCAAGCAAGCGTGACGGCCGGGACAGCAAGTATATATATAGTATATATATACAGTGTACGTGTGAACGCCAGCCCATGTGCTTGTATAGGGAAATAGCCTGAGCCAGTGAGCCTACCTGCCTAAAGACATTGCGTGAAATGGAAACCTTGTGACAAATCCAATTATGTCAATCTATGATGTAGTGAATTTGATTATGATGACATTGTAATCACAGACTTTATGTCAATTATATCATTATATTATGATGTAGTGAATTTCATTATGTTGATATTGTAACCCTTACCCTCTCCCCGTGGTAATGGGCAAAGCTTATACAATCAATCATTTGAATCAATCATCAGTATATCTCTCTCTCTCTGTCTCTCTCTCTGGTCTCTCTCTCTCTCCTCTCTCTCTCTCCTCTCCCTCTCTCTCTCTCTCTCTCTCTCTCTCTCTCTCTCTCTCTCTCTCCTCCCTCTCTCTCTCTCCCTCCCTCTCTCTCTCCCTCTCTCCTTCCCTCCCTCCCTCTCTCTCTCTCTGTCCATTCAGTTTGTTCTTCCTACCATGACATTCTTTTCATGGGGCTCATGTTCATGTAATGCTCCATAGTCCATGTCACAGGCTTTGCTTTTTTTAAAAATTTATTTATTTCTGGTGGCTTCGATGTCTTTCTGATGGCTGTGACATCTTTCTGATAGCTTTGACGTCTTTCTGATGGCTTTGACAATGGCTTTTGACGTCTTTCTGATGGCTTTGATATTGATGGCTTTGATATCTTTCTGATGGCTTTGATATCTTTCTGATGGCTTTGATATTGATGGCTTTTGGTATCTTTCTGATGGCTTTGATATATTTCTGATGGCTTTTGATATCTTTCTGATGGCTTTGGTATCTTTCTGAAGTCCCTCATGGCTTTGACGTCTGTCTGATGGCTTTGATATCTTTCTGATGGCTTTGATGGTTTTCTGATGGCTTTCAAATGGCTTTGATATCTTTCTGATGGCTTTGACGTCTTTCTGGTGGCTTTCAAATGGCTTTGATGTCTTTCTGATGGCTTTGACGTCTTTCTGATGGCTTTGATGTCTTTCTGACCCCATACAGAGAAAGTTCTAGAAAGTTGTGCTCCCATGACAGTTTGGAAGCAATTCAGGGAATGTCTTCCTTGACTGAAAAGTGTACCAAAAGAAGTTCCTAAGAGTTTTGGTTTTTTGGAAGTGTTTTTTGTAGAATGATACTTTGCTTAGATAAGTTATATGAAGAAGGCAGTAAAACAGCACCCTCTGTGGTGGTCATCATGCTTGTTAAGAGAAAAGCGTTTACCCATAAGTAACTTAAGTATGAAATTTTGCTAGAAATGATCATGAATTTTAAGTCTTTTTTGCTATTCGTTTGTTTGTTTGTTGTTGGTTTCATTGTTGTAAATATGATAATTTAAGCAACCGTACTTGTTGGGAAACTTTCCATTTAAATGGTATTGAATGAGAGAGAGAGAGAGGGGGGGGGGAGAGGAAGAGAGAGAGAGGAATAATGTTGACTAAGTTCATATAACACACAACAGTGATGTACGGCATTTAGGGTGGGAGACTTAATACCAGGCATTCAGCTGTGAATCCACACAGAACATATGTGCACACCTTTTGTTTTTTGTTGGGATTTTTGTTTGGTTGGTTGGGTTTTTCAGGTTTTGGTTTTTCTTTTTTATATATTTCCTTGGCCAGAGCTCTGAGGCTAAGTAGTGGTGATAGTTTTGCGTCTGCGACCGTTTTTCCCCTTACCAGTTAGGTAGCCGCATTCTGACTTTACACTTGTGTGCATATGTTTTTGTATGGTTTTGTTGTGGGGGTTGTGGTTTGTTGTTGTTGTTTGTTGTTGTTGGTTTGGGTTTTTTTTGGGGGGGGGTAGGGGGTTTCTTTTTTTTTTTTTTTGGGGGGGGGGGGGGGGTGTCATCCGTTCCTACCGGCACATAATGGCTTACTCTTCCAAAAGGCAGCCCATGGTTTTAACTTGTGCGCAAGATGTTCTGCGTGTATTCGCACACAGGGCCTTGGTTTATAATTACAGCCTCATCCGAAGGACTTTTGACATTCAGTTCGATTTTCTCCCCGAAGAAAGGGCGCAAGGCTGGGAGTCGAACCCAGAACTTCACAGTCTAGTTTGTTGGGCAGCAGGTGAGCATCTGCTCCTCAGTTTAACGGTCTTTCTAGGTTACATTCTATGACTTGGTCACGCTCTTAAAACGGGGTATGTATACAGTCTTAGTCTTCCTGTGTTACATACTAGAACTTGGTCACACTCTGAAAATGGTATACATACATGTGTGCTGTGTGCTATGAAAATGGGATACATACATGTGTGCTTTGAAAATGGGATACGTGTATACATGTGTGCTCTGAAAACGGGATACATACATGTGTGCTCTGAAAATGGGATACGTACATGTGTGCTCTGATAATGGGATACATACATGTGTGCTTTGAAAATGGGATACATACATGTGTGCTGTGTGGTCTGAAAATGGGATACGTGTATACATGTGTGCTGTGTGCTCTGAAAATGGGATACGTACATGTGTACTGTGTGCTCTGAAAGTGGGATACATACATTTGTGTTGTGTGCTCTGAAAGTGGGATACATACATATGTGCTGTGTGCTCTGAAAATGGGATACATACATATGTGCTGTGTGCTTTGAAAATGGGATACATACATATGTGCTGTGTGCTCTGAAAATGGGATACATGTGTGCTGTGTGCTCTGAAAATGGGATACATACATATGTGCTGTGTGCTCTGAAAATGGGATACGGGTATACATGTGTGCTGTGTGCTTTGAAAATGGGATACATGTGTGCTGTGTGCTCTGAAAATGGGATATATGCATATGTGCTGTGTGGTCTGAAAATGGGAAACGTGTATACATTATGTGCTGTGTGCTGTGTGTGTGTAACAGATGCAGCAGATCCTGTACCAGAACTACAAGGAGGACAAGGGCTCCTTCAAGCGCTCCCTGAAGAGCAAGGCCGTGGAGAAGGCGATGACCTTGCACCCTGTCAAAGACCCCGTCTACCAGTACCGCATCTTCAACTACTTCCGCTCCGTCAGCGTCATCAGGACCTACGAACGTCAGGTAGCCGGCCTGTGTTGGGTGTGTCGGTGTTGGTGTTAATGTTAATGTAATTCTCCCCGTGTGTTGTCGTTCGTTATTCAGATAGTATGTTATAATTATGAAAAAGCCAGTTGGGGCCAGTGTGGTGACAGACACAAAGCGTACCCACCCTACCGTATCCTGCTACCTGTGGGAGGGGAGAGGTATGGGCTTTGCCAGGTTCAACGTGCCCTCACTACACTGCCTGAAAAATTCAGTGCAATGCCCCCAACTGCTCTTTCTCTCCTGCCTTCCCTCCTTCCCTCTCTCTCTCCCTTCTCTCTCTCTCTCCTCTCTCTCCTCTCTCTCTCTCTCTCTCTCTCTCTCTTCTCTCTCTCTCTCTCTCTCTCTTCTCTCTCTCTCCTCTCTCTCTCTCTCTCTGTCGTCTCTCTCTCTCTCTTATATTATGAAGATTGAAACTTGGGTGATCTGATTTTTTTTTCTCCCTTAACCATCCTAGGATAGCTCAGTGGTCGGAGCACTCGCTTTCCCCCAGCCAAGGTTAAGCAGCATCGAGCGTGGTTACCAGTTGGAAGGATGACCGTTTGCGCGCCTTGGCTTCAGTACAGTCCCCCCAGTTCACCCAGCTGAAAATTGGTACCCGCCTCTTTAGGGTCAGGGAAGGTAAAGCAGCGAGGTAGAGGAGATGGGCGCCCACCTCAGTATGCTGGCCCCTAGAGAAGTGAGGTATCTGATGCCTCGCTCCCCTAAGACCACATAGGTTTGGGACACCTTTACCTTTAACCATCCTCTGCGCTGCTGCTACTATTTTGTATACACGAAATTCGTTATTGCACACACAAAACAAGAGAGAGAGAGAGAGAGAGAGAGAGAGAGAGAGAGAGAGAGAGAGAGAGAGAGAGAGAGAGAGAGAGAGAGAACAAACCAAACCTGTAAATGGTCTGTAATAACCTACAACAATTTTGATTATGCTCATTCCTCTACTATAGTAGTATAACTCTTGAAAAGGAATAAATAAGGGCTCTTCCAGGCTCAACTCGCCTATGACACACTGCCCGACAATTTCAGTCATGCAAACACACACACACACACACCTTAACAACTCACAGCGTCCTGACTTTATACCCCCCCAAAAAGTCACCAAGTCATCAAACTGTACAACAGTAAAGCCTATGAAAGCGTTACGACTGACAAATTTTTCACAAAGTCATCCACACGCGCTATTGCCCTTATTCACTACGAGAGAAAAAGAAAAGAAGGCGGGGGTGAACACATAGAAGTGAAAAGAAGACCTCTCCCCACTCCCCCTTTATTCAAGCAGAGTTTACAGAATGAAGTATGGGTTTATGCGTGTATAGGAAGAGTCGCTCCATTTTCCCCCCTTGCACAATAAAATGAATGTGTTTGCGTGCATGTAGAATGAAGAGTTGACGTACAAGCGCTTTAGAGGCATTCAGCAATAGGGATCAGAAGGTATTCGCCAAACAGGCCTAGGCTACAGAACATTTCACTTCGTCCCTCACTGTAGCGGTGACACAGAGAAACAGAATGATCATGAACGGTGGGAACAGGTGACAGAATTTACACTTTACAAAA
>CM054147.1:13473694-13491194 GCA_028751875.1 Rapana venosa
GGGTGGGTTGGGAGGGGGGGGTGTGGAGGTGGGGGTTTGGGTGTGGCGTGCGTGTGGGTTGTTTTGTTGTTGTTTTTTTTGGGGGGCGGGGGGGCATGGGGGGGGGGGGGGGGGGGGTCGTGTGTGTGTGATTTTATTCTTTTGTTCTTTTTATTATTATTGTTATTATTATTATTTTATTTCGAGGATAATGGAATAAGCTCTTGTGTGCTTTTTTTTTTCTTTTTTTTTACATCCAATGCCCGTGTGACTGCAGTTTTTGTAAATTTTGTCATCCGTTCCCACCGGCACACTATGGACCTACTCCTCCATAAAACGGAACGGGTTTTATTAACGTGTGCACAAGATGTTCTGCGTGCGTTCGCGCACGGGACCTCGGTTTATAGTCTCATCCAAAGGACTTTAGGGGAGAGTGGAGTCGGCACTGATGTTAACTCCAGAGGAAAAATCCTCTTGAACAAGATTCCAACCTGGGTGTTTGTGTGTGTATGTGTGTGTGGGAGGGGGGGGGGGGGGGTCGTTGGCTATGTCCTCAAGAGGAGTATTGTCCTCGTGCATGTTCTTTTTCTTTTATTCTATTACATCGAGGATAATGGAATAAGCACTTATGTGTTTTTTTACATTCAGTCCCCGTGTGTATGCGGTTTTGTAAATTGTCATCTGTTCCCACTGGCACACAATGGCCTACTCTTACGAAAAGCGGAACAGGATTTTAACGTGTGCGCAAGATGTTGTCGTGTGTGTGTGTGTGTGTCTGTGTGTGTGTGTGTGCTCTTTCCTGAAGAGGCAACCTGTCCTCTGGTATAATTATGTATGTGTGTGTGTGTGTGTTTGTGTTACTCTGTCCTTAAAAGGACGCTTGTCCTCATGTATGTTGGCATGAAGTTGAACATTGTAGTGTGTGGTGAGATATTGCTCACCCGAATATATTTTGAGTTTTATCTCTTATATTATCCAAAGGGATGGGTTTCTCACCCTAATCGTCCTGAAGTGTGGTGGATCGGTGGTCTAGAGGTAACGCGCCTGTCTAGAAAGCGAAAAGTCCGGGTCTGAAGTGTGCGGCGGTTCGTACCCCGTTTGGACCGGAAACTTTTCCCCCATCCATTAGACCATGAGTGGTGGTCTGGGCGCTAGTCTTTCGGATGAGACGATAAACCGAGGTCCTGTGTGTTACACGTAATTATTTAGCGCACGTAAAAAAACCCACGGCAACAAGAGAGTTGTCCCTGGCAAAATTCTTAGAAAAAAGCCACTCTGATAGGGAAACAAATACAGTTGCAGACAAGGGGGAAAAAAAAAAAAAAGGGTGGCGCTGCTCTTGTGGCGACGCGCTCTCCCCGGAGAGAGCAGCCCGAATTTCACGGAGAGAAATCTGCCGTGACTTAAAGTGGTATGAAATGAAATCTGAGCGCTTTGATTTGTTGTTTTACAAGATTCAGCGCTATATAAATTCCATAAATTATTATTATTATTATTATTTAATCATAGTTTGTGAGGGGGAAAGGTGTTGGTGTTTTTTGTTGTCATATCTTGGCTAGAGCTCCGAGGGTCACCAATGGTGAGATTTTGCGTATTATGCCATCGTTTTCGCCCACCCGTTTGGGAGTTGAAATTTTGGTTGTGAGAGATGGACTGAGGGTCGATATGTTCATGATCTTTGGTCTTTGGTCAGCGTAAGTGAAGACCTGCTTGTGCTTGACTTCCTTTCACGTGTACATTCAATGTGTAAATGGATACAGGATAGCCCAGTGGTCAGAGCTGTCGGTCTCCCCAAGCTAAGGTTAAGCAGTGTTGAGTGTGGTCACCTCTTAGATGGGTGAAGGTGTACCTTGGCTTCAGTACAGTCTCCCAGTTCACCCAGCTGTCAATGGGTACCTTCCCTCTTTAGGGTTAGGCAAGGTAAAGCAGGGAGGGAGAGGAGATGGGCGCCGCCCTCAATATGCTGGCCTGTAGAAGCTGAGGTCTCTGTCATCTCACTCCCCATCAATCGCATAGGTTATTGGAGCACCTTTACCTTTTTACATTCAAAATCGCATAGAATTTTTTTTTCCAGCATTTGGTAGGTTTGAGAAGGAAAGCTAGCACGCACCCAGATGATGAAGCATCTGCATCTGCTGAATGTTTGTAATTTTTTTTTTTTTTTGGGGGGGGGGGGGGGGGCAGGTTTGGCTAAATGTGTACATAATGTTTTGTGTGTAACTTCTCCAGGAACACTGAAAAAGCTAAAAAGTATTATAATGAAAACTGCAAAGTTGTCAGACTGTAAGAAACAGAGGACTCTACTCTCTTTAAAAAAAGAAAGAAAAAGTTATATCAGTGAGAGCTGGTAAGAGGTAGAAAATTAAATTCAAACTTATGTTCACTGTACTGGCCAGAAAGCATTCGAGTTGCAAAGGGAAGATGGAAATAATGGCAGTTCTGTATCTTATAGATCTATAAAAGGTAAAGGAGTCCCATAACCTATAAGGTCGTAGGGGAGCGAGGCGTCAGAGACCTCACCTCTCTAGGGCCAGCATATTGAGGGCGGCGCCCATCTCCTCTCCCTCGCTGCTTTACCTTCCCTGACCCTAAAGAGGGCAGGTACCCATTTACAGCTGGGTGAACTGGGGGAACTGTACTGAAGCCAAGGCGCGCAAATGGTCACCCATCCAACTGGTAACCACGATCGACGCTGCTTAGATCTATACAATGTTGCTAAAGTGGAGCCGGCTTTAACCAGAGTCTTTACAGACCTATGTTTCCTACCATCATGGAAACATTTACAGTCATCACCAAAATCAAATCCGTGAAATGGTCTGTGTGTTTTTGAGTGAAACCAAGACATGACACACTCTGTGATCATACCAGCATGTAAGTGTGTTGTTGTGCTCAGGTCATGGAGCTGGTCAACGAGAACGCACGGCAGCGGGGCCGCACCATCGACTTCAAAGAAATCCTCTACGGCTACCGCCGCGTGAACCCTTTGGTAGGGTCAGACTTCATCCTTGACCTTCTGCTGATCTACCGCAAACACAAAGGTCGCAAGATGACGGTGCAGGTGCGGCGTCACGCCTATCTCCAGCAGTCGTTTCTGCCCGTGCAGATGCGGGAGGAAAGCACAGTGTTCACCCCCAGTGCCTCCATAGGGGACCAGGTGTTCCGCCTCTTCAAGCAGGTGGCAGGTGGGCAAAGCTGGGGCGGCAGGACCAAGGACAAGCGAAGGGAGACCATTCACTTCATCATGCCCCTGGCGGGACGCCACAAGATTTTCATCCGCTTCATGCAGAACTTTGAGGACGTGTGCCTGAAGCGACGGGAGCCTGCCCACTTGGTGATCACGCTCTACCACAGCAAAGGGGACGACAGTGACTACCAGAGGAACGTGAACCTTATACAGCGGTACCAGCACCACTACGGCACGGACCGCATAGAGATGGTGCACGGCGTAGGGGACTTCAGCCGGGGTCGGGGGTTAGAGCTCGGGGGTCAGCGGTGCCGGGGAGACGCCCTGTTGTTTCTGGTGGACGTGGACATCATGTGGACGCCAGAGGCGCTGCTGAGGATACGCCTCAACACCAAGCTAGGTCAGCAGGTGTACTTCCCTATCGTATTCAGCCAGTACGACCCTGAGCCCGTGTGCAAGAAACAGCCGCAGCTCTGCCACTGCAGCCCGAGTCAGGGCTGCGCCATCGACCCCACCAACTTCTACCCCTCTGCCGGCTACTGGCGGCAGTTCGGGTTCGGCATCGCCACCATGTACCGCGCAGACATGGTGGCTGTGGGGGGCTTCGATCTCACCATCGAGGGCTGGGGCAAGGAGGACGTGGACCTGTACACCAAGTTCATCGAGAGCAACATCACCATCTACCGCGCCGTGGACCCCGGCCTGAACCACATCTTCCATTCCATCCTGTGCGACTCCCAGCTGGAGCCCAAGCAGTACATCATGTGCATCAACACCAAGGCCCAGAGCTACGGGGACGAGGCCATGCTGGCCAACGACATCTACTTCATTCCAGACATCATGAAGAGACAGGAGAAGCACGCTCTCAATGTTCACAGATAACCTTGGCTTTTCTTTGGGGGGCGTCTTTGTTTTGGTTTGTTGTGCTATGTTTGTTTTGTGTTGTATTGAAATCCAGATTATATATATATATCTCTTATATATTTACGAATGTTGAATTTTAGAGAAAGTCAATATATGTCTTGTTGTGATGCAGTCGTTTGCATTGGGATTTTTTGTGGTTTTGTTATGAAAACTGCTGAATTTGTTTTTGGATGATTGTATTTATTCTAAATTTGATAAAAGAAGGAATTTGTCCCTTTTTTAATATGTATACTATAGTATGCATCTGTTTGTAAAGTATGTGCGTATCCATGCACCATTTTTGTGTGTGCATAGGACTGTGTGTGTGAGTGTGTGTGTGTGTGTTGACAAGAAATGTACTATTTGTCACAAGAGTAAATACACATGTGTCTCAGTTGTTCTCACCCTGTGTTGATTCCAATGGTGTCTATAAAAGCTGTGATCAGCTGTTTCATAATTCACGAATCATTCGCCCAATCACTTACTGCTGTGCAATGGAATATGAAACCATCATTCAACTTTTTCATCTTCCACGGAAACCAGTTCAGAGACATATCTATTGAAAATTGTGTCTCCCCAGTAATCCATTGTAACCAGTGAATGTGCAAATGTTGTTAAAAGATGATTGTTACCGGGTTTTTTTTCTTTCTTTCTTTTTTCTCTTTGTTCCTTGGCTAGAGCTGTGAGGTTCACCAATGGTGAGATTTTGTGTATGCGACTGTTTTTGCCTCCCACCATGAAGGTAGCCGCGTTCCGACTTCAGGGATACGTCTTGTTCTGATATTTTCTTCATCATGTGTCTGGGTTAGTTTGGTGGGTTGGTTTTTAATCCATAAATAAGCAAAGGGGGGGGGTGGGTGTGCCTTAGCTAGAACTCCGAAGTAAAATTTTTGGATGTGTGACCATTCCCCACCATTAAGGTAGCTGCATTCCAACTTCATAGATTGCAAAACTTTTGATTTTATAAATATTTATCAGTGGTTTTTGTTTTTGCTCTTTTCTTAAAATGAAAGGAAAAGAAAAAGGCTACATATTTGAAAAAAAAAATATCTTTTGGGGTCAGACATCGTCATGGATAAAGCAGAAATCAGTAATTCTCTACATTTAGAGCCAAACCAGGTTATCTCCAGTGTGCCCAAAGGAGGAGATGACCTGTGTGGCTCCAGTGTAGTGAAGTGTCCTTCGCCTGCTGAAATGGGACTGATTCTGCCACACACTAACATCAGTGACCCAACCAAGATTAAAGGTCTTTTCTGTTGAGTGACCTTATGGCATCTGGACAGTTCTAGCTTTCTGAACAAACAGGCAGCTAACTGGATTTCAGTTGACTCCCACTATGAGGAGGAAAAGAAAAACACCCCAAGTACAATACAGTAATATCATCATGATGTGCATATTCAAATATGTGGTAATGTAATGTATTCAGTACATTATTCATTTGAAATCCATTCAAGTAAACCCTACAATGATGCTAACTGTGTTGTAATGTCTTTCTTGTTGTTTCTTCATGTTGACTTATGTTATCAGTCTACGCAGTTTTTCAGTTTAATCTGACAAAAGAAGTGACGCAATTTCACATACTAAACTGGTAATGGAAGGGACGCAAGTTTTCATGCTAATCTGAGTGTAGTTCTAAGTGATGCACAACTTCTGAACCTAATCTAATCGAAGTGTGGAAGTAACACAAGTTCTCAACATAGTCTAATTGTAGAAGTGTTAATTGTAGAGGTGTTAACCTGTAGAAGTGACATGAGTTTTCAACTTAATCTAGCTGGAGAATTGATGCAAATTCTCAGCTTAATTGTAGAAGTGATGCCAGTTCTCGACCTACTCTAACTCAACTGTAGAAGTGACATGAGTTTTCAACCTAATCTAGCTGTAGAAGTGACGCAAGTTCTCAACCTGATCTGACAAGAGAAACATCTAAAAGTACCTCTAGATAACTTGAAATATGCCTGTGGCCATTTGGTAGCTATAAGCTAGGCTGACCTCTCTGTGCTAATATCACAAAGTGATGTTGGCTGCAAGTTGAGATGATTGGAAATATGGAGGATTGATAGGTTTTCAGACTCATTGACTTGTGTGCGGTGCTGAATTATATTGTGTGTGTCCAGGCGAAAGAACGAGTAACATCTGAGGCATTTCATCACATCATTATCTAATATTGTATTTCACTAGTGGATGAATCATTGCCGTGCATTGTCTATTGGGAGAATGTTGACAGTTAAAAAGAAGTTAATGGCATTTGACAATATTGGTAAGAGTCTGTAAAAGTTGGAACATGAATCTGCTTGGTGTTTTTGCTTAGTTATGTAAGAACTTTCATTGATAAACATCACAATATATAAAGTTACAAGTAGACTCATTTTCAAGGTTTTGTAAGATTTGGTTAGAAAAAAAAGTTTAATAGGAGATTTTTTGTAAAAAATTTTTAGCTGAACCCTAATACAAAGAATACATTTTCAAAACTAGGTGTTCAAAATAAAATCTGTACCATGTTAATTCCAGTCTGATAGTTATGATAGTAAAAGAGATATGATAGCAAGAAAAAGAAAAGAGAGGGTGGAGCATTCTGACATGCCAGTGGCACAGGTTGAAAAAAAGCTTTGCTCAATTTTTCTGTGCAAAATTGCCTTGTCCTGTCGTATCTCTCAGACCTGATTGATGCTGTGTTGCACTGCGCTTGTCATACATTCTGTAACCAAATGAAGTCTGCATTGTCTTCTTCTCCATTCTCCTTTTTTTTCTTTTTTTTCCCTCATTCCTCAGCTAGGGTTCCATGGCTCATCAATGGTGAGATTTTGCGTAAGGGACCGTTTACCCGCCGTTAAGGTAGCTGCATTCCGATTTTGAGGATGATGATGTTGAAACAAGACACCAGCGTGCATGTGGTTTTGGGTTGGCTTTTTTTTTTTTTTTTTTTTGTCATCTGTCCCTACCATCATGAAGTGGCCGACTCTTCCAAAAGGCAGAATGGGTTTTTAATGTGTGCGCAAGGTGTTCTGCATGCATTCACTCATGGGACCTTGACTTATAGTCTCATTTGAAGGACTTTCGGGGGAAGTGGAGTCAGTACCAATGTCAACTCTTGGAAAAACCCTTCCAAATGGGCGGGCACCTTGGCAGGGGTTCAAACCCAGGCCGTCAGGTCACAAGCTCAGTACTCTAACCACTGGTCCAGTTGTCCTGTCCCCAATCTCCCTTTCGCATTTAGAAGTTTTGTATCCTATAGATTGCTACTTCTTTTCATCTGAAAATCTTTTTCCAAGGGCAGGGCTGTTGCTAATAACAAGTGCATTTTCACATCGACATTTCCACATCATGGCATTTTTCATTCTTTTCTGTAATTGATTACTTGTGAACAAAGAAGAAAAAGTTTCTATTGTCTTCCTTCCTTTTGTTCCATAATTCAGAACCAAAAATAAAATCTTTGCTGTTGCTTTGGCTGTAAATGGCACAGGTTATAAGTTTGCATCAATGATTATGAGATCATGAGAAACTGTTTATGAATACTTGACTTTTCCATTGAGAATATCATCACCAGAGTGTTTTCTACTTACTTGTTTTTTGTTTTGTTCAGTCCGTCCTTTATGATATGTATTTGTCTGTCTGCAAGGTCTGTATTATTTTTGTAATCATGGAGTTGTTGCTTTTTCACTGATGGATCTCTCTAACTGTTTGTCCCCAACACTTACTGTGTTGGCCTCGGTCATAGTTCATGCCTTTCCCCTTATACTGGAGTTGTTCAGTGTCTCATGGTGTCCCTGTATGTATGTATGTTGAAGCCAGCTGCAAGGTTCACACATAATTTTCATTGAACCGTTTTTCTTTTTACAAGGGCTTTTGTATTTGTGACTTTAATTATGCTGAAATATTTGTTTGTGGATTGGATGGATCGCCTTGGTAAAAGAACAATGAGAGTGGTTTTCATGCTTGTTTTAGTGAATACTTCGTTCATTTCTTTGATTTTACCTCTGTGTGTGTCACTGTGTGTACAAATCATTGTTTGTGTAGTGAATGGATGGGTGTGGTTTGGGGGGGGGGGGGTTCAGGGTAAAAGGGTGTGTTTATTTGTTTTGTTTCTCTTGTTATGGCTTTTGTTTATTTTATTTTTTTTATGTTTATTTATTTTTACTTTTTTTTTGGCACTTTGTAATCTATATTCCCGCAGTGGTCTGCCACAGACAAAAGTAATTCTGATTATCATTTGTTCATGTTGCATGGAACATTCCGTGTCTGGGTTACATCACATGAGGGGGGGGGGGGGAGGGGGGGGGGGGGGGGGGATGGGGGGAGGGAAAAGGGGGGGGGGAGGGAATGGCATGGAGGGAAAACAGTGGGGTGGGGGGGGGGTCCCAATTTCTCCTCTCTCATTTTTTTTTTTCCAGTTCAGAATATATTGGCTGACAAAAGGATGCTACAAGTGGAAAGACAAGCAGAGTTGTGGCCTTGTGTGTGTGTGTGTGTGTGTGTTGTGTGTGTGTGTGTGTGTGTGTGTGTGTGTGTGTGTGTGTGTGTGTGTGTGCACATAGATGTGTGTGTGTCAGTGTCAGTTTGTCTTGTTGGTTACTTTGTCAGTTCTGATAATAAATCGTGATGAGTAACTTCTCCTGTGCAGCTTACATCTTTATCTCTTGCATCATTTTATTTGAGAAGGATTTGTTTTGTCTGTCAGTTCTTAAAAATGAGCAATGTCTATGCAATCTGCGTCTTTGAGTATTAAATGCATGTTTTAGTTTTTTTTTAACATTTGTGAAAATCATCAGTGTTTTTTTGTTTTGTTTTGTTTTGTGGTTTTTTTGCATTGAACTTAAAGGTAACAAGATCCAAAGAACAAAATGATGTGTTTGTGCATGTTTATATCTATGTGTGCATGCTTCCTTTATGTTTTCTTCCTTTGTCTCTGTTTCTCTCTCTCTCTTTCTCTCACTCTCTCTCCCTCTCTCTCTCCCTCCCTCCCTCCATCTCTCTCTCTCTATCTCCTCCCCCCCCCCCCCCCCCCCCTCCTTCCTCTCTCCCTCTCCCTCCCTCTCTCTCTCTCTTCCCTTCCCTCCCTCCCTCTCTCTCTCTCTTTCCCCTCTCCTCCCTCCCCTCTTTCTCTTTCCCCCTCCCTCCCCTCTCTCTTCCCCCTCCCTCCTCTCTCTCTCTCCCTCTCCCTCCCCCCCTCTTCTTCTCTCTCTCTCTCTCCTTCCCTCCCCCTCCCTCCCTCTCTCCCTCTCCACATTCTTTCCCTTGGGAAGTGTATTCAGTGCATGTAAACTAACACTGTCACATCATTGGTGTACCATTTTGCTGGTTCAGCAAACCATTCAAATATTTGCTAGACAAACATCTTCCAAAAGAAAAAACTATGTGGATAGGCTTCCTTTCAGATAATCTGCTTAAATCAAATACTGAACATATTTAAAAAATAAAAAAAAGAATTAGTACATGTAGAGTATTCAAAAGATCAAAATGGAAATATATTGAGTGTGTATGTGTGTGTGCACGTGCATGTGTGTATGTGTTTTGTGTGTGTGTGTGAGTGCATGTGTATGTGTATATATGTGTGTGGTGTGTGTGTGTGTGTGTTTTTTGTGAGTGTTGTGTTTGTGCGCGCATGCATGCGTGCGTGTGTCTGTCTGTGTATGTGAACAGATGTCTTTATAAACGTTTAAGTTTTATTTAAAAGAGTCTGTTCTGATTTTTGGTGTGTGTGTATGTTCCTCAGCTAGAGCTCTGAGGTTCACCAATGATGAGACTTTGCATATGCGACTGTTTTTACCCACCATTAAGGTAGCCACATTCCAAATTCGGGGATAGGTTCTGATTTTGTTTCCTCAAGAAAAATGTTCAAAATCTTGCGCTGGCCTATCAAAACACTTTTGTTGTAATCAAAACTGGAAAATGATTACAACTCTGATTGAAAGAAAGAGAAACACTAGCTCATTGATTTTTTTTTTTTTTAGTTTCCACATTTGAAAAGATATCTTGTCAGAGGAGGGATGCAATATGTCAGTTATTAAGTGTAACATAATAGGATGCTTGTCGATTCTACCCCCAGCTTTAGGGATGATCTCATTGAGTAATCAGCAAACAGTATTGAATTTGTTTTTAGCTGTTATTATTAACAAGTTGGAGGAACAGTTATTGTGAACTAGTTCAGATTATTGACTATTAGATTGTTTTTAAATGTCAGTCTTTATGAACACTGTCATTCAATTTTATTATCGTTATTAGCAGTTATAATGCTTTTTGCACTCGACCCGATTTATTTGGGTGGGGTTTGGGTTTGGGCTTTTCTTTGTTGGGGTTATTTTAGGTTTTGTTTGGTTTGGGGTTTTTGGTTGTTGTTGTTTTTTTTGGGGGTGCTTGTTGTTTGGTTTTTTTTGGTATACTTAATCATCTTGACCATTTTAAGAAATGTGGTAGTTTATGTGTATAAGTTGTCATTTCAAAGGTGCTTCATGCAAAAATGCATCGAAATTTCAAAACCAGGAACTTCTAACTTCATTCAATCCTGCTTCAGATATGTTTTGGAGAATAATTATGTCTTTACTTTGTCTAACTCACGTGTAAACACACACACATACAATACAACAATACATAATGCCACACACACACAACACACACACACATACACACACACTACACAACACACACACATACTACACACAAAATACAACACACATTACAAAACATACACACACACATTCACACATAACACACACACACACACAACACACACACACACACACACACACACAACAAAACAACACACACACACAAACATACACACACACACACATACACACACACACATTCACACACACACACACACACACAACACACACACCTCACAGCCCCTCCTCACTCTGTTCACGTCCTGTAATGATTTTGGTCCAAGTGAGAGCTATTTGTCAGGGTGAATAAACTCTGAAAGTACAGCAACCCCCATCCACCTCCCCCCATCCACCCCCCCCCCCCCCCCCTACCCCTGCAGTCACTCCCCCCTTCCCTTGTTTTAACGGGTCATGTCTAGGTCAGCCTGCCTTGGGGGAACAATAGACCGCCAGTTAAGTTGCAAGTTCGTTTTCTTCTTTTGCTGCTGTTGCTGCTATAGCTCTTGCTTATTTATACTGCTGTTGGTGTTACTTGCAAGTTCGTTTTCTTCTTTTGCTGTTGCTGCTATAGCTCTTGCTTATTTATACTGCTGTTAGTGTTACTTGCAAGTTCGTTTTCTTCTTTTGCTGTTGCTGCTATAGCTCTTGCTTGTTTATACTGCTGTTGGTGTTACGTGCAAGTTCGTTTTCTTCTTTTGCTGTTGCTGCTATAGCTCTTGCTTATTTATACTGCTGTTGGTGTTAGGTGCAAGTTCGTTTTCTTCTTTGCTGTTGCTGCTATAGCTCTTGCTTATTTATACTGCTGTTAGTGTTACTATTACTATTTGTGGAATTGCTATTGGTTCTGCTTCTGCTACTTCTACTACTGCTACTGCTGCTGTGATTACTATACAGCTGCTGCCGTTTCTACTGCTGCTGCTGCTACTACTACTACTACTACTACTACTACTACTACTACTGTTATTACTGCAATTACTACTATTGCTATTACTACTACTGCTGCTGCTGCTGCTATTACTACTACTACTGCTGCTGCTGCTCTGCTGCTACTGCACTACTACTGCTGCTGCTGCTATTACTATTACTACTATTTCTACTATTTCTGCTGCTACTTCTTCTGATTGTGGTGGTGGTTATGGCGCTACTACTACTACTACTTCTACTTCAACTTCTACCCTTCTACTACTACTACTACTTCTACTACTACTACTCCTACTACTACTACTAACTACTACTACTACTACTACTACTACTACTACTACTACTTCTATTTCTACTTCAACTTCTACAACTACTTTCTCTGCATTCCCAAGAAGAAAGGTCGTCCAGTGCTGAAGGCAATGGTCTTACGCCATCCTCAGCAAACCATTGCCTCACAGATGTTTGTCCCCAGGTCCTGCCAGCTTGCCAACTGGTACAGATCGTCGAGGGTAGGCCCTCAGGACTGTGATTGTAGGCTGGGGCCTGTGGACCAGCACCGCGTGGGCTGCACTTGACTTTGCTCGGGTTGAGACTGGACTGGACTGGACTGGACTGGACTTGACTTCACATGATCCACCCACTCCACACCCACTCCACCTCATCCACCCCCTCACCCCACCCACCCACCCCACACTCCACTCCACCCCACTCTACTCCACCCCCACTTCACTCTACCCACTCCACTCCCCTCCCTCCTCTCCCACCCACCCACCCCACTACTTACTCACCCCACTCCCATCAAATCCTCCTCTCCACCACCAACCCACCACCCACCTCCCTCCACCCACGCCTCCACCCACCCCACTCACCCACCCACCCCAAGCTCTCTCCGACCCCTACTCCTCCACCCCACCTCACTCCACCCCACTCCACTCCACCCCACTCCACTCCACCCACTCCACTCCACCTCTATTGCCTATCAACTTCACTTTTGACTTAGAGCTATCAAAGTTAAAAAGTGGTAAATCTCCGCTGGGACGTATATACAAGCACGCACAGCTCATCCTTCTCCACATGGGACCTCATCCTTATCAGTGATCAGCATCATCCACTTGAAAAGTTGTTGTTTTTTAAAATGAGTTAGTGATATCCTTTGATCAGTCTGAAGATGGCATACTGTGCCCATGGCAGCTGGTAGATCCCATCCCCTTTAAGCTGAAAGTGTATATTCCATTTTTCTTGAAGTTTGGCAGGATCAGTAAGACGTGCCTTGAAAGTCTTCCTCTTATGATGTTTGGTGGGTGGGTTGACAAACTGCCACAAGGCAAAGCTGCCATACGGTGTACAGAACAGATGTTGGCTGTACAAGTTAATCAACAAAATTACAGGGATAGAGAGTAGGGGTTAGAAAGTCTGCACATACCAAGAGGGAGTTTTTTCTTTTTGGTTTCCTTTTGGGGGACTTTTTTGTGTTGTTGTAAATTGTGCCTTAAAAAAGAGGTGTCAGTGAACTGCTGCTTGTATGGTGCTCTCTCCCTCTCTCTCTTTCTTTCTCTCCACCCCTCCCCCCCCCCCCCCCTTCTCTCTCCCCTCCCCTCCCCCTCCCCCCCCCCCCTCTCTCTCTCTTCTCTCTCCATCTGAAATCTGCCACGTCACTGCTGTGTAGGAACGTAATTATGATTATGGCAATAGCTCAGTAATGTTGCCCATTAAAAACGCTTTTACATAAGTGTCTATGCAGTTGAAGGGAGGAGGAGTAGGGTAGCCTAGCCATGAAGACATTGGGAGTCGGTGATGCATGAAACAACACATATCACCCCACCCCCACCCCCCACCCACACCGCACCAGTCTTTAGAGAAAGACCTGCTCTACATGCCCCACTGCACAGGGTAAGGGAAAGTAGAGAAGAGAGAAGAAGATCATGTAAAAAAAAAACTGGGTGTTCTTGGTGAATTTTGGAAAAAAAAGTGTTTGTTGAAGAAGGAGAGAAAAGATAGGCATTAATGATAAGAAAAGCATGCTCGGATATGTGCATGCAGGTAAATGTGTGTGTGTGAGTGTCTGAACACGGGCGGGCGCGCGTACACGCGTGCACACACCCACACACACACACACTTTTTAGATAGATGGCTTGATGGGGGGGGGGGGGGGGGGGGGGGAAGCAATTGCACTGCTTATTCAATGTATCATCTGAAAATAAAAGTTTGACTATCACACACATACACACACACACACACTTCAGCTATCTCACCAGCCATCTGTCCCATGTTAGAAAGGGAGGGGGTTGTTCTTCTTTTATCCAGCTTTGTTTATTTTTTTTAAAAATAATGACAGTTTCTTCAATGTTCTTCATGTTTTCTGATAAATATTTTAACAAGAGTTAGGCAAGTCTTCATTCACATAGCATTTGACTCTCTTACAAAAATTACAGTTGTGACCTTCCAAAGATTCTTCCATGATATGGTAAATGTATACCACATGTGAGAGATTGTATAAGTGCGCCACATGTCTACATGTACTCTTATCTTCGTGATAGTTATGCCTTGCGGAGTATTGATCCAGAGGTGCACAGAAAAGCCACAAAGGTGTTGTGGTTTTGTTGTCGTCGTTGTTGTTGTTGTTGAATATGGATTCTGAATGTCACTCAATTGTCTCCATCAATATGATTTCCAAATGTCTTCCTTATACGTCATTCAGATGTTCACTTACACCCTGACGACGTGTTTGTTTACTCTGAATGTGTGTGTGTGTCTGTGTGTGTGTGTGTGTGTGTGTGTGTCTGTGTGTGTGTGTCTGTATGAAGGAGATATCACTCGGCCCCGATACTTATTTATATTAGCGTATTATATGCATGGAAGAACAAATGATTGTGATGACGTCAGTGTAGGCATGTCCTGAAGATATCTGCTGCTGTGTATGTATTATGTATGTGTATGCATGCATGTATGTGTGTGCATGTATGTATGTATGTATGTGTGTGTGTATGTATGTGTGTGTGTGTTCTTACAACTAATGTTATTGCTTGATCATTTCATACAAAGTTCATTGTGGGCTTGTCTCTGGAAGGTGCATTTTTTGAGGGTGTATGGTTTTTGATAAGGTTTTTTTTATATGTATGAAAAATTATGACAAGCTAATTTTTATATGTAAAATGATGTGAAGAGATGACTTTTTTGTATGTAAGATGATAATTATGTGAAGAGATAACTTTTTGTATGTAAAATGATGATAATGGTGATGATGATGATGATGATGAGGGTTGGAAAAATATATGGGAAATAAAGAATTTTTTAAATCATAATTATTATGATTGTGCTTTGCTGTTCAGATTTTGTGTGTGTGTGTGAAAGAGCTTGAAGAGTGTGAGTGTGAAGTGGTAGAATTTGTGATGATCATGAAGACACAAATCTCCATGCTTATATCCATGCAGACATGTACACATGCATACACAGATATGTGTGTGTGTGTGTGCGTCTACACTCCCTGTCTCTGTCTGCCTACCTACCTGTCTGTCTGTCTGTCTCTCCCTCTCTCTCTCTCTCAATCACACACACAAACACACACACAGAGAACACGCACACACATAGAGAAAAACACACGTAAAACACAAAACAACACACACACACAGAGAACACACACACACACACACAAACACACACAGAACACACAAACACACACACAGAGAACACACACATACACACACACACACACACACAGGTGTTAAGAAACACAATCAAAGACAAAGGTGCACAGTCAGCAGCCAAGAGGTTGTATATATATATGTAGCAGTACAGACAGACAGACAAGCCTTCATTCTGCAGTCAGTACAGGCAATGCGTTAGGAAACGGAAGAAGGAACACGAGAGAGAGAGAGAGGGGGGGGGGTGATGTTGGAAGTGGAAAGGAAACAGGAAGCGGGAGGAGGAGGAGGGAAAGGCACCGGGGGAGGAGGGAGATGGAGGGGGGGGGAGACAGGAGGAGGAGGAGGAACAATAGGCAGAGCGGTGCCACCAGTGGCTGCCTGTAATGCCGGTTAATGAAATTGGAAAGCAAAGCAGTTTCTGCCCTATGAGGCCACTGGTACGTGGTGCCAGGGCAGATTTGTAACTCCCCCCCTTTGAAATTGTGGCAGGCAGAATTTAGCGTTCAGGTTTAAAGCATTGTTACTGGTGATCTGACGAAGAAACTGAGTGCGTGGATTACTAGTCTGGTAGTAGATTACTATTGCATGGATTGCTAGTCTGGTAGTAGATTACTATTGCATGGATTGCTAGTCTGGTAGTAGATTACTATTGCATGGATTGCTAGTCTGGTAGTAGATTACTATTGCATGGATTACTGGTCTGGTAGTAGATTACTATTGCATGGATTCCTAGTCTGGTAGTAGATTACTATTGCATGGATTACTAGTCTGCCTGACTCCATGGTACTGACGTAATGGATCCACTTCTTCGAAAGTCCTTCAAAGCAGATTATGAACCATGTGCGAACATGCACAGAATGTAATAGGCACGCGCGCACACACACACACACACACACAACAAATTATCTAAGTGATTTTTAAATGGTCATGCGCATGTGTTCGCGCGCACACACACAAACGCATACACATATATACATCTGGTATCACTTAAAGTGGAAAGACGTTAAAATTGAAGACTTACATATATACACACACCGAGCAATCATTTAAGGGAGTTTTTAACATCCACACACTGGCAAAATCTTCAATAATAATCTCTATACGCAGTGAGACAGTAAGAAGCCACTGCCCAAACAGATCCTGGGGGAATCTAGTGTAGTTGGGGCTAAGGTCCACACACTGTGGAAACCATCATCCCACGTGAGATTGATACCAAGTCCTGGTATACCGCCCCCAGCAGAGAAGAAAAGGGCAAACAACCCAGTAACAGTCAGAGGTAGGGAGGAGAGAATGCTCTGGCGATGCTGCTGGAGAAATGCAGTGCCAACAGAAACATGGAACAAGTCTCACTGCTGTAAAGCTCCTTTGCTTCATTCAGCTTGCACTGTGAACATCAAAATCAGCGTGACACAATTTGTACAATATGGAAACAACCGCAAACAGTTTTATCATATCAAAGCATGTCTATTTTCAGCCGTGGCTTGTAAAGGGCAAACAGGTCACTTCAGCAGGCATCCCAGGTAGATTGAGTCAGGCCATGGAGAACTAGACTAATGTAAAATGGAGAAAGGCAGAAAGCACAAAGTGTTCAGTTTGCTAAGTTCCAAATTTTGCTTTTGATTGTTTATGCTTCTCATATGTTGATATTCTCAAGTAAGTGATCTAAAAAGTAAAGGTAAAGGTGTCCCATAACCTATGTGGTCGTAGGGGAGTGAGGCATCACAGACCTCAGCTTCTCTAGGGGCCAGCATATTGAGGGCAGCACCCATATCCTCTCCCTCGCTGCTTTACCTTCCCTGTCCCTAAAGAGGGCAGGTACCCATTTACAGCTGGGTGAACTGGGGGACTTGTACTAAAGCCAAGCGAAGGCATGCAAATGGTGACCCATCCAAATGGTAACCACGTTCCATGCTGCTTAACTTTAGCTGGGAGAAAGCAGGTGCTCTGACCACTGAGCTATCCCGTCCCCTAAATGACCTAGACAATAAAAAAGGTGTTCCCATAACCTATGTGGTCATTGGGGAGTACGATATCAGAGACCTCAACTTCTCCAGAGGCCAGCAAATTGAGGGCGGCACCCATCTCCTCTCCCTCACTGCTTTACCTTCCCCGACCTTAAAGAGGGCCGGTACCCATTTACAGTTGGGTGAACTGGGGAACTGTACTGAAGCCAAGGCACACAAATGGTCACACATCCACTCAGTAACCACGCTAAATGCTCCTTAACCTTAGCTTGGGGAAAGCAAGTGCTCTGACCACTGAGCTGT
>CM054147.1:13496194-13506194 GCA_028751875.1 Rapana venosa
TTTAAGGCTTAAAAGCCGCGAAGATGCAGGTGAAAAGATAACGGCTGAACGTAAGGTTGCAGCCTCGCCACTCACAGCCATTAGGTTTTCCCACATCTTCCACTCTCTCTCTCTCTCTCTCTCTCTCTCTCTCTTCTCTCTTCTCTTTCATCTCTCTCTCTCTCTCTTCTCTTTTCTCTCTTCTTCTCTCTCTTTCACTCTCACCCCCCCCCCCCCCCACACACCTCTTCAGCGAGGTGATGCAGGGTTGGGAAGATTCTTCAACTCTACAATAACTGACAAAAACAAAGCAAACATTATAAAAACAAAAACACCAACAAAACTTCTAGTGTAACTCAGTGCACACCACACACACACACGCACGCACGCACACACACACACACACACGCACACACACACACACACACACACTCCACAGAGCGAGGCTGGAAGAAAATCAGGTTTCAGAGACTGACTAGTTATGAACAAACACTAATGAAAAAGTCATCTACTTATTATATTTGCTTTTGGTTCTTAAGTTTACCAGCAGTTGCTGGTTATTACAATATCATCCACCCAAGATAAATAATGCAGACGAATCAAAAGTATCAGTAAACCCTCCAATTTCAAACGGGGGGAAATATGAATATGACAGTTGTTGACTGAAAATAATCGATTATTCAACGTTGAAAAGAACAATTGGGGCATAAGGACTGTTATTACCTGTTGGAAAGAAAGTTGTGGCAAATAAAGAGTCAATACCTTTATCTCTGTCATGCTATGATAGCGTAAAATTACAGTATCCAGAGTCTGCTTCCATTATTTTTGTAAACAATAGTGTTAGTTATAAGTCTGTCCTGTTGAGTATTCCTAAAACTAAGCAACAAGTACAAATTTTGATAGTCCCTCTAGAATTTAAGTTTTTGGACCACCATTGCACAATAACTGATTCAGCTTATCAAAAGGCATTGGTAATTAAATAAAATAGTGGTTGAATTGAAGGAGATGGTGGAATATGAGTGAATAAGAAAGACAGAATAGGTCTAGCTTAAGCATGTCAACATCGCCAATTCTTTCCTCGCATCTGTTGTGCAGATAAACTATGTTAGTTTGGGTTTTATAAATGGAACACTGAAAATAGGGAGACTAATGTAGCAAAACTCTGGCTCTGGTTAAAACTATTAAAAGTTACACAAGCATACTATGGGAATACTGGTACCATTACGAAGTCTTTTCCCTACTTATTTCAGTGTCACTGATATGGTCACTCATGTACAACCGCTTCGTCACCGTCACCGATCCCTCAGATTCCGAATGCTTTGGGGGCGCCTTCGAAGCTTTGTCAACCACCTTTCTCCAGTCCTCTCGTCTCTCAGCGCCCTCAGGGTGTCTCCCACACTGGCGAACTCATTGATGTACGTGTATACCGCTGCTCTGAGCAACTCCCCCCGCCCCCCCCCCCCCAAGCATACAGTACAATACGAATACAAAATCTTTCACATCTCCAAAGGGTGAGAAATCCATGCGCAGGGGGTTGTGTGGAGATGTACAGGGCCTCCTTCATTAGGGTGCTATCTCTTTGGGCTTTATCACAGTTCTTGATTAAACCATTGACGCTGGGGGCAACAGCAAAGTGAGAGGCTGTATGACCAGTGGCTTTTCCATTCATGGAATTTCACTTTACAGCTTAGTCTTTAGTGATCGACTATGACTCTGACTAGGAGGCTGAAGCCGACTGCACAGTCCTTATGTGCTGCAGCCCTGGGGGCTAGCTGGCCTTTGGAGAACATCTCCAACGCTGACTGTCCTTATGCCCTCTTGGCCGAGAGAGTGGGGATGTGCTGTGGGCAAGGCATCTCCACTAAAATCAAATTTCTGCCCAATTTCCGAAACAGTAGCTGCCTCCTCTGCTGTTTTGGAGGTCATCGTCGAACACGACGGACAAACATACATACATATACATACATCTCTTTCTTTCTCTAACAGAGGCAGACTTTGTTTTCACAAACAGGGGATGCCTGAAGCCGCGCCCTACACTCACACAACCTCAGTTTATCGTTAATTTGGTAAATGAAGCGGCTGACAGAGGCGATAACAGAGAGAGGGATAGGTTTAGAGTTCAACGCCTAAAGAAGGTTCAAGGGAACGGAGGTAATTAGGAAAGCTTTGAGATCAGTCATCTTAAGTGAATAATATCTACAAGACAGCTGTGTATCATCTTTGACATCGACAAGCACATTAAAACAAACAACAACAACAACAACACAAAACAACTTTTCTTGTCTATATACGTGCTCTGTTCATTACTTTATCTATGTCAGTGGGGCATAATGTATTTTCTGGGGAGCTGACCTGACTTAGGACGAAGTGACACAGAAGAACGGGGCACAGTGCCGTGCTTCAGTGGATCAGGCCGGCAGCGTGATGCAACCCACAATGATTATTTCTAAACAAGCTGTTTTAAAACTGAATAACTTCCCCCCTGGGGACGGTAGGGCTTGTCAGTTCTGTGCTAGGAATTCCCTCTTCTCTATCCCCCTCTTTATTTCTGCCTTGTTCCTTTTCTTCCAGTCATCGCCTTCTTGTCTGTTTTCTTCCTTTTTGGTACCATTCTCCTGCCTTTTTCCAGATAGGCTTAAAAGATAAGGATTTTCTCTCACGCCGTAGTCGGATAATAATAATAATAATAATAAATGGAATTTATATAGCGCTGAATCTTGTAAAAAACCCAAACAAATCGAAGCGCTTGCACTCAATCATTTACAGGCATGCAACTCTCCTTAAACATAATGAACAACAGATTTCAAAAACCATGCGCGCGCGCGTATGCACGCATGCACGCACACACACGCACACACACACACACACACACACACACACACACACACACACACACACACACACACACACACCACACACACACACACACTCGGAACAACACTTAGAAGGTGAAAGATGCTGTTGAAAATTAGGGACAGATATTTGGGGGGAAAGTCTCAGGTAGGAAATAAGTGTGTTTTGAGGCTGGATTTGAAGGTATCAAGTGAAGGCTTTTGGCGAAGTGAAAGAGGGAGGTCATTCCAGGTGGATGGACCAGAAACAGAGAAGGAGCGACGGCCAACAGTGGTTTGTTTGAATCTGGGTGTTCGAAAGCACAAAGTATCTGCAGCTGAACGAGAGGAACGGGATGGAGTGTACAGATGAAGACAGTTACAGAGATAAGAGGGTGCAGATTTGTGGAGACATTTGAAACAGAGGGTATTGATTTTATACTCCAGTCTTTGTGAGACAGGCAGCCAGTGAAGAGATTGCAGAAGAGGAGTGATGTGTTCAGATTTTTTCTTTCTTAGGACCAGTCGAGCTGCAGAGTTTTGTATGCGTTGAAGAGAGTGGATAGATGATGCTGGTAGGCCAGCCAAAAGAGAATTACAGTAGTCTAAACGTGAAAGAATGAGAGATGTGACAAGCTTGGAAGTTGCATCAGTGGACAGATACTTGCGAATCGCGCTTATGCGCCGTAATTGATAGTAGCAAGACTGGCAGGTCTGGGTGATGAATTTTTTCATAGAGAGTGTGTTGTCAAGAACTACTCCTAAATACTTCACAGAGTTGGACAAAGGAACTGACGTATTGCCAAATTCTATTGAAGTTTTTGCGATAGAGGAAAGTTTATGTTGGGTCCCTATGAGCATGGCTTCGGTTTTATCGGCATTAAGTTGTAACTTGTTCTGAGTCATCCAGTTTTGAATGTCTTGAAAGCAGTAGGACATATTTGTCAGGAGGGAAGGGAAGTTTTCAACAGTATCACTGCACTGAAGCTGAGTATCATCGCATAGAAATGATGATCAATATGGTGGTTGTTTATTATAATATGTGAGAGTGGAGCAGTGTAGAGAGTAAAGATAACAGGGCCCAGGACTGATCCCTGCGGGACTCCACATTCCATTTTGACAGGTTTTGATTGAATTTTGTTTACAATAACTTTCGGGAACCTGTCTGTGAGGTATGAAGTAAACCATGTGAGGGCTGTGCCGTTAATACCAAACGTATTTTGGAGGCGAGAAAGAAGAATTGAGTGATCTATGGTATCAAAGGCTGCAGATAAGTCAAGAAGAGTGAGGAGGGAGATTTTTCCTGCATCAGAAGCAAGTAGAAGTGTATCTAAAGTGTGGACTAGGGTGGTTTCGGTGCTGTGGTTGGGGAGATAGGCAGATTGAAAAGTGGGAAGGAGATCATTGGAATGAAGGTGACTGTTGAGCTGTTTGAGAACGACTTTTTCTAGTACTTTAGAGACAAAGGGTAAGTTTGAGACAGGCCTATAATTCTTCAGGATGTTGGGATCGAGGTCGTGCTTTTTCAGTAGAGGTGTGACTATTGCTGTTTTAAGAGCTGATGGAAAATTTCCTAACACAAGAGATGAGTTTACTATTTTAGTGATAATAGGTACAAGTTGTGGAAGGCATTGTGAGAAAACAGGAGCAGGTATGGGATCAAGGTCGCATGATTTTATAGCCATTTCCTTCAGAATTGTCATGATTTCTTTTTCACTTGTGGGATGGAAGGAAAAGAGAGGAGTGCCAGTGAACTGGGGATCAGGAGGCGCAGGCTGGAATTGAGTCTGATCCAGTCTGGAGCGTATGTTTCGAACTTTGTCTGAAAAGAAGGCAGAAAATATAGATGGAAGTTCAGACAGGCTGTGGGTGTTAGGCAGAGGAGTTGTTTTTGCAGATCCAAGGAGATTTGAGGTGAGGGAAAAAAGAGATTTTATGGATGTAGCACAGAGAACTTGGGAAGAGTAGTAGTCTGTCTTTGCTGAATGGATTAAGAGTTTGACTTTGTTTATTTGTTTTCGGAAAAGCTGTTTGTTGATTTCGGTTTTTGACTTCCGCCACTGCCGTTCTAGTTGCCGGATGGCAATGCAACGCATTTTCGCTCATAATTATGATAGACAACAATATCTGCCTGAGCGTTCTCTGATGAAGAAGAAATTAAATAACATAATTGTAAAGAATTAAAAAAAAAGATAATGAGCAATCATCAATTATTCATAAATCATTGGTTGATATGATAAAACGTCATTGATAGTGAAGGGAGGCTATGTCAAAAACAATAACTAGATCTAGTGGTGTTCACTTAAACAGTCTTTTTACTGTGACTGAACAAAATGTGTAGAAGTGTTCTTGTCATGAGTGAAATTTATGTATTTTCTAATAATAATAATAATAATAATAAATGGAATTTATATAGCGCTGTATCTTGCAAAGATAAATCAAAGCACTTGCATTCAACTCATTATTACACAGTCATGTAACCAATAGCAAGTAATATTTCTAACAAGTCCAAATGTGCATGCACACACACACACACACACACAGAGGTTATACACTTTGGCAGGGTGGTGGAATTTTTGGCTGTTGAAAAGCAGGGATAGCTATGAAATGAAACAGGAGAGGAAAATCTTAGGTTTGAAACAAATATGTCTTGAGGCCGGATTTAAAAGTGTCACAAGAAGGCCTTTGGCGAAGAGAGATAGGGATGCTATTCCAGATGGATGGACCAGAAACAGAGAAAGAGCGATGGCCGACGGTGGAGTGGCTGAATCTAAGTGTTTGTAAGCACAAGGAATCTGCAGCAGAGCGAAGGGAACGAGAAGGGGTGTACAGGTGGAGACATTCACAGAGGTAGGAGGGTGCTGTTTTGTGGAGACATTTGTAACAGAGAGTACTGATCTTATAGTTTATTCTTTGTGGCACAGGCAGCCAATGGAGAGATCGCAAGAGAGGGGTAATGTGCTCAGATTTTTTTCTTTCTGAGGACTTGTCGAGCTGCAGAGTTTTGAATTCGTTGAAGGGAGTGGATAGATGATGCTGGCAAACCAGTCAGAAGAGAATTGCAAGAGTCCAGACGTGACAGATTTAGAGACACCACGAGTTTGGATGTTGCGTCTGTGGACAGGTACTTTCAAATTGCACTAATACGCCATAATTGATAGTAGCACGATTGGCAGGTCTGGGTGATGAATTTTTGCATGGAGAGTGTGTTGTCCATAATGACCCCTAGATACTTCACAGCAGTGGATAAAGGGACTGATGTATTGTCGAATTCTATTGAAGCTGTTGTAATGGAAGATAGCTTGTGTTTGGTCCCTACAAGCATGGCTTCAGTTTTATCAGCGTTTAGTTGTAACTTGTTCTCTATCATCCAGTTTTGGATATCTTGAAAGCAGTAGGCCATATTAAAAAAAATTGTCAAGAGAGAAGGCAAATTTTCAGGAGTGTCACTGCTTAGAAGCTGAGAGTCATCTGCATAAAAGTGATGGTTGATCTGATGACGGTTAATTATATGTGACAGTGGAGCGGTGTAGAGAGTGAAAAGAACAGGGCCCAGAACTGATCCCTGTGGAACTCCACATTCCAGTCTGGCAGGACTGATCTTGTTTATGTGACTGTCTGGAATCGGTCAGTCAGGTATGAGCTAAACCAGGTGAGGGCTGTACCAGTAACACCAAACCAGTGTTTGTAATGTCATGATCAAGAGTATGCCAAAAGTAAAGTGTATATTTTTAACCAAAAAACAATTATGAGTTTATTGTAATTTAAAAAAAAATTACATCAAACTTGCTGTAAGACTTGGGCCAGAATAAGTGTTTTAGAGTTTTGATATTACAGGTTTCTTACCAAGAACATACATCAAAAGCCATACGCGGTAATTTTAGTGATGAAAATGATACTGTTCTTATTCAGACAGAAATTCGAACCTTAGGCAGCCGACAACTGCTAGATATTGGTGAAAAAAACTACAACAAACCTTTGTTTTTTTAAAAGTTATTTTCAACACATTTTTGAAATCATTGTGTAACAGTTCATCGGAACAGAAATGTAGGAGCAAATTTGGATCCTTACTATTTTTATGGCTAAAAATATTTTTCAGGTCAAACATCCTTTTGGTTGCTTTTTTTTGACAACTGAACCCGATATGCAGACTGGTAGTTCTAACTCAAAAGTGTACATGTTACATTTTTGTCATGATAAAAAAAGCATGCCTTCTGGTGTTCCTTAGGCATACTAGACGTGCAGGGCACCCCCCATAGCGTTCAGTGTCGTCCGTGTTTTGTTAAGGGTAGTGGCTTTTCTTATCTCGCATTAATCCAGCCCCACCCCGCAAAAATGGCATGTATTGGGGAAAATCCGCTGTTGTGCTCGCCCTGATAATTATACTGTAGTGCTAGTGTGTAGTCTAGTGCATAGCCAGTAGTGTCGGGTTTGTATGGCCAAAGAGAGGATAATTGTTATCAGATAATTCACGATCTCTCAGTTTATCCAGATTAATGTTGGGGGTGGACGAGTAGCTGACTGGATTAAACGTTCAGCATCGTTTTTCTTTTATTTTCTTTTTTTGTTTGGTTTCGTTCGTCGGCTAGAATTGTGAGGTTCCCAATGGCGATATTTTGTGCATGGGACTGTTTTTACCCACAATTAAGGTAGCCGCATTCCGACTTCGGGGAAGAATTGACACTACCAATTTTGCCAGGACTGTCGGGAGGTGCCTCCCTGCTCTTTCCGATTTTCACCTATTGTAGGGTTCTTCTTTGTTAACGTGCGCAAGTCTGTAAGTACACAGGTTCAACTGGTTTAGAGTCTTCTCCGAAATAGTTGACATTCAGCTAGTTGAAACATTGTTTATTAAATACACATACAACATAAGCAGACATCAATACAGCAGGGGAAAGGCATCAAGCTACAGCTTATTTTCAGCCCCACCCCATTGTAAATCCACATTGTTGTTGACGCAAAGTGACTTTTACATTTACACATACGTAAAATCATATTTTGACACATACTACACGGAAAAAAAAAGGGGGGGCGGGGGGGATACAACAAAATGTAAGTAAACAAGGAATGTTTAGTTCGACTTTCCCGTCAATTTGGGAAGAAAGGGCAAGGCTAAGAATCGAACCTAGAGCCTCATAGTTCACGACCTTCCTGCTTGGTCAGCGTCTAATCCTGAGAGCTGTGAAGTGCATTAAGTTTGGTTGACTCATCAGCGATGACTGGCGGATAAAAGTGGACATTTGCATCAACTAGCCTAACCTGCAGGCTTGCTAACGTCTTAGTCGCTGTCCATGTGTCTAGGAGTGCAGAGATAAAACAGATAGGCGTATGCTCGTGAATTCCATTCTTTATTCATTCACTGTTTGATGGGTTGCTAAAACACAGCCATTTCCTGCATACATTCAAGGCTTCATCAGTATCATCGTTATCTGCTGGTAGAAAACCCCCCCTGAAAATCTGATCTTCCAAAAACAAAAAGAAGAAGAAGAAAGAAAGAAAGAAAGAAAGAAAGAAGGAAAGAAGGAAAAAGAAAAGAAAGAAAGAAGACAAGTTGGGGGTGGGGGCTTCATCAGTATCCTGAGTTACGCCTTGGTTAAACATCTGCTGTGTCATTTTTTTTTCAAATTACAGGTGTGGCGTTTGCAATATCTTACCTATAAATTTCAAAAGCTTTCCTTTGGCATTGTTTATACCTAGCTCCATCATTATAATTGTTCTATTGATCTACTATGTCTCGTGATTGATTGCCAACTTTCGGGGAATAAAACATTCAGGAGGATGATTTGTAGGTCTATACCTTGAGTGGACAGTAAAATCACTGTTTATTTTGTTAACTTGAGAATATGTCATATTGGCCAAAACTGTGTGAAAATGACCCGAATCAACACTGAGGTGCTTGAAATGAATGATAGTATTAAATTTTCTGTCTTTTTTCATTTTTTTCTTTCTTTCTAGTTTCCCTCCCCCTTCTTTCCTCTCTTCTGTCTCTCCCCCACCCCCCTCTCCTTTTTCAAGGTTTTTTTCTTCTTTTTATCTCTTTCTTCTTTGCTTTTTTTTCTCCTTCCATTCATAGTGTCTGTTTGTTTGCTTGCTTGTATTCGTTGCTTTTTCCTCCTTTTTTTTTTTTTTGGGGGGGGGGGGGGGGTTTGGGTTGGGGGTGTAGGATATGTCTCTATTTCTCAGAACAAAAAGAAACCTGCTCTCATTTCTCAGTGCCGCCAATTTAGCCTGCCATTTGGACCGCTGTATTTCAATCTTCTGCTCGGTTTCCGGTTAACAATCACAGTTTTGCTCCAGAGATGCGGTAAACAGATATTTTGAGCGCAAGTTCCGCTTGTTGTTTTCATGCTTCGTAATCGCTATAAATTTGAAACAGATATTTTAAGCGCACTTTTTTAACGCTTTTTTCATATCTTTTCACTGCTAAATTATAAAACGACAACAACAAATTTAACAAAATGAAACATGTTTTTAAGCGCATGTTCCGGTTGGTTTTTGTTTTTTCATGTCTTTTCACTGCTTAAACACATAAAATATGTTTTGCGTGCATGCTCCGTTTGTTTTGTTTTCTTGTCTTTTTACTGCCAAAATAACAAAACAATAAAGATATATGGAAGTTAAGGGCAAGGGAAGGCGGTGTGGTTGCATGGTGGTGGTGGTGGTGATGGTGGTGGTGGGTGGGTGGGTGGTCTAGTTCTAATGCGCCTGCCTAGAAAGCGAAAAGTCCGGGTCGGAAGTGAGCGGTGGTTCGAATCCTGTTTGGACCCGAAACTATTCCCCCATCCATTAGACCATGAGTGGTGGTCTGGGTGCTAGTCTTTCGGATAGACGATAAACCGAGGTCCCGCGTGTTACACATAATTATTTAGCGCACGTTAAAGACATCAGGGCAACAAGAGAGTTGTCCCTGCAAAATTCTGTAGAAAAAAGCCACTCTGATAGGGAAACAAATACAGTTGCAGACAGGAAAAAATGGGTGGCGCTGCTCTTGTGGCGACGCGCTCTCCCTGGGGAGAGCAGCCCGAATTTCACACAGAGAAATCTGCCGTGACTTAAAGTGGTATAGAAGTAAAAAAATAAATAAATAAATCTAGAAAGTGTACGTGCTTGCAATCTTTTAAAAAAAATTTAGATGTACTCAAAGCACTTCAAGACCTTGGCATCAATCCTGCCCACATAAACGAAGAACT
>CM054147.1:13516194-13518694 GCA_028751875.1 Rapana venosa
GACACCTGCAGACAGGTGCTGAAGGCAGGCCTGAGAAAGGGGAGCACACCTGGGATCAGGCTGTAGCCTGCGCACAAGCTGCTGTTGGCTGCTGATTTGGTGAAGGAACTAGAGAAGCCTGCAAAGTCAGGGAGGCAGGGAGGCAGACACGCACGCACGCACGCAGCACAGGGGAGCCCCAACTTTTCCCTCATCTACTAAAACCTGGAGTGGTGGTCTGGGTGCTAATCCTCCTGAATGAGAAGGAAGGTGGCAGGATGGTTAAGACGTTTGCCTGCCAACAAGTAAACCGTGAGGTTCTGGGTTCCATTCCCAGCCTCGCCCTTTCTTCCCAGTTTGACAAAAAAATCGAATTGGATGTCAAAGTCCTTCGGATGAGACTATAAACCGAGGCCTCGTGTGCGAACGCATGCAGAACATCTTGCGCACACGTTAAACCCTGTTCCGCTGTTTGAAAGAGTAGGCCATTGTGTGCTGGTGGGAACAGATGACAAAATGTATACACACGCATTAAAAAAAAGTAATCTGAGCGCTTTGATTTTGTTGCTTTACAAGATTCAGCGCTATGTAAATTCCATACATTGTTATTAATGAAACAATAAACCGTGATCATGCGTGCAACACGCATTTAGTGCACGTGAAAAGAAACCAGGGCAACAAGAGAGCTGTCCCTGACAAAATTCTGTCGAAAAAAACACCCCAGCCACTCTGGTGGGGTAACAAATAAACATGCAGACAAGAAAAGAAAAAAACCAAAATGATGGGTGGCACTGCTAATTTGGCCAAGCGCTCTCCGTGGAGAGAGCAGCCCGAATTTTACACAGAGGCTGACAAAGCCATTTTTCGTTGTTATCAGGTTATGAAAAATTAAAATAACATCTAAAACGCCATTTTTATCATAATACCCATATAACAAAAGACTACAATGACTTGAATTCCTCACTATAAGTAATTCCAGTATCTTCTTAAGCAAGTGGATTACAACAGGCACCAGAGCGCTCTCTCAGTCCTAAAACAGAGAGAGAAAGAGATGACATCCTACCCCCCCCCCCCCTCCTCCTTACTTAACTTCGTTTTGAATCCCCACATAACCTGATTTGCAACAGATCCCAAGCCCAGCAGCGCAGTGAAGATGATGGCGATAAGTCAGTCAGTCAGTCAGCCAGTCAGTCAGTCAGCCAGTCAGTCAGTCAGCCAGTCAGCCAGTCAGTCAGTCAGCCAGTCAGCCAGTCAGTCAGTCAGCCAGTCAGCCAGTCAGCGCACAGACTGCAGCCAGATTTGAGGATCGTAAATCACATCTGTCGTGCATCTCCGGGAAGATGTATATATGATAGGAAGTGCAGAACTGCTTTATCACATTCTTCCCCTTCTTCACCCGGAATCTAAGGAACTGGCGACTGGGGGGGGGGGGGGGGGGGGGGGGGGGGGGGGGGGGGGGGGGGGGGGGGGGGGGGGGGGGGGACAGAGAGAGAGAGAATGAATGAATGAATGAATGAATGAATGATCTTTGTTTTTCAAGGGTTACAAATCAGTATTCACATACTTTTTTTTCATCCAGCCCTTGCCCTGATTAGGGACTATTAGATGATGATGATGATGATGATATGATGATGATGATGATGATGATGATGATGATGATGATATCAGAGAGAGGGAGAGAGAGAGAGATAGAGAGAGAGAGAGAGGGGGGGGGGGGAGAGATAGAGAGAAAGAATGAATGAATGGATGGATGGATGGATGGATGAATGAATGAATGAATGATCTTTGTTTTCAAGGGTTACAAATCAGTATTCATATACTTTTTTTTCATCCAGCCCTTGCCTTGACTATGAGATGATGATGATGATGATGATGATGATGATGATGATGATGATGATGATGATGATGATGATGATGATGATGATGATGATATCAGAGAGAGGGAGAGAGAGAGAGAGAGAGAGAGAGAGAAGAGAGAGATAGAAGAGAGAGAGGGGAGAGGGGGGGGAGAGATAGAGAGAATGAATGAATGGATGGATGGATGGATGAATGAATGAATGAATGATCTTTGTTTTCAAGGGTTACAAATCAGTATTCATATACTTTTTTTTCATCCAGCCCTTGCCTTGACTATGAGATGATGATGATGATGATGATGATGATGATGATGATGATGATGATGATATAAGAGAGAGGAAAGAGAGAGAGAGAGAGAGAGAGAGAGAGAGAGAGAGAGAGAGAGGGAGAGAGCATAGAGATAGAGAGAATGAATGAATGGATGGATGGATGGGTGGATGGATGGATGGATGGATGAATGATCTTTGTTTTCAAGGGTTACAAATCAGTATTCATATACTTTTTTTTCATCCAGCCCTTGCCTTGACTATGAGATGATGATGATGATGATGATGATGATGATGATGATGATGATGATGATGATGATGATGATATCAGAGAAAGACAGGGACAGGGAGACAGACTATTAGATGATGATGATATGAGAGAGAGAGACACACACAGA
>CM054147.1:13526194-13528694 GCA_028751875.1 Rapana venosa
TTGAAAGTATGAAAAATTGCACTGCGTACTTGTTTTGGGGATTGAGGACATAGAGCAATACCAGGTAGCCACGAGAAAGTTGAAAATGATCATCAAATGAAGATTGCTTGTATTGCTACAGTGTTGACCCCGGGTATGCATATTGCGTTAGGAAGGTAGCAGACCACAAAGGGCTGAGGGAGCACAGTGTTTGCTGAAAAAATTTTAATTTTCAAACGTACCAAATTTGTTCAAAATCACACGAGTTAAGAGTCAGAGGCTAGTCTTTCACAAAAAGTTTGGTTTAATTTTTTTTTTCTGTGGATGCCTTAGTACGTGCGGTTTGAATATAAGAGTTATATGGGAGAAAAAACCCAGAAGGAAAAGTGCGAATTTTTAATACAGGTGTGTAGCCCAAGTCGCCCCCCAGATTCAGATTCTCTTCCACTTCCACGTTTGAGTTGACATCTGTTTTCAAATACTGACCAGTCAAAAGGTGGGACTATCCTTGAAGGGACACAGTGATGGGTACCACTCCACAGTGGCATAAAATGTATATTATGCACACAGATCCTTCAAGCCGATGCTGTGACAACAATGCAGTCAATTCACAGCATTGTGTTAGGACATGCCCAACGTTAGGCGTTGATTTTGGGGGTGACACTTGTCCTGGCAGAAGTGGGATGACTTGGGGATGCCACAGTATTCCTACATCATGGAAACAAGAAGGTGCTGGGACAAAGAAGGGCGCGGGGGCTTCGGATGTGGTTCCTCTGCATCTCAAGGTTTATATTAGGCCCATTGCCCCAAGAGACCCAGTCAGACTCTCTGCCTCTGTCTGTCTGTCTGTCTCTGTCTGTCTGTCTCTCTCTGACTGTGTCTGTATCTGTCTATCTCTGTCTGTATGTCTCTGTCTATGTCTGTATGTCTCTGTCTGTCTGTCTCTGTCTGTCTGTCTCTGTCTGTCTGTCTCTGTCTGTCTGTCTGTCTCTGTCTGTCTGTCTCTGTCTGTCTGTGTGTATGTCTCTGTCTGTATGCCTCTGTCTGTATGTCTCTGTCTGTCTGTCTGTCTCCCTCTCACTCTCTCTCTCTCTCTCTCTCTCTCTCTCTCTCTCTCTCTCTCTCTCTCTCTCTCTCTTCTCTCTCTCTCTCTCTCTTTCTCTCTGTCGGTCACTGTTTCTGTCTATAGAATTTTATAAGTGTCTCTGTTTCTGTCTCGTTGTGTGTTGTGTGTGTGTGTGTGTGTGTGTGTGTGTGTGTGGTGTGTGTGTGTGTGTGTGTGTGTGTGTGTGTGTATGTGTGTGTGTGTTTGTCTGCCTGTCTGTCTGTCTGTCTCTCTCTCTAAGTTGTTCTTATTTTTCTGTCTGTGTATATGTCTGCCTGTCTGTTTCTCTCTCTTTCTCTCTCTCTCTCACTTTCTCCCTTTCTCTCCTTCTCCCTCTTCATTTCCCTCCCTCCCTGCCCCCCACCCCTCTCTGTCTCTTTCGCTCTCTCCCAATCTCCCTTCCCCCTCTCCCCCTCTCCCTTTCCCTCCATCCCTCCCTCCTTCCTCTCTCTCTTCCCCCCCCCTCTCCCCCTCTCTCTCCCCCTCTCTCCCTCTCCCCCCTCTTTCTCTCCCTTTCCCTCTCTCTTTTCTTTCTCTCCCACTCTCCCTCCCTCCTGCCCCCCTCTCTCTATTTGTTTGTCTGTCTGTAGGTCTGTCTCTCTCTCTCTCTCTCTCTCTCTCTCTCTCTCTCTCCCTCTCTCCCCTCTCCTCCCTCCCTCTCCCTCTCTCTCCATCCCCCTCCTCTCTCTCCCTCCCTCCCACCTCTCTCTCCCATTCCCTCCCGCCCCCTCTCTCCCATCCCCCACCCTCCCTCCCTCACTCTCTCTCTCTTCCTCTCCCTCCACCTCTCTCTCCCCCTCTCTCCCCCCTCTCTCCCCCCTCTCTCCCATCCCCCCTCCCTCTCTCTCTCTCTCTCCCTCCCTCCCTCTCTCTCTCCCTCTCTCTCTCTCTCTCTCTCTCTCTCTCCTTCTCTCTCTGTGGCTTCAATGGAAGCAGGCAGGCAGGCAGGCAGGCAGGCAGACTGGTTGTACGGGGAGAAATGAAAGCAGACGAGGAGATCATCTGGGAGTAAGTAAGCATGTGCAGGCGGGATGGGGTTATCCGCCAACCTCGGAGTGCAGGGGCCTAGTTGCCAAAGTCTGGTGCCACATTCTGCAGTCAGTCTGGTCTGCTACACTCCATTGTGATTCATTCCATTCCAGCCTAGCCTGCTGAGTCTTGTCTGCTCTTGGCTGCCTTGCTCTCTTTTTAGAGTTGTAGTGCGAGTGTGGGGCATAGTGGTTGTGTGTGTGTGTGTGTGTGTGTGTGTGTGTGTAGGGTGTGGTGTGTGTGTGTGTGTGTGTGTGTGTGTGTGTGTGTGTGTGTGTGTGTGTGTGTGTGAGAGAGAGAGTGTTGTGTGTGTGTGTGTGAGTGTGTGTGTGTGTGTGTAGGGGTGTGTGTGTGTGTGTGTGTGTGTGTGTGTGTGTGAGTGTGAGT
>CM054147.1:13533694-13541194 GCA_028751875.1 Rapana venosa
TCTCTCTCTCTCTGTGCGTACGTGCGTGCGTGCGCGTGTGTGTGTGTGAGCGCGCGCGTGCGTGTGTGTGAAAGAAGCTTTGGTTGCTCTCATATCTAAGACTCCCATAAACTCAACTAGGTGGAGATATTTGTGTTATCTGATGTATTCAAGAATGGATGGGTCTCCCGATAATGTCAGTTCTAATATAATATATAGGCTGAATGCTTGATTTATACGTCGACTGAGAAAACTGGTAATAATTGTTTCTTGTTTGTTTCCAGCCACTAAAAAAAGATTGGCTCACGGAGAGAGAGAGAGAGAGAGAGAGAGAGAGAGAGAGAGAGAGAGGAGAGAGAGAGAGAGAGAGAGAGAGAGTACAAACTCAGTCAAGTCAAAAACACTTTAATCATCCCATAAAGGGCAATTACAATACTGACAGGCAGATTGATACGTACCATAATCTCGAAATCATGATTATTGTTGCACAACGTTTGCAAAGGAAAGCGTTACCTCACAATCAATTGAAAGTGAAAGTGATCAACATTGATGAGTGAATGTAGGAAGACCACAGAGAAAGCTGTTCGCGGAACACTGGGATAGCAATTACGATTGTCTGTCGTATGAGCGAAAATGCGTTGCGCTGCCCTTAAGCACCTGACAAGTCAGGCCCAGCGTATCCGACTACGGCAATGGAGAGAATTGTTATCTTTTAAGTCTCTCTGGGAAAAAAGGCATGAGAAAAGACCAAGAAGGCAGAAAATAGTCGAGGAGGTAGTGACAGGAAGATAAGGAGCAAAGCAGAAAAAAAGAGAGCGATGGAAACAAAGGAATTCCTGGCACATAATTTCCATAAAGTGGGGGATGCTATTTATACTGACAGGACCCCGGCATCCCCAGGATGGGGGGTGGGGGGGGGGATCTGTTTCAAATTAATCGTTATTGCATTTGATATTTGCAATAAAATCGCCCAATAACAACACAGGACAGTCATTATATTTATATCTAAGGTCAACAGGAGAAGTTTCAATATCACCAAATGAATCAACACTACTATATCGAAAACCCTCTGCAGAAATGGTTAATTTCTCTTCCAGATTTAGAGTTCAGTTTCTCTGACAACAATGCTACAGGCAACAGATGCAGGTCTGTTCTCAACTCACCTTCACCTTCACCTTTCATCTTCTATTCCTGGCATCTGTTAATGAGGGATGATTTGCAAATGCATCATCTGTCAATGGCAAAGATGTTATGTTCAGAAACATGCTAGTTCGTTTATTCTGTTTCATTTTATTTTGTTACAATAGCTGTTATTTTCAAAATGACAGTAGTTTTATTCAATGCTTTTTTTCTTCTTTACCTTCTATGGACCTATACACAAAATGTCACCATTGGTGAACCTCGGAGCTCTAGCCGAGGAACGAAAAAAACGGTACTTGTTTTGATTTGCTTTATTTTACGTTTATTTTTCATTCTGCTTTATTCTTCTCTTTTGGTCTACTTTCATATCCTTCTTTTATTCTAAACAACTCGTAGAGAGACGGATGGGCCCTGCTAGACTGAAGTCTGCCAGAGAGACACACGGCCTGAACACTTCAGTGCAGTGCCCCAGCGACTCCTGGGGGAGTTCAGGGAGAGAAGAGAAGTCAAGTAAGTTATGAACGCTTAATGTGGTGTGTGTGTGTGTGTTGGTGTGTGTGTGTGTGTGTGTGTGTGTGTGTAGTGTGTGTGTGTTTGTTGTTTATATATTTTGTAGTATGTATATATATATATATATATATATATATATATATATATATATATATATATATATATATATATAGAAGAGAGAGAGGAGAGGGATAGAGATGATAATACACTACATCTCATACATAATCACCATAATACATACTTTCCTCGCCGTTCCATGTTCTGCAAATCATGCGTTGTGAACTCAAACGCCTTGAAAGTGATTTTTTAAATCATTTTTTAAATTCTAATTTTTTTTTGTTTCTTGGCTAGAGCTTCGAGGTTGACAGATTTTGCGTATGGACTGTTTTTGACCATCATGAAGGTAGCCTCATTCCGACTTCGGGGTGTGTGCTGGGTATATTCGTGTTTCCGTAACCCACCAACGCTGACATGAATTACGGAATCTGTAAGGTGTATATTTGATCTGCATGTGTATTATCATACATTATATGGATTTTTTGGGTTTTCTTTTGAGGATAGTGAATAAGCGCACTCATGTGCGTTTGTGCATCGTGTGGATGATGCAAGCAGAAGAGTATCGTCTCTTTGTCCAATACCTGTGTTTATTTGTCTACACCTCACCTCGTGGGGATATTGGGTGGGGCTGGGGCTGTCAGTATAAATAGCATCCCCACCTTCTGGAAATTCTGTGCTAGGACTTCCCTCTTTATTTAATTTTTTTGGGGGGGGGATTTTATTCTTTTATCTCGAGGATAAAGGAATAAGCACTTATGTGCTTTTTTACATTCAGTCCCCGTGTGTATGCGGTTTGGTAAATTCTTTCATCTGTTCCCACCGGCACACAATGGCCTACTCTTACGAAAAGCGGAACAGGATTTAACGTGTGCGCAAGATGTTCTGCGTGCGTTCGCACACGGGCCCTGGGTTTATAGTCTCATCTGAAGGACTTTGGGGAGAGTGGAGTCTGCACTGATGTTAACTCCAGGGGAAAATATCCCCTTGAACGGGAATCGAACCCGTGTCGTCAGATTGCGAGCGCAGTATTCTAACCACTAGGCTATCCCGTTCGTTTTCCAACCCTCTCTTTGTTTCTGCCTTGTTCCTTTTCTTCCTGTCATCTCCTTGTCTATTTTTCGCCTTCTTGGTCCATCCTCTTGCCCTTTTTTCAGAAAGACTTCAGATGACAAGTCTCTCCCATACCGCTGGGCCTGACTTGTCAGGCGCTTAACGGCAGCGCAACGCATTTTCGCTGATATGACAGACAGCAGTCATTGCTGTGTGAGCGTTGGAATAAAAAGAAGAAGAAGAAGGATGTTGTTGATACCTTATTGCATGCCCCGCCCTTTTCCGCCACCCCGGTTTTGCTGTTGATGGCCAGATGATGACGGATATTGTAAACAGCCCAAAACTGACAGTTGATGATGCAAGCAGTATGTCCTTTACAGTTCTAATACCTGTGTTTATTTGTCTGTAACCTACTGCCTCGCCCCGCCCTCTATCATGACTTGCAGTGCTGGTGATGGGCAAGTGATAACTACACTGTACACTGTGACAGCTGACAGTTGATGATACAAGCTTTTGTTGGGTTTTTCCCTCTAACACTGGTGTGCTTTCAGACAGACAGGGAGATGGGAGGAGGAGGAGGAGGAGGAGGAGGAGGACATCTCAGACCGGACAAGTTTTGAGGCTGAGTGAAGGAAGCACTGTGAGGGGGGGGGGGGGGGGGGGGGGAGGAAGACAGCGAACGATGGAGAGGGCGGATTGTCGAATCATCCATGGCGCCTATTATGGCCGAAAAGACTATGGAATATGTAATGCAATGTAATGGATTGCATGTATTAAATAAATGAAAAAGCCCAAATTCGTTATACTATTGCAATCCCGACCGTATCGCAACCTGGGTTTGCTGGTTGGACAGCAAAGGATATTGAACACCAAAGACAGTGTTGAAGTATCTTTACAGTTAATGCCTTTGTTAATTGCTGTGAACTATGCCGTCAGACCAAGACCCTAATTGAATTTGCTCTGAGTCATGGACACGTGTACATGTACACAGTGACAGCTACTTGATACACATGTAAGAGGTGTTTTCCCCTACCCCGCCTTAGACAGCGCAAACAGGTACTGCAGGGGAGGAACTGAAGGTGGGAGGAAATTAGGGAAGGACAGACGAGCATGGTGAAGGACATACGAGAGGAAGAGCAAGAAGCACGAAATGACCGCGAGAGCGGGACGACCATGAGGCAGGGCTATTACCGGCAATGTCTATGGTATGTAATCCAACGAACGAGACGGAATGATGATAATGATAATGCAATACAAAATAATAAGGTGAGGTGTAACATTACGTAATGTATTACAATGTAGTGTTAGGTAGGCATCGGCGTAAGACTATGGAGTTGCGCTCTTGGAGTTTATACTCCAGAGCGCAAAGCCTGGGTAAGTAAGTATGGAGGGCAAGCTGTTACCCATGCAGCACCCCACCCCCCCCCCCCCCCCCCCCCCCCCCCCCCCACCCCTTCTACACGTTGCTGGAATGGTCCATTAGAAAGGCAATCGCCGACACACGTGGTTCCAGTGCCGAAAGAGGAGTTGCCAGAACGACGCTGTATCCCACCATGTAGGTAGCCGCGTTCCGACCTCCGGGATGGTGTCTAAACACGAAACCTGTGTGCATGCTGGGTTTTTGTTTTTTTAACTTTGTCATTCGCTTATAACCGCACACAATGCAATATAGTGTTACACAATGCAATGCAACACAATGTAATGCAAAACAATGCAATATAATGCAATGAATTTTCATGTAGTATATGTGCACTTTTGTCACAGCTCACTGTCTTACCCTTCTCCCACAGGGTTTGGCTTTGCTGTCGATGGGCAAATGGTGCCTGACACTGTAAACTGCAAGAGCTGATGGTTGATGATGCCAACGCTTGTTGTTGGGAGTGAGATACTCATCTATCTGAATATGCAGTGTCATAGGAGCGCTTCTTCTTCTTCTTCTGTCTGTTACTGTCACAGTGTGCTGCTTAAGCAGACAGCTTCTTGTCTGTTCGTATGCTCGTGGCTGTGGTTTGGTATTTCTTTTCCTCTAGAGGCTTTCTCTAAAAAAAAAAAAAAAAGCAACTGAGATATGTATTACCATCCCCCTCTCCTCATCTTAAGTGTCCAACCTATCTCTGTGGACTTAAAGAATTGAGGACTGGCTGCTGTATGTTTGCCGTCGTGTTCGACGATGACCTCCAAAACAGCAGAGGAGGCAGCTGCTGTTTCGGAAATTGGGCAGAAATTTTGATTATAGTGGAGATGCCTTGCCCACAGTACATCCCCAATCTCTCGGCCAAGTGGGCATAAGGACAGTCAGCGTTGGAGATGTTCTCCAAAGCCCAACTAGCCCTAGGGCTGCAGCACATAAGGACTGTGCAAGTCAAACCTCCTAGTCAGAGTCATAAGCTGTAAAGTGGAATTCCATGAGTGGGAAAGCCATTGGTCATAGAGCCTCTCACTTTGCTGTTGCCCCCAGCGTCAATGGTTTAATCAAGAACTGTGATAAAGCCCAGGCGCTGACTGGCTGCTATAGTGTAGCTGACAGGTCCTAAGTGTACCACAGATGTAGCCCCAGGACTTGTGGTTCAGCCCTTGTTGACACCCCCTATACAACTGCCTGCTACACCAGAGCCCTCTCTGTTCATGGAGTGTTGTAGCCTGGTCAGTGGGGTACCCTCGTCCACTCAGAGAGGGATGTCATAAACAGTCAGAGCTTGTCACAGCTGGTCTTGTGCTGCAGGCTTGTGAGGTCTTTGATTTGCTGAATGCCACTCCCTCCTCCTCACTCCTCTCTATTCCCCCTTCCCCCTTCCTCTCTGGTGAACAAGCTGACTCTGCAGCTGTAGTGTAGTAAGGTTACTGGCTGATCTCTGGTTTCAAATTTGTTTGTTTGTCGGCTCATTCTGATGTGTGGTCAGGGTTGGTTAGTTCCAGCTTCCTAATGTATCCAAACTTCAATATAACAGGGCGTTGTGGCGTTGTAAAGTGACCTGCTCCTTATAGACACTAAGCCACCTTCTCAAGTCTCTAAACTGGAAATCTGGAAATCTCCCAGGGTGGTAAATTCAGACACATCAACAAGTTTTACACTCATTCTCTTGTTTGCTGACTGGAACCACAGTCTTTAAGTTAGAGGCGCTGACTGATGAAGTTATCCAGCACGGCCTAGATGGGAAAACAGCAGTTTTGTTCTGCTTGAGCTGTAGGCCTGTGTTGTTTTGATAGCAGAGATAAATAATTGTGTTTCCATAACAGTCCTTTGAGCTGAGCTCATGAGTCCTTACCTTACCTCCTATTATCCCCCCTGCACCTTCCAACAAATGTCATATAATGCAATGTAATGTAATGTAATTTTGTGTAATGTGTATTTTTGTCAAAAGCTTACTGTTTCACCCTATCCCATGTGACTTAGCTTTGCTGTTGATGGGCAAATGGTGACTGGAACTGTAGACTGCAAGAGCTGACGGTTGATGATGCTAACGTTTGTTGTTGAGAGTGAGATACTCATCTGACTGAATATCCAGTGCCATAGGAATTCACAGTGTTTCTCCTTCTTCTTCAGTCTGTCTGTAACTGTTATGTGTTCTGTCTGCAACGTGTGCTGTGTGAAGGGTTTGGTAGAACTCTTGCACAAATTTGATTGAGCCTGTGCTGAAGTATATGTTTCACAGGATCTTTTCCCTGGAGTTACCATTGACTGCTGACTTCATTCTCATGAGAGGCCTTTGGATGAGATCATAAACCGATGTCAAGAACGTTTGGAAGTAACATCTAGTCTACATCCGGGACTGACATAGATCCTTGCAGCTGCTGACTAAACAGAGCACGACATGTCACCATTTTCAGACTGAAAACAGGACAGTGTCAGCCTTTCTGCATCATCCCTCCAGGCTGAAGCTAGGCCTGTCTCACATGGCCGAGTGTAGTAAGGGCAGGAGGGATTCCTCAGCTGTGCTGGATTGTCTTCCCTTTGACTCACTACCGCCTCAACCCTGGCCCTCTGCTGGGGATCACACTGTGAGACAGTGCAACACGGCTTCACTGTGGTACATGTGGACCTCGCCCACAACACCAGGCTGCCCTTTGAACATAATAATAATAATAATAATAATAATGTATGGAATTTATATAGCGCTGAATCTTGTAAAGCAACAAATCAAAGCGCTCAGATTTCATTTCATACCACTTTAAGTCACGGCAGATTTCTCTCCGTGAAATTCGGGCTGCTCTCCCCGGGGAGAGCGCGTCGCCACAAGAGCAGCGCCACCCTTTTTTTTTTCTTTTTCCTGTCTGCAACTGTATTTGATTCCCTATAAGAGTGGCTTTTTTCTAAGAATTTTGCCAGGGACAACTCTCTTGTTGCCGTGGGTTTTTTTTACGTGCGCTAAATAATTACGTGTAAATCACGGGACCTCGGTTTATCGTCTCATCCGAAAGACTAGCGCCCAGACCACCACTCATGGTCTAATGGATGGGGGAAAAGTTTCGGGTCCAAACGGGGTACGAACCGCCGCACAATTCAGACCCGGACTTTTCGCTTTCTAGACAGGCGCGTTACCTCTAGACCTCCGATCCATCGACATGGCTGCTAACTGGAGACAGAGAAATATTGCACATGTATAGGAAAACAAGCTATCTCGATCTGTGCTTAATCATTTACCATGAGGTTTCTTTGGGTGGTTATATGCACATGTATATAAAAACAATATACCTCAATCATCCCTTTACCATTTACAATGAGTTTTACAAGGGTTTATGCGTGCAGATGTATAATCTATATAT
>CM054147.1:13543694-13591194 GCA_028751875.1 Rapana venosa
CCACCGATGTTAACTCCAGAGGACAAATCCCCTGGAGCGAAGGCTGGAACCCGTGCTCTCAGTTACCCTCACATCACCAGCACGACACTCTAACCACTTGGCTACTCCAGTCCCCGCTTCTAGTAGAATATGAAAATAGGAAGGAAGGTGTCAGGGCGGTTCAGACCTTCACCTGCCTACCTATCAAGTAAACCGTGAGGTTCAGGGTTCGATTCCCGGCCTTACCCTTTCTTCCCAGTTTGGTGGGAAAATCGACCTAAATGTCAAAGTCTTTCCGAAAAGATTGTAAACCAGTCGGACCCAAACTTGTGCACGTCTAAAGAATCCCAGGACAGTTGAAAATCAGAAAGTACGGGGAGGTACCTCCTGACTGTTCTGGCAACATTGATAGGCAAACATTTCCCAAGTGTATCCCCGAAGTCGGAATGCAGTTACCTATAATGTGGGGAAAACAGTCACATACGCACAAATCTCGCCATCGCGGAGTTCTAGCCGATACTGGGGAGGAAAGGAGGGGTGCATAAATGAAAGAAAACTCAAATGAAGAGGTGGCTGCTATGAAAATAATCGAGTCACTGGCCCATCTTAGGATCTGTCTGCTATGAACAACCGTGCAGAACAAGAGAGGAGGTGAAGCAAAACCGAGGAGTGGACGGACTCGACCTTGACTGATTCACAGAGAGCAGCCGATGATAAATATGGATCATGGAAAGGTGATAAGACAGTGTGTGTGTGTGTGTGTGTGTGTGTGTGTGTGTGTGTGTGTGTGTGTGTCTGCCTACCTGTCTGTCTGTCTGTCCGTCTGTCCATATTTCTGTCTGTTCATCTGTCTGTATGTCATTCTGTCTATTTGTATCTCTGTATATCTGTCTGTCTGTCCATCTGTATGTCTGCCTATCCATCTGTCTGCCTGCCTGTTTGTCTGTCCATCCGTCTGTCTGTTTGTCTTTCTGTCCACCCATCTGTTCATCTGTCTCCCTGTCTGTCTGTCCATCTGTCTGTTTGTCTGTCTGTCCACCCATCTGTTTATCTGTCTGTCCACCTGTCTGTCTATCTCTGTCTTTCTCTCTCTGTCAATCTGTCTATCTGCCTGTCTGCATGCACACTTTTTCTTCCCACCAAGTCTTCCAATTACCTGGCTGCTGCAGCATCAGCCTTGACTATCAGACTGATCCTCGAAATAAAAGAATAAAAATAAACTAAATAAACAGACAGACCAGCACCCAACAGTCTCACTCGCCGCCCTCGTCATCTATCTCCCTTTGCTTTGCAGTGGGCACACCTACAAACAATGTCTGGAATTGCAGAAGCGTGGGATGGTGTCTGTTTCTGCCTGCAACTTGCAGGTTCCAGACAGAGAAAGCAGGACTGCTGCAACAGTGAAGGAAAAAGAAGACAAACAAAAATGAAAAGAAAAACAACCCCAGTTCATCGCGCTCATGGTATCAAGATGGATGAGTCCGTCTGATAACCGGAATCCAAACAAACAGATTCAGCCCTACTGCTGAAACGCCCAGACGGACTGAAAACTGACTCCTCTGATTTCTGTCTTGACTTCTTGAGGAGTCGCTAGGACACTGCACTGAATTGTTAAGGCAGAGTTCCGGGTGCATGCTGAGTATGCTCGTGTCATCCATCCCACCGCCCGCTTGTCTTTTTTTCTTTTTGTTTTTGGTTTTTTGTTCCTCGGCCAGATCTCTGAGGTTCTTCAATGGTAAGATTTTCGCATATGCGACCGTTTTTCCCGCCACCATTAAGGTAGCTGCATTCCGACTTGGGCATGATGTCTAAACACGCCACCAGTGTGTATGTGCTTTTAAAAAAAGTTTTCTTTTCTTACGGGCACGCATTGGCCTACTCTTGAGAAAGGTGGAATAGGTGTTAACGTGTGAGCAAGATGTTTTGCGTGCGTTTGCATAAGGACCTCATCATATAATCTCATCCAAAGGATGAAGTCAGTACTGCTGTTAACTCCAAGGGAAAATCCCCTCCAACTGGTGCCTTCTTGGCGCCTCGATCCCGGGCCCTCAGATCGCTATTGCAACGTTCTAACCACCAGGCTATCCCACCCCCTACTCTTCTAGAAAGACTGATGAGATTTTAATTTTGGCGAAAAAAAATGTTTTGCAGGCGTTCCCACACGGGACATCGGTTTATAGTCTCAACCTAAGGACTTTCAGGACAGTGGAGACTTTGAAATAGCAATTTTGTCTAAATGAGCAAAATCTTCATCCTTTTGACCTCGACCATGGCTGTCAAAACTTCCTTGAAAGGAAAAGAAGGACTGGAAAGGTGGACTGGGCAATCTAAGAACTAACGTGAAAAAGTCAGAAAAATAATGGGGCTAAAAAGGGAAAACTTCTTGTGCAGAACTTCCAGACAGGAATAAATCTATTGTATCGTTGTGCCTTCAGCGCCTGGACTTCATCACAGTTCTTGATTAAACCATTGACGCTGGGGGCAACAACAGCAAAGTGAGGAGAGGCTGTATGACCAGTGGCTTTCCCATTAATGGAATTCCACTTTACAGCTTAGCCTTTAGTGATCGACTATGATTCTCTGACTAGGAGGCTTGACTCGCACAGTCCTTATGTGCTGCAGCCCTGGGGGCTAGTTGGCCTTTGGAGAACATCTCCAACGCTGACTGTCCTTATGCCCACTTGGACGAGAGAGAGGGGTGTGGGGCAAGGCATCTCCACTATAATAAAATTTCTGCCCAGATTCGGAAACAGCAGCTATTTCCTCTGCCGTTTTGGAAGTCGCCTCGAACATGAGGGACGAAGATATTATATCATTGATACTGAAAGAGTCTTGGGTATCCCCAGAGGGGATGGGAAAGGAAGGGGGTGGGGGTTCATGAGTAACTGCTGTTGTGCTGTTTTGCATGGTAGAATGGGCGTGATTCAGTGGTGTTTGAGGAATTGTGTAATCTTTGAACGGAATAGGGCGGAAATAAAATTCGAACAGTTAACCTGCTGGCCTTTTTGAATGTCCACCCACCTTGTCTTATTGTCTGGTTTTTAATGTATTTGTGTTGCACAAAAATAACATAAAAGTAAGTACAGCAAAGAAAGAAAGAAAGGAGGAAAGGCGGATGAATGGAGAGCCTAGAATGAAAGAAAGACCAAACCAGAAATAAAGAAAGAAGGAAAGGAAGAAAGAAGGAAGTAAAGAAAGAAGAAAGGAAGAAAGAAAGAATGAAAAGGAAAAAAATCAAAAGGAAACAAGAAAAAATGGGAAAAAACCGAAATAAATAACGAAATAAAGAAAGTAAAGTAAACAAAGAACAAGGAAATAAACAAGGAAAGAAAGAAAAGAACAGAAGAAAAAAATTAGAAAAGAGGGAAAGAAAAAAATGCAAACAGAAAGAAAGGAAGAAAGAACAGAAAAAAGTAGAAGGAAGAAAAAAAAAAGTAGAAAAGAAGGAGACAAACAAACAGAAAGACAAAAAAAGGAAAGAAAGAAAAATAACTGGAAGAACAGCAGAACCAAACATATGTAAGCAAAAGAGCTAGAACGGGTGTGTATGACAGGATTCAATCTGCACAACACTATATGTTTTATTGTTGTTTTACCCCGCCTACATTTCCCCTTTTCAAATAAATAAAAAAAGAAAAGAAAAAAAGAAAAAAAGAGAGAGAGAGAGAGAGAGTAAGAGAGAGAGAGAGAGATGAGAGAAAGAGAAGGAGAAAAGAGAGAGAAGAGGAGGGAGAAAGAGAAAGAAAGAAGAAAGAGAAGGAAGAGAGAAAAGGAGAGAGAGAGAGAAGAGAGAGAGAGAGAGAGAGAGAGAGAGAGAAGAGAGGAGAAAGAGAGAGAGAGAGAGAGAGAGAGAGAGTGAGAAAAGAGAGAGAGAGTGAGAAAGAGAGAGAAGAGAGAGAGGAGAGAGAGAGATGAGAGAGAGAGAGAGAGAGAGAGAGAGAAAGAGGAGAAGAGAGAGAGAGAGAGAGAGAGAGAGAGAGAGAGAGTGAGAAAAGAGAGAGAGAGTGAGAAAAGAGAGAGAGAGAGAAGGAGAGAGAGAGAGAGAGAGAGAGAGAGAGAGAGAGAGAGAGAGAGAGAGAGAGAGAGCCTAGTCATCAACTTAGCAATATGTTCAGTCCTCTGGAGGTGGACTTAGGTGTGACGTCACTGATGATATCCACATTTTGTTGTTGTTGTTTTTGGTTTAAACAGGAATAAAATGTATCCATTTTGTTATTTCCTCCAACAAGATGACAGACATGAACGCCACAATTTTTCCCTGGAAGTTGTACGCTTCTTTCCCAGGACGAAGATTTGGTTTTGGTTTTTTCTTCCTGGGCTTGAGCTGCAAAGAAATTCATGGATAGTGAGATTTTGTTATTGTGACCGTTTTTTTGCCCACCATGAAGGTAGCCGCTTTCGAATTTCGGGGATGATAGACGTCTGTACACGACACTAATGTGTATACGTTTTAAAAACGTTTCTCATACATTCTTACCTGCAAGTAATGGCCTACTCTTCCGAAAGGCTGAACGTGTTTTAACGTGCGCGCAAGATGTTCTGCATGCGTTGTACACGAGACATTACTTCATAGTCTTATCTGAAGGACTTCCCCGTGGCGGGGGGGGGGGGGGGGGGGGGGGAGGGGAGGGGGGCCTGTCAGTATAAAGTATTCTGTACTCAGTATTCTGTGCTAGAAATTCCCTCTTTTCTATCCTTCTTTTTACTTCCGCCTTGTTTCTTTTCTTCCTGTCACCTCCTTCTTTGTCTATTTTCTGCCTTTTTGGTCCATTCTCCTGGTTTTTTGTTTTTCAGAAAAAAGACTTTAAAAATAACAAATCTCCCCCATGCCGAAATCAGATGCGCTGGGCCTGACTTGTCAGGCGCTTAACGGCAGTACCACGCATTTCCGCTCATACGACAGACAGCAGTGAGTTGCTATCTGAGTGTTCAAGGAAGAAGAAGAATCCAAAGGACTGTCAGGGGAGTGGAATCTGTACTGATATTGATTCAAGGGGATTGATACCGATATTAACTCAAGGGGGAAAATCCCCTTGAACAGGTGCCTTGGTGGTGGCTGGTGGCTCAATCCCAAGCCTCAGATCACGAGCACAGGGCCCTAACCACTAGGCCACCCGCCTCAGGGATGAGGAATGAGCATGCGGGTGTTGCCGGTGACGTCACATCTGACCTGACTGGAATGTCTTCACCTGTACACTCCTTCTCGTTCCATCTGCTCTGCTGCAGATACCTTGTGCTTTAGAATAGCTAGATTCAACCAGTCCACCATTGGCCGTCGCTCTTTCTGTTTCTGGGTCCATTGATCTGGAATGACTTCCCTCTCTCCCTTCGCCAAAAGCCTTCTTATGACGCTTTTAAATCCGGCCTCAAGACACATTTATTTCAAACCTAAGATTCTCCCCCTCTTGTTCCATTTCATTTTTGTCCCTGCCCTCAACAGTCAAAACCCCTATCACCCTGCCCGAGTGTAAACCTTTATGTGTGTGTGTGTGTGTGTGGGGAGGGGGGGGGGGGGGTGTGGTGTGTGCGTGCGTGCGTGCGTGCGTGCGTGCGTGTGTGTATACATTTGAACTTTTTAAAAAAAACGAAACCCCCCTATTAATTGTAACTGGCTGCATGTGAATAGTAGGATGAATGAAAGCGCTTTGATTTGTTTTGTTGCAAGATACAGCGCTGTATAAATTCCATGTATTATCATTATTATTATTATGACTTGAAGAGGGTTGAACATACAGGTCACTGAACTACTGGCTCTGTATTGAAGGGAGGGAATAACCTTTGCGCATTTCATGACTCCACAGCACAGCCCTGCGTGAAAAGGAGGATTACCGGGTACAGAGAAAGAAAGGGAGTTGTAGAACCTGTCATGAATGATTCACACAACACTTTTTTTATAAAAAATAAAAAGTCTAACTTAGCTTACCAAATGTCTAGAGAAAATATGGGTGTTTCTTTGTCCGTCTGTCTGTATGTCTGTCTGTGTCTGTCTGTGTCTGTCTATCTCTCTCTCCTGTCTCTCTGTCTGTCTCTATTTGTCTCTGTGTGTGTGTCAAAGTCAAAGTCAAAGTCAAACTTTTATTTTCAGATGGTACATTGAATAAGCAGTGAATTTGCTTTTTTTTCATCAAGCCATCTATCTAAAGAAAAAAAGCGAGAAAAAAAGATAATGTACATGCAGACATAGAATAAAAAACCTAATCTATGGTAAACTTTACAAATCAAACAAGAAAAGACAATAACATATGCATATATGGAATTAAAAACAAAACATAAAACCCAGAAAAATATTAATACAATACAATTCAAAAATCTTGAAAAAAAATATCGATCATAATACAAACAAACAAGCAACAAAGAAAAACCAAACCAAAACAAACAAAGAAGACAAAACACACACAAAAAAACAAAAAAAAGAAACACCAACTGCTTGCCTCCCCCCCCCCCCCCCCTCACACACACTACACACACAAATCTTCAACCATACAAACAACTGAATAAAACAAAACAAAAAAGATGAATCAACAAGAACAACCACAACAAGCAAATAAACAATCAAACAAACACAAACATACGTAACAACAACAACAACAGCGACAATAACTAACATAGGACAAGAATAACAGCCAAGACAAATGAAGAACAATATAGAACTAACAAAAGACGAGAAAAAGACTCCACAGCACAGCCCTGCGTGAATAGGAGGATTACCGGGTGCAGAACAAGAAAGCGACTTGTAGAACCTGTCATGAATGATTCACACAACACTTTTTAATAAGAAAACAGGTGCGTGCGTGCGTGCGTGCGGCGTGCGTGTGTGTGTGGTGTGTGTGTGTGTGTGTGTGTGTGTGTGTGTGTGTGTGTGTGTGTGTGTGTGTGTGTGTGTGTGTGTGTGTACATATGCAACATCATGAGGGAAAAGCAAATCAAAGAAAACCTGAAACAAAAGTCTCACCCCCAACCCCCCCCCCCCCCCACACCACCACACACACACACGCACACGCAGCCACACAAACACACACACCACACACACAAACACACACACACACACACACACACACACACACACACACCACACACACACACACACATACACACACACACGCACGCACGCACGCACCTGTTTTCTGATGTTCCGGCTTAAACAAATAATTCACCACAAAATGACTGACCCTATAAATGACCAACCAACCAACAAACAAGTACGCGAGCACACAAACAGGAGGGAAAACAAAGTGCAAAAACATCGGAAGACATGTTCTTCATGAAAGCTGTAGTGATGTCAATGTTACACACGCACGCACGCACGCACACACACACACACACACACACACACACACACACACACACACACACACACACACACACACACACACACACACACACACACCACATATATAATTACGTACCACAGAGGATGAGTGCACATGCACTCGCATGCACACACACATCATTAATTGTATTATATCGTATTGGATGGGATTGGATTAGATTGGATTGTGCTGTGCTGCGCAGTGCTGTGCTGTACTGTGCTGTGCTGTGCTATGCTGTGCTGCGCAGTGCTGTGCTGTGCTGTGCTGTGCTGCGCAGTGCTGTGCTGTGCTGCGCAGTGCTGTGCTGTGCTGTGCTGCGCAGCGCAGGGTTGTGCTAAGCTGTGCTGCGCAGTGCTGTGCTCTGCTGTGCTGTGCTGTGCTGCGCAGTGCTGTGCTGTACTGTGCTGCGCAGTGCTGTGCTGTGCTGTGCTGCGCAGTGCTGTGCTGTGCTGTGCTGCGCAGTGCTGTGCTGTGCTGTGCTGTGCTGTGCTGCGCAGTGCTGTGCAGTGCTGTGCTGTGCTGTGCTGTGCTGCGCAGTGCTGTGCTGTGCTGTGCTGCGCAGTGCTGTGCTGTGCTGCGCAGTGCTGTGCTGTGCTGTGCTGCGCAGTGCTGTGCTGTGCTGTGCTGCGCAGCGCAGTGTTGTGCTAAGCTGTGCTGCGCAGTGCTGTGCTGTGCTGCGCAGTGCTGTGCTGTGCTGCGCAGTGCTGTGCTGTGCTGTGTTTACACTCGTGACTGACTCTTCAGTGGCATTTGGTCATTTCCCCAGGGAGAGTGCTTGGCTGGTGCAGCGATTTGCATTAAAAAAAACAACAACAAAAACGCCTAAACAAATATCTTTCAGTGTTAAAAAAAAATAAAGTGAGGGTTGCTTTTTACGTCAGAATCAAGTTTTTCCAAAAGGAATTGTCCTCTCGTGTTAACAGACCTTTATTCAGAAACCATGAGTAATGTACATACACTGACCCAGGCTAAAAGCTGTGTCAGTTATTGATGTCAGCTAACTGCCGAGGCCTGCACTAAAATGTTGTTCTGTCGTAAAATGCTTTGTTGAGATTGCCTTCAGCCCCTGACATGCTCTTAACATAACAACCTGCACTTTCCTTCAAAGGAGGAAAAATCCTCTGAAGTCGGAATATGGCTGTCTATAGGGCGAAGTACTTAAAAACAGTCATAAACACAAATTTATCGTTCAGTGTCCAATTTCACTATTGCAGTGATTCCCAGGCGGGATGAGTGAGTCAGAGTACATATTGTGGGTGACCCCCAGGGTGCAAAGCTGGGGAACGCACAACAACAACAATATACATACACATTATCAAGAGCAATAACGAGCAAAACAATTCTCTTCAGGCTGCCCAGGATCTTTAACGTGTGCTGCAATACATGTGGCACACAGGACCTCTCCTTATTTTCTCATCAGAGAGAGGGTAGCGCCACTACACATAATCTTTTGAAAGTGGGGAAAAAATCCAATCTGAGATTCGAACCCGAAGCTTTTCGCGTTATTTGGACGAGTGCTTTTCCTTTAAACCACACATCTGATCTGTTACCCTCCAAAATAATTTATCTATTTCTTCTCACAGGCTTTTTTTCTAAGTCGTCAATTGAAAATCTTTTCACATTCACTGTACTAAGACCATCCACTGATACAGAAATGAAAGACGATCTATAGGTGGATTTTGTTTGGTTTTTTTGTTATGGCAGGAGTGACCTATTCATGACCCTCTCTCTCTCTCTCTCTCTCTCTCTCTCTGGTGGTTGTGTGTGGTGTTGTTGGTGTTGGTGTTGGTGGTGTGGTGTGGTGTGGTGTTGGTGGTGTTGGTGGTGTGGTGTGGTGTGGTTTGGTGGTGTTGGTGGTGGTGTGGTGTGGTGGTGGTGGTGGTGGTGGGGTGTGTGTGTGTGTGTGTGTAAATTTGCTTTTTGATGTTTGCTCTCATCACCACCGCCACACACTGTTTCTATGTGTACCAACTCGGCAGTACATTGCGCGCGCGCCCCTGTTTGTGTGTGTGTGTGTGTGTGTGTGTGTGTGTGTGTGTGTATGTGTGCGTGTGTGCCTGCGTTCGTGCGTGCATAGGCGCGTGCGTGCTACGCGTGGGTCCGTGCGTTGTTGGGGGTGAGGGGGTGCGCGCGTGTGTGCGTTTCTGTGCACGTCCTTGCGTGCGTGCGTGCGTTTCTGTGCACGTCCTTGCGTGCGTGCGTGCGTGCGCGTGTGTGTGTTTATGTTGTAGCACTTATTCAACCTGGATATGTGCCAGTAGCCAGAATAATTCAGGATCACAAACTTCACTCTTTGAAGGGAAAAGGTGGAGTTCTGGGGGCGGGGTAGTTCAAAGGACTTAGCTATTCGGGTAGCTCCGATAGAAATCTCTCCACAATACATGTATACACACTATACACACCAGAGAAAGGGGAGGAAACTCCAAGACTGACGTGTTGACTTTTGGAAAAAACCAAACCAACCCCCCAAAACTACCGTAGGGGTGGGGTGGGGGGGGGGGGGGGGGACTGGTGGGGGGGGGGGGGGGGGGTTGAGGAGGAGGGGGGATAGCCTAGTGGTTAGAGCGTCCTGTTCCTGATTTGACAGTAGTTAGGAGCGCGGGTTCGGGTCTTCGATGTAGTGTCTGTTTGGCGGGAATTTTACAAAATGTGTTGTACCTTGCAGTTTTATTCGTTTTGTTTATTTATATTCGTTTATTTCGAGGATAAGGAATGAGCACTCGCGTGTTTTGGGGTTTTAAAATTTATTTTTTACATCCAGTACATGTGTGCATGTGGTTTTGTTAAATTTGTTATCCGGTCCCACCGGCACACAAGGGCCTACTCTTGCGAAAGGCGGAACAGGTTTTTAACCTGACTATAAACCGAGATCCCGTATGCAAATGCACGCAGAATATCTTGCGCACATGTTGAAAACCAGTTCCAGCTTTCGGAAAAGTAGACCATTCACTGCGGGCCGGTAAGAACGGATGACGACATGGAAAACAGCCGACACCTGCACACTGGTGACGTGTTTACACCTAATCCCTGAAGTCGGAGTATGGCTGGCTATTTCGATGGTGGGCAAAAACGGTCGCATACGCAAAATCTGACCTTTGGGGGACCTCAGAGCTCAACAAGCTGAGGAACAAAAAAAAAATGAAAAAGAAAAGAAAGAGTATCCCCTCCCTCCTCTCCTACACAGCTACCAACGCTGTCCACACTAACAGTCTCCTCATCCCCAATCTCCCTACTCCAGCAACACCCCTCCCCCCCCCCCCCCCCCCCCCCCCCCCCCCCCCCCATCCCCACCCACCCACTCCCCACCACCCACATCACCACCCTCACCACCAACCCTTCCCGAATTTTTACCATGTCGACATTTTAAACACAACTTCAAACTTGACCGTTTTCTATCAAAAAAATTTTTTTTAAGTAACAAACTTACACACATTGTGGCTGTCTGTGCGTGCGTGCGTGCATGCGTGTTTGTCTGTCTGTATTTGTGTCTGTGTGCGCGCGCGTGCAAGCTGTTGTTAATAAGATCCATAACAGTGACGGGCATGAAAAGAAAAGAAAAGAAAGAGAGAACAAACACAGAAATAATCTGATAATTTTATAGACATGTCTCACTTGACATGACTTCTCCCCCTTAGACAGGAAAACATAACTCCTGGAGGAGCACCAGGATCAGGCCTGCACCAGGCCAGACGCCCATCCCAGCATTACGGAGAGAGGATGGACAAGTCATGCGGGAGCCCTAAGACTGACACAGATCAAACAGGCCTTACTGGGTCGTTAACGAAAGCCTGAAGGTGGATGAGGACCACCAAGTAGCACCAAAAAAGGTCCGAATAAGGAACAATGAACATGGACTAAGACAAGCCAACAGAGTGAGAAGCAGAAAAAGAGAAAGCATCTCAATCCCACCAACACATAGAAAAGCAAATCCACTTCGCACCTTAGACGCGAATTGACCCCCCTCAGTCCCCCGAAAACCCCTAAAATCTCATCTAAAAACCACCAACCATCCACAAACTAACAAAACCAAAATTTCCTGAGCATCGCAATGCCCTAAGCCGGCAGCCAACCCCAATCTCTCTCACGCTTCGAACACCACCCCGCCCCAACCCCCATCCTCCGTCAAACCCCAAATTCACGCCCAGAACCGACTTCGGCCCAGAGAATGCTGACTTCTAGGATTTTATTGGGATAAGTTTCTGGGAAGAAAAGGCAGGGGAAAAAAGGCAGAAATGAAGAAAAGGAAGAGATGACAAGAAGAAAAAGAACAAGGCAGAAACAAAGCGAAAAGAAATAGAAAAGAGGACATTTCTAGTACAGAATTTCCAGGTGGGGCAATGCTGTTTATACTGACAGGTCCCCGGCATCCCCATGGGAGAGCACAACCCCGAATGAATCAGACAGTGTGTCACAAGCTGAAACCCGCTGATCCCCCCCCCTCCCCATTTTCTTTCACTGAACCCTATACATCGAACAGCCCCCCCTCCCCCCGCCCCCCCCCCCCCCCCCCCCCCCCCCCCCCCCCCCCCCAGCTGACCCTGGATGACCCTACCCCCCTTCCTACCCCTCCCCAGGACATTTTTCCTTCACTCAACCTTACACATTGATCAGGAGAGAGAGAAAGCAAAACCTGCGGAGAAATAATGGCTTGTTTAATGAAGTGGAGAAAGCGAATGGCTTTGTTCGCTGAAGCGGAATAAGAACGTTGGTCCAGTATGTCTGTACAGCCCATCAGTAAAGAAGACAAGCAAGTGTACATGTACATAACGTTGTGGACGCCTGACTTTTCCAACTTTTGACTCTGTAAAACTGACCGTAAGAACGTGGCCCAGTTTAGAGCACTAGGCTAGTGTAGTGACTGTTGCCGAAGAGTGTAGGCCCGTAGGTTGGGTGCTTTGAAGGTTCAATCCTTCTTTGAGGCATACGTTTGTTGGGTTATGCGTGCTAGCACACACACACACACACACACACACATACACACACGCGCGCGCGCGCGCACAGACAGATATACACCCACAATGGACACCCCCCCCAAAAAAAAATTAAACCCCAACAGCAACCCAAAAACAATAACATAAAACAACAACAAACCAAAATCAACAGCATAACAAGCACCACCCATATAATTATATGATTGACAAAATATAGTGAGGCGAAACAAGTGTAGGTAACCAGTTAAAACTTTCTTCCCATCATTAAAATGATTTTAGTCCAATATTCGAAAAAGAATTTTTTTTTTTTTTACTACAAGATAAAACTTTGATGGCAGCATTTGGGGAATAATTGAGTTAGGACCATGCCTTTGGACTAGCCTACCTCGAGTTTCGGCTCCTGGTTGAGAGATCCAAGCAGTGTTTGAATCCTTCTTCAGCCTCTGTGGTACGTAACAGCAAGACACCCTCCATAATTCAGAAGTGTCTATTGCTGCACTAAGAATATATAGATATTCTTGTGGTCTACCACTGCTGCCAGCAAAAGATGAAATAGAAAGAGAAGGAAAATATATGAAAATAATAGCGGTTAAAAAAAAAAGTATAAGTGGTGAATGAATCTGTATACCTTATGTTCTTTGGGGATCCTTTATATATATATATATATATATATATATATATATATATATATATATATATATATATATATATATATTGTGTGTGTGTGTGTGTGATTCAGGGAAATATTTGTAGTCCAACCCAGGCTGATGCATAGTCCCTACATGTTCCTAGTCATTTAATTATTTAAAAGAACCAACCCAGGCTAATGAATGCATTCATCTATCTATATATTCCTAGTCATTAACACCACATTTTTAATATTACTGTAACAGTTTAAAGATCAGTTTCAAGGGGAAGATTTTACTTTTATTCCTTACCACATTTTTTGTTTCGTTTTTTTTGCTGTTCTTCTTACATGATGTAAGGGAAACAACCATTAATTTTACTGTTTAGCGAGTAGAGGTACTCTCCCTTTGTCAATAACGCAGCACTACCAGCTTGTCTCCTGTACCTCTCCTCAGTCAATTATCACAGAAGAACAACAGATTTTTGTCGACCAAATTATTTCATTATATTGCCGCTTTTAGCGTGAAGATCTGGGGCATGAGCTCGAGAGTGTTGTGTCTTAATTTGTGTAAGCAAGTAGGCCTATGTGATGACAATCAAGATGCTGATGACTTTGCTGTCGATACCAAAGTCTATTACACTGCAGCCTTCCCTCAAGTAAAAGTCTAAACGAAGACATTGAGCACTGGTGCAGTCACACACAAAAAAACCACAAGAAAATCTCAACGAAGACAAATAAAGAATAGAAACAGATGGGGCATAACCAAAGCCAAATCGCTAAGCTGTGTTTGAACAGCACCTCAAATCCTGATCCTGAATAACCCCACATGAGAAGACCAAGACTGGATATTAGGTTATCTCAATAAGCATAATTGATCATTGATTATGCAGTTATGAATGCAGCATAATAAGCATTAACATTTTTACGCCTAAATATATGGAGGCTGAATCAGCTGATTTGCCTGCCAATTTTACATTATACAGCAACTACGTTGACAATGGTTACTACGAGATTGTCTACTGTTCCTAAGGTAACCATCAAAACGGTAACTCGTGTAGACCTTAGTGTTCTTGTCTCAACTCATTAAAGATAGTTATCTCCCCTGTTCTAACTTCCTGGCCTGCACCACTTCCTGACAATGGCCGAAACGCCGAAACTGCAGAGGGAGAAACATGTAAAGTATTTCCAGCACATACTCCGCGTCATCCCTGGACACTATGCTTCTCTCGATACCCACAGGTAAGACATTCACAAGACATATTTGGATAGGTCTGTGATAAGAGCGTCGGACTCTTCATCCCAGCAAGGGTTTGGGTAGCGGCTTCGAGTCGCCGTTGAGACGTCCTGTACATAGCTTAGTAGGCCTACTCAGTTTTCTCAGAAATCAACTTGGACTCATTTCCCAAGAGAGTCTTTCGGAATAGACCGTAAGCCAAGGGCCTGTGCAAATGTATGCATAACACTTTGGGAATAGGGTGCAAACCCATTCATCTTGTGAAGAGTAATCCGCTAGGCAAGCCAGTTTTCGCCGTTTCGTGTTTAGATACAAAGATAGTACTAAGACTAATAACTTAGTAAGGTAGATGACACGTTCTGAGCAAACCCAGGCTACACTACAGTCCACAGAAATAATGGCCTGAAATAAAGATCACAAGTGCTGTGGTACTTTTTTTTTCTTTGTTAAGAAGACAAAGTCAATGTCATACTAATTAGAAATGGAGATTGAAGTGAAACTGAAAGGCAATAGTGTGATTACTATTGTATTTAATGAGTATGTGTGTGTCAAGTCAAGCCAAATTATTATTTCCAGATGGTATATTGAATAAGCAGTGCATAATTTGCTCTTTTTCATCAAGCCATCTAAGAACAAATTCCTTAATGGTGATAATGAAATTCTACATTATTGCAACCTTTACCAATAAATTGTACCAGTAAAAAGAGGAAAACCAATAAAACAATACACTGTATCTGTGTGTGTGTACAATGTGTGTGTGTGTGTGTGTGTGTGTACAATGAGTGTGTGTGTGTGTGTGTGTGTGTGTGGTGTGTGTGTGTGTGTGTGTGTGTGTGTGTGACCTCAAATTTCAAAACTCTGCTCTGCACGTTTTCATTCATTAGAATGCTACCTATTATGCATTTGCTTGATGAGTCTTGAGCAATGCACGGTGTCTGATGAGCTCTGTTACTTAATTGGGTGTTGTTCTTCCAAATACAGTAGTGTAGATGACATTACTGTCACTACTGTGATATTTAAACTGCTATTGTCATGGCATGATAATTTAGTAATGTTATGGCCCAGGCCAAAAGCTGTGTCAGTTATATATTGTCAGCTTATTACCAAGGCCTGCACTTAAATGTTGTCATGTTGTAAAATGTTGTGTTGAGATTGCCTTCAGTCATGACAAGCTCTGAGTCTTAACAAAACAACCTGCACTCTCCTTAAAAGGAGTTCTAAAAAAATCCTCTGAAGTCGCAGTATGACTGTTTGTATGGCGAGGTGCTTGAAAAGAGTCATACACGCACACTTCTCATCCGGTGTACTTCCTATCTCACAGTGATTCCCAGGTGGGATGAGTGAGTCAGAGTGCATGTTCTAGGTGACCCTCAGGGTGTAAAGCTGGGGAACGCACAACAACAACATTTAGTAATGCTGTAACTTCTTATTGCATTTTTTTCTGACATACTACATATTATTTGATTTAGATAAAAATATGCTTATAATTTATTTTAGGTGTTATAGATTAATGTAAAATTAACTTTTTGGATTTTTTTTCTTCTTTTTTTGAAAAAAAATAGGATGACCATTGCCTTTTTTGCCCTGTCTGGTTTGGATTTGCTGGGAGCTCTACATGTGATTGACAATGACAAGGCCGCCATCATTGAGTGGATCTATTCCTTGCAGGTTCTCCCCAACAGCTCAGGTAGTATTGCCGGTTATCATCATCTCTTCTCTTATTTTCATCTGTAGAGATTTGTCATGTCAGTATAGATCTGTACTCATGATTTTTGTCTGTTTGCCCTCAAAAGGACTGTAGTATAATTATTCATTGCCACTTTTGGTTTGGTTTATTGTGATGGGGCAGTAATTAGCTGATCTGAGCCCATTCGATCAGAGCGATATGTGTTACTATTTTGGGACACACCTGCAAATTGTGCGGTTCTGTGTTTTCTTGGGTGGTAGTTGAAAACCGTTCGTTGCATACTCGCTTCCCCTACACGGTGAAATGTAGAAATCTACGCAGTCTCTTAATAGAGGCCACATTCTCCCTGTTCTGACTGTGCTGTCATAGCTGAGAAGTTGTGCAGAGTGATGGCAGATCAACTATCTCCACTCTTGTTACATTTGGAGAAACATTAAGTTTTCCCCCTATGAAGCCATAAACTTGTATAAATAATTAAATTGGATGAGAAGTTTGTGTGTATGGCTGTTTTTAAATATCTTGCCATGTACTTTTGTGTAGGCAGCCATACACTGTCTTGAGAAGACGAAAACAAACCAAAAAATTTTTATTGCCTGTTTTAAACATTTTTTTCATCACAATTTTTGTTGTTTTTTTTAGTTTTGTTGTGTTTTCTCTTCAGTTCTTCCGTTGATGTTGTGACGACATCAGTAGTCTTTGCTGTCCCTTTGTGAAAGTATGGCATTTTCAAAATTAAAATTTATATGCAGTATATTAGTGGTCTAGGGGTAGCCCACATATCTACACAGTGAGAGTTTGTGGGTTTGATCCCTGTTTGAATGTCTGGTGGTTTCAGGTAACTTGTTCGTTGTTGTCAATTTGTTTTCATTTTGACATGATATTGCTGTTCCAGTATTACTATTAGTGTGTACAGAAAAGAAAATTAGATTATTATTGAGTTCAGTTGCAGTTATTGTTGTGTGCATGTTGTGTTACAGGAACCAATGCATCACAGTGTGGCTTTCGTGGGTCATCCACCATGGGCCATTCTTACTACGCCAAATCGGTAACTGAACCACACACAACAAGAGTGTGGGTGCATGCATGTGTTTGTTACTCTTTGAATCTTTTTTAAAAGACAGACAGATGGACAAAGAAATGGACAGACAGACAGTTAATTTTACTCACAGGCACACACACACACACACACACGTACATGCTCTCTCTCTGTCTCTCTCTCTCTGTCTCTCTCTCTCGTCTCTCTCTCTCTGTCTCTCTCTCTTTTTAAGTTGTGATAGCAGTATAAACTGCAGATTACCAGGATCCAAAACATTTATTATGACAGTTGTGTTAACACTATAAACTGCATTGCCAAGAAATGAACCATTGTATTTATATATTATGACAGTCGTAAAATCCGTATCAACTGCAGATTACCAAGATGCCAACCGTTGTATCATGACAGTTGTGACAACAATATAAATCACAGACTTTCAGGATACCAGGCATTGTAATATTACAGTTGTAGCAACAATGTAATCAGCAAACACTAGGATGCCAACCATTGTATTAAGGCAGTTGTAACAACAATATAACTGCACTTTCAAGATGCCAACCATTATATTATGACAGTTGTAACAATATAAACTGCAGACTTTCAATATCCAACCTTTGTATTAAGGCAGTTGTAACAACAATATGAACTGTACACTGCCAGGATGCTAGCCATTGTATTATAAATAACAGTTGTAACAATATTGGGGAACAAAATAGCTCACTGGTCAGAGTACTCGCTTTCCCCAAGTTAGGTTGAGCAGCAGTGAGCGTGGTTATTTCTTGGGTGGATGACCGTTTGCACGCTTTGACTTCAATACAGCCACCTAGTTCACCCAGCTGTAAATGGGTACCTGCCCTCTTTAGGGTCAGGGAAGGTAAAGCAGCGAGGGATGGAGGAGATGGGCGCCACCGCCCTCAATATACTGGCCCTAGAGAAGCTGAGGTCTCTGACGCCTCGCTCCCTTACAACCACATAGGTTATGGGACACCTTCACCTTCAACAACAGTATAAACGGCAGACTGCCGGGATGCCAACGATTGTATTATGACGGTTGTGATGGCAGTGCCCGGACAAGAGCATCGCCTACGACAGCGGGCACGTGACGATGACCTACACGGCTCTGGCCAGTCTGCTGATCCTGGGGGACGCCCTGGGCCAGGTGGACAGGAAGGCCGTGGTGGAGGGGCTGCGCAGCCTGCAACAGCCAGATGGCAGGTCAGCCGCCAGTGTCAACACGAGTTGACTTTTTTATTTGAAAAAAAAAATTTATGTGTTCTTTTATTTCGAGGCTAATTGAATAAGCATATACATGCTTTTTTACATCCAGTCCCCGTGTCTATGTAGTTTTGTAAATTTTGTCATCCGTTCTCACCGGCTCACAAAGGCCTACTCTTCGGAAAAGCAGAACAGGTTTTAATGTGTGCGCAAGATGTTCTGCGTGTGTTTGCATACGGGACCTCAGTTTATAGTCTCATCCGAAGGACTTTTTAGGGGAGTGGAGTTGGCACTGATGTGTTCCAAACCGGAAACAAATCCTCCTGAACAAGATTTGAAGCGGGGTCAGCATTGTAGTGTGTGTGTTTGTGTGTGTCTGTGTGTGTGTGTTTGTGTGTGTCTGTGTGTGTGTGTGTAAATTTGATATCTGTTAATCCTATTTGTGGACGGTTTCATGCAAGTAATTGATTTAGAATGTAAGCGCTTCGATTTTTTGCTTTACAAGATTCAGCGCTATATAAATTCCATACATTATTAATATTATTATCATTCTTCCTCTTCTTCTTCTTCTTAATTTTTTCCAAACGAAGTTTGAGTCTCATGGTCGAATGATAAACTGAGGGGCACAGGTTTGAGTTTCTGTTGAGGTGTATGATTGAGGGAATTTTCTCCTCTAGAGTTAACATTGGTGCTGACTCTACCTCCCTGAAAGTTCTATTGATGAGACCATGTGATTTTTTTCCTTCTTTGTCAAACGCTCAAACAGCAACTATGGTTGTGTGTCATGAGCAAAAATGCCTTGCACTGCCGTCAGTTAAGTGCCTGACAAGTTGGGGCATAGTGCATCCAACTTCGGAGTAGGAGACTGTGTGATGACCTGAGGTTCTGTGTGTGAATACACGTAGAACATCTTGCTCATGTGCTAAAACCCCAGCCACCTTTTGTGGAAGAGTAGGCCAGTTGTGGCCAATGACACGGGGGACATGAAGATGCCCAGCATGCACCCCACCTTGCTGTTGTCGGGGAAGGAGTTGTTGGGTTTGGCCAGATTCAGCTTGCCCATGATAATTGTACTGCCAGAGAAAAAGATAGTGCAGCACTTGCCCGCAACAACTGCTACCACTGTTGTTTGTATCATTGTCGTGATGTTTTTATTGTTCTTGGGGTTAATGTTGTTTTAATGATGTTGATGTTGCTTTTCTTGTTGTTGGTTGTTGTGGTCTTGCTATTATTGTTATCATCACCACCTCCACCACCCTCAGTATCATCATCTCCATTGTTGTTGACATCATCATCATCATCATCACTGTTACTATCATCACTAACCTGATGATGACGGTGTTGCAGTTTCAGCTGTGTGCCGGAGGGCAGTGAGACTGACATGCGGTTTGTGTACTGCGCCTGCTGTGTCAGCTACATGCTGAACGACTGGAGCGGGGTGGACAAAAGCAGGGCCATCAGCTACATCACCAACAGTCTGGTCAGCAGCACATGCCACCCACCCCCCTTCCTTCTACATCTTCCTTCTAGATCTTCTTTCTAGATCTTCTTTCTTCTTCTGTCCAGTCATTGGTGCTGGTGATCTTTTGTAGAATAGCTGTCTAGCAAGAGCTGTAAGCTGCTGAGCAAAAAGTATGCATGGTTAAACTCAATTATGTATGTATGCTTGGAAGGAGAGAGACATGCGCGCACACATGCATGCATGTGCGCACGCACACACACGCTCACACACATGCATGCACACATGCATGTAGACACGCACGCATGAATGTGTTCGCATGTGTGCACACACACACACTGTTAAGATGTTCACAAGATGTTGGGCTTTATTCATGCAAGGGACATTGGTTTATAGTCTCATCCCAAAGACTGGCAGGGAGAGGAATCAGAAGCACTACTAACACAGGGAGAAGAAAGCTCTGCTGGATCAGTCCACAGGGACTCGGATACAGATGTGATGAATTCCTTTATTATCTTAAATCAGAGAAAGTCATGTGGTTTATGAACAAAGAATCAAGTGTCAAAGCAAAGAACAGAAGAAATAGCACATGCACATTTCATCACAGAACTCGTACCACCACATTTTCACATTTTTACATAATTAACATTCTTTGTGCAAACTACACATGCATGACATACTTCACACACGTTGATACAGCACAGTTAAGCAAGTGCTGCTTACTACCCCTCTGAGCTGCACCACAGCACAGCACAAAGCACACAAACTCGATCTCCCATTCCATCAACTGGCAACATGTTGATTGCATACAATACAGATACACAGGCATGTCTCACAACCCCACTGAGCTGCACCTCAGCACAGCACAAAGCACAAACTCAATCTCCCATTCTATCAACTCACAACTAAAGCTATGGCTTACAAGTATATCCAGAGTCTGAAGCTTTGTCCACTGAGTTGATGTATAGAAAGGCATGGAGAGAATTAAAAAAAGTGTCGGTGCATAGTGATGGTGTGTCCTGGTGTTGCAGAGCTATGAAGGAGGCATGGGGCAGGCACCTGGAGCGGAGGCCCATGGTGAGTCCTGCTGGTTGTTCTGTGGTTGTTTTTTCCTTGTCATTGCTTTGCTCTCTTACCCTGTCTCTGTTCAGCATGCTGTTACTTGACGTCTCCCTTAAACTCTTTAGGGTGTGTGTGGCTGGGACTGCTCACTTGAGTTCTCTTGAAATGCTTCTTGGGCAAGTTGAATCTGGCAGAGTCTTATTTTCTCTCTGGGTCACTTGGTGCATGCTGAGTATGTTTTGGCCATCCATGCTGGCAGCTGTGGCTGGTCTTGTCTTCACTGAAAGATGTGCGGACTTTCAGTGTGTGCCCAACATGTCGGGTGGAACACTCAGACACTGGCACAGCGGTGGGTGATGTGTGAGGGTGCTGTGTGTGCAGGGGGTCCCACCTTCTGCTCGGTGGCCTCGCTGTGCCTGATGGGGGCGCTGGACACCACGCTGTCGGCGCAGCAGCAGCACAAGCTGAAGCGATGGTGCATCTTCCGCCAGGAGTCGGGCTTCCAGGGCCGCCCCAACAAACCGGTGGACACCTGCTACTCCTTCTGGATCGGCGCCACCTTACAGGTGATTTCCTGCTGGGGTTTAGCCTGCTTTGTTTTGGTTTTTTTGTTCGGGCACACAAGTTTTGTTTCTGTGTTTTTCACATTATTTCTCGTTGAGTTCGTGTTTGTTTATTCTTAGAGGACTTTGATAAATGCATGTTCAAACTACTGTGTGTATTAAAAAACCCCAACAAGAACCAACGAAACAATCATATATGACTGAACATGTTCATAAACCCAACAAAACAATGAAGTATTGCTGAACATGTTCATAAGATGTGTGAGCATAGGAGTAGTACATGTGTATTTGTAAACTGCACTTTATTCCCGGTACATTTATCCAAAGGCAAATGATCTTGTGTCATGTTTGGTTGCCTGGTTTTTAAATTGGTTGCTGAGATTGAGATAAGACTTTGGTCAGTAATCTTGCTTTCCCAGATACACATGACCAACTGCAGTGAAATCTCCTGTGTCAGACTAGTCTGATAGGTAGATATACTGTATAAACAAAAATTATTGTTGACTTTTTCATTGTGCTTTTGTTTGCTGAAATGGGCACTCAGGACATAACATTGTAGCAGATAGATGAAACTTTGATGCCTGTGGTCAGCATTGTCTCAGTGTTGACTTGGCTGTACTTTGGTATTGGCCTAGGTGTGCTTTACCTGAAGCTATAGGGGATTTTACTGATGAAGTCTGAATGTTATTTCATCTGAAGTATAATGGGTGATTGTTGTCATGACATTATGGATGTGTTTTTACCTGAAGTTATTATGTTTATATATTTTCACCTGAAGATTTATGTTGGTATGTTTTCACCTGCATTTTTTTTGTTCTGTGTTTTCACCTGAAGCTGCTATGTTGATGTGTTTTCTCCTGAAGTGATCATGTTGATGTGTTTTCTCCTGAACTTGTGTGTTTTCACCTGAAGTTGTTATGTGGATGTGTTTTCACCTGAAGTTGTTATGTGGAAGTGTTTTCACCTGAAGTTTGTTATGTGGATGTGTTTTCACCTGAAGTTGTTATGTGGATGTGTTTTCACCTGAAGCTGTTATGTGGATGTGTTTTCACCTGAAGCTGTTATGTGGATGTGTTTTCACCTGAAGTTGTTATGTGGATGTGTTTTCACCTGAAGTTGTTATGTGGATGTGTTTTCACCTGAAGTTGTTATGTGGATGTGTTTTCACCTGAAGTTGTTATGTGGATGTGTTTTCACCTGAAGTCATGTGGATGTGTTTTCACCTGAAGTTGTCATGTGGATGTGTTTTCTCCTGAACTTGTGTGTTTTCACCTGAAGTTGTTATGTGGATGTGTTTTCACCTGAAGTTGTCATGTGGATGTGTTTTCACCAGAAGTTGTCATGTGGATGTGTTTTCACCTGAAGTCATGTGGATGTGTTTTCACCTGAAATTGTCATGTGGATGTGTTTTCAGTTGCTGGGGGTCCTAGATCTGACCAACTTCCTCAGCAGTCGTTCCTTCGTCCTCAGCACACAGTCAGTCATCACCGGAGGACTGGCCAAGTGGCCTGATACCTCACCAGGTTCGTCTGCCTGTTTCTGTCATCTGCCTGTGTCTGTCTGTTTCTGTCGTCTGCCTATGTCTGTCTGTCGTCTGAGTTCATCTGTCTGTATGTGTGTCTCTGTCGTAGGTTGCTGTCTGTGGTGTTCTGTCAGTACAGAGATAGAATTGTTCATGTTAAAGACCCTCTAAAGGTTCCATGCTTCAGTCCATTTGATTCACAGCTTGCGCTTGGCTGCTTTGCTGAATCCTTTGTGATGTGTGGCACCAGGATGCTGTCTGAATGTGTGTTCAGGCCCACATAAAGGTGTCTCAGATCTAGGGCACATTCAAAAACCCTTCCCAGTGATCATCACTTGTTACATATTCAGACTGCACTACAGTGTGTCTGATCCTTTCCTTATTCAGACTACTGCATGGTGTTCCAGATTTTCTGCACACTCAAACACACCAGCACAATGTTTTTTATTCATTACAAGTTTACATTATACCTTGATGTAGCAGCTTTTCTGCACACTCAAAGAGGACCTCTATGTTTTACACTCATCACATCAGTCTAGACTGTACCATGATGTTTCAGTTTCATTGTCCATTCAAACCAACATCCTGACATTTCAGTTATGTTGCAGTTTTGCTACTCATTCAAAGAACACCATACCATTCACACTCACCACACAGTCAGACTGCACAGGTTTACTTCAGTTGCGCTGTCCATTCCGAGCAACACGCTGGTGTTTCAGACCCCCTGCACACCTACCTGGGCCTGTGTGGCCTGGCCCTGATGGGGGAGCCCGGCCTGGCCACGGTCCACCCAGCCCTCAACATCAGCCAGCGGGCCTCGGACCACCTGTCCAACGTGCAGAAGACGTGGTCCCAGCTCTCGTAGCGCCACCTGCTGGCGGTCGTCTTCCACGCGTTCTCCCCTTGTCTCCGCGAATAGTCATTCTTCAAAACCAGCAGTGCTTTGTGCCAGTGCTTGAGCCACCCTGGCTGCTTGTTGGTACAGATCATCGTACGATTTTGTAGAACGTTGACAAGGGGAGGGTTGGTGGGGGGGGGGGGGGGGGGGGGGGGGGGGGGAGATTGGGGGAAGATTTCCATTTGTGCAACAGTAGAGATTCCATGCCTCTCCCCCAGTCAGCATGTGTGTGGCACAGACATTGGTTGACGTCATCTTTTCACAGCTGAGGTGAGAGCATGGAACTGCATTTGGTACAGTGAAGCTGTTTGAAATGCGGATATGATGTGAAAGTTTTCATGTAGCTTCCCTGTATCCAGGATCATTTTTGTTGCTGTTTTACATGCAGTTTTATCAAACTTAATATCATGGAAATAATGCTGATATTTTCTCAACAAAGAAAATCTACTGAACTATGTTTGAAAAAAAAAGGTATTAAGTATGTTATGAGAAAGCATAAGAACAAATCAATATATGCTTTACTTTTTTTTTTATATATGGTGATTGCATACTTAGTAATAAACATCCGTTAATTCCTTTCAGAGCAATTGAAAAATTTTACAAATCAAAAAAAAAAGAAGAAAAATAAGAGGGGGAGGGGACAGAAAGTCAAATTCAAATTCTACGAAGTCAACTGAAGTGAGTGATTTTAAATGAAATTCGCCCTCCCCCCATTTTTTTTTTTTTTTTTAAGTTTATGAAATGTTTAGGAGTCAATGTGAAAAAAGGATGTTAACTGGAAAACCATGAGGTGTCCAAACTCTGCCCCCACTCCCCCTTCTCCTGTCCCCCCTCCTTCTCTCTGCACTCCCTTCCCTGCTGTATCTGTAAGTCCCTTTTTCCACAGTGAGTCATTCAGAATGAAGCGCTGTTTTCTTGCATATAAAAATCTTCACAAAGTCAGGGGCATTCAGTAGGTATGTTAATGCATTTGTACATTGTATGTCTGACACGGGTACTTAAAGAAAGCTTGCGGTTTGGGGGTTTGTTTTTTAACTTGGAAAATGTGTCTGTGAAGCAAATTGTGAACGTCACAAGTATTGCGTTACTACTCTGAAGAATGAATACAGCAGACATTTTTCTGTTTCTTCTTCTTCTTCTTTTTAAAAAACAAACAAACAGGAAATGATCCTTTCAGGTTTGCATCATAAAACTATTTCATTTTTCTGCTCATTCGACATCAGGGATGTAGGATGTTAAGATGCGCAGCACTCTGATCTTGCATCTTGTGGTGCGTGCGTTTCTGTGATGTTGAAATCAGCAATACACCCCACACTCCTACAGATGTTGCCATTGGTTGTCCAAGGGATTCGTTCTCATCATTTTGAAGTAAAAGCTGTTGTGGCTTGTCTGAATGTATGCTGGCTGGGTACACAGTGGTCCTGAAGGGAGTGCTCTAGCTGACATTCCTTGCTGTTCAGGATTGACGGTCAGAGGAGTGGTGGGTGGTTACTTACAGCCGTGTTCCACAGACAGCTCCTTACGTCTGGCTGTTGTGTAGTTTTGTACAGCATTCCTGTATTACAGACAGCATGATACTAATCCACACTGGCCAGGTGGCTGTTACGTTGTTGTTACTGGAGAAAAAGATATATGTTGAAAAGGAGGCAAGTTAGAGAATCTTTGATAGGCTAGTAAAGTGTGCTGTATTGAATGAACAAGCTTTTTGGGGGGTTCTTTTTTTTTGGGGGGGGGGGGGAGGGGAAGTTGTTGTGCTAAAGTGTCAAATCGTAGCAGAATTCATGTGAATCTGTTGCTGCAGTTTGGACATTGTGACTAGTCTGTGCTGCTTTGAATTTTAGTGCCAAATTATGAAGTGTTTGTTTAAGAAAATGGATAATTTTTTTTAAAGGGGGTGGGGGGTGCTTTCTGTTCAGACTCTTTGAATTGAGTATTAGTGACTGTACAATGAAGAAAGTGGTGTTTTCACAATCAGCTTCGCTGGCATAATGTTCATTGCTTAAAGAGTGTTCATTATTTCTGTCATATTTGGAGAAATAAAGGGATGTTTCTATGTTTAAGATGCAGAACTATGGTCAGAATGCTATGAAAAATGAGGACTGCTGCTGTGAAAGTCTGGGAAGATTTCTTAATCAGTAGTGGTACACAGGATTTTGATATTTTCTATTTTCTTTTTTTTTTTTTTATATACATTTTCAACACAAACAAGACACTGAGGGTTTGAATATTTGCCAATTTAAAATCCAAAAAGTGGATTAATGATGAACTGTGTTGGCTAGATGTACAATGGTGTCTCTTTGTTAGAATTACATGTGTGTTGTTATCATTTGTAAACTTGGCCTTGGCTTCTGTGACAGGAACATGTTCCCCTGTGTATACATACACTCTCCTTCATAGACAGTGAATCGTGTGGTGCAAGTGGAAGGGAGATTACCATAATAACCATCTGTGATGCTGTTTGTTGGAAGCAGAACTTGGCTGACAAAATGTACATGCATTTCAATTCCTGAAGAGAGAGAGGAGAGAGAGAGGGAACAAGAGAGCAAGAGAGAGAGAGAGAGAGAGAGAGAGAGCGAGCAGGAGAGAGAGAGAGAGCGAGCAAGAGAGAGAGAGAGAGAGAGCAAGAGAGAGAGAGCAAGAGAGACAGAAAGAGAGAGAGAATGTGTATGCAGACAGACTAAAGCTGACCTCTGATGACAAGCCCGACACCAGAGAATGTCCAAATACATCAGTAGTAACGATTATCTTACATTGCTCATGAAATGATGTGCCTCTTTTTTCCTTATTTCTGTGTAGCTATATATATATTATACATGTAGTACCAACAAACAATATTTTTCTCCTTTTGCTTCTTCTGTGCTTTTGTATGGTAATGCCAGTTATTAAAATTGCAGCGCTTACGTGTGTGGTGCGCTGTGGCAATGTAAAGTTTTTAGATCGTCATACAAGCAAGCTCAGATATGTATGTAAAGAGACTCAAGAGGAAAATGAGGCGACAGGGGGGAGGGAAGAGGCTGAACAAGAGTATTATGTAGAGTACATGTCGTTTAGCCGTTGTTGACAATTCCAGGCTGGTCCTTTCCAAACCAAAACAGAAATGGCCGTAATCCTCCTGTCTTGTATGGCTTCAGTTCCCTCTTCTCTCCAGTCTGTCATTTCTTTTTTGTATGTACACAGACTTGTCTTGGCATTTTCTCAACATGTTTCTTGCTGTTTAATGTCGGCTTTTATTTTATCTAGTTATTATCTACACTGGAAGGATGATTCTCGTTTGAATATGTGCTGCGCTTCTTTCTTATGACAACAATTATTGTTGGTTTTTGTTTGTTTGTTTGGATAAAGATTGTCTAACTAAATGCAAGATGTGTTCAAGTATCTGTTGTTCCAGAGCCATTAAATCACTTCTTTTCTCAACATTTGTAGGTCATTTATCTTCTTTTTTTTATAGTTTCATTTATTAAATGATTTTTTTTTCAATTGGTGTTGATTCGTTATGTGTGACTGTTAATATTTGTTTATGGGCGTGTGTGTGTGTCTAGTAATAGTAGTAGTTTGTGTGTGTGGTGTAGTAGTAGTAGTAGCCTACAATTTTTAATTTGAACTTTACTCAGACCTTTTTTTGTTTTGTTTTTTTTTATGCTTCTGGCTGGTGCATGAAATAAAGATTCCTGTAACTCATTTTGAGAGCTCATTGAAACAGATCAACAAAATGATGAAAAATAAAGATGCTGTAGAATGTAAGCAGGTTGATGCAATGTTGTATAAATGTCGATAGACTGATACAAGTATTAATGCTAATTTGGCTCTTCAGTTCCCGAATTGTAGATAGTCATGCATGCACATACTAATGCATATACTTGCTCTTGCACCCCCTCACATTTATGTTTTAAAACTATCATATTCTTCTTTTTTGTTTAACCTTGAAGTGTCTAGAAACTTTTTTTTTTAAACAAGTTTCCTGACAAATTTGCAATGGTTTGTTGTGGTTTGAAGGAAAACTTTTTAAAAATTTTATTTCATTTGATTTTGTTCTATGGGGGTGAAGTTTTGGTGTGGTTTGGTGTCTGTTTCTGAGATAACCAGCTGCTCTTAAAATCAACTGGTGCTTGAGCGGCAGATTCATGAAGCATTTGTGCTTCTCTGTTTTGTTAATAACATTTTCCCTGGCATAGCACTCTCTTAAGTTGATGATCTGAAGTCTGTAGCTAGTACCTATAGACTGCGCTGGTTTGGGCACGTTCAACTGAAAGCAGACCACCACATCATGAAAAGAGCAATGAACTTCGTAGTGGATGGAAAGAGACCAAAGGGAAGTCCTAGCAAACCTGGGCTGCCTGTATTGCAGATGATCTTAGAGAAAGGGGCATAAATAAGGAGGAAGCTCAAAACAGAGAGAGATGGAGAAGGCTCATCAATGTCAAACCTCCCCTGGGAGAAACATGACAAAAAAGGAAGAAGAAGACGAAGAAGATAGCTCTTCACAGCACACAGCTGCGGGTATGTGCATGCTCACCTGTGTGACAAGTGTCTCCAGTGCCCTGCAGAACTGCCTGGTCACAAACAGGACCTCAGGGGGCGAGACAGCCCAGTAGTCAGGCCATCAGACTTGTCATCTGATGAACACTCAGGCTGCAGGGTCCAGTCTCCGCTGAGGTGTCCGTCAAGGCAAATTTACTCTGCAGTTAACACAGATGCTGACTCTGCTCTTCCGCTGTCTTGTCATGCGCTTGACGGCAGCACAACGCATTTTCACTCAATTGACAGAAAGCAGCAGTTGCTGTCTGAGCGTGCCAAGAAGAACACTCCGATAGAACAGAAAAAGTTAGTTGGGAGTTGCATCAGAATGAGACATTTGATGTTGAAGTCAAGTGACTGAGTATTCTGCCCTATTCATGCTTTTTACTTACCAGTATTTTCTAAACATGATCAAAATGACCCTTTACACATGTGCACACGGTGTATAACTATTGTGTGCAATGCATAGTACATGCAAGTATACACATCCGCTGCTAAACATGACTCACTGCTGCACATCCACTCGAAACACACAGACCCAACTCGTGAACTGTCGTTCCAAACATTTACTCTGTTGCAAAAACTGATTTGACATATGGCAGTACAGTGGCAACAAACACAGCACTGGTATCTATAGACATGATGGGGATGGTGGTGGAGGGGGGGGGGGGGGTGAAGGGACAAGACAAAGGGGGGTGGGGGATTAGAAGCTGAGGAAGGCCAAAGTTGGATGACTTGGAGTAGTGATCACAACATCATACGTTTTTATTTACCTGACACTGTCACAGGTTGGCACACCTCACACTTTAAGTGCAACAATCAACGCATTGTACACATGCCATGTTGAAGACCATAAACAAATATCACACTAACTGAAAAATGTAACATCCTACAATGCCACTTAACTGCAGTTAGTATGTATATATATATATCCAAGTGTGGCCGCTAACTAGGCCAATGTCCAAAGGCTAAAATCAGTCAATAGTGAGCAATTTCACAATCTCACTTTTGTTTTCAAAAGCTCCTTTTTCCTTGCCGACTACACAGTGTTGACAAGCACAAAACATTTGCAGCTTAGTATTTTAGTCAAGTCAAAGCTCAGTAATCATCTCTTGTAGGTTTGTCAATATATCAAACCCTAATCACACATAATTATGTACACAGAAAACGTCTGTATCCAGCCCTATCTCGTTTTGTCCTGACCATGTTGTGAAATTTATCCTTGAACATTAGAGCGGGAGAGTTCTGAGTTTAAATGGCAGCAACAAAGTTTTCAGACTATAACGTGATACAGCAGACTGTTACTACAACTGTGTGGCTACTAGGAGATCTCGATAAAAAACCTCTGGCTATATACAACAAATCACTGCAATGTAAAAGCAAACTCTTTCTCTTGATGCCTTTTCTGAACTATCTGCCAGCACATGGAGTGTTGTGGACTTTCTCACACTGCATTCTGTCAATAGAAACAGTACTGTGATCAGTGGAAATAAAACAGTAAAATGCATTAATCATCAATAAACAAAGAATCAAAAATGTGTCTATATTGATACTACATTTTTTTTTTTTAAAGTCTGTATAGGTGCTATAAAGACTATTCCAAAATACATCTCTATATAGATGCTACATAGAAAAAAAAAACCATGACTAAAGTGTGTATAGAAGCTACAAAGAAGCAAAAACTTATCTCTTTATTTGGATGCTGTTCTGATGTCCAGGCTGAAAACAGCACATAACAAAGAGGTAGCAACATTTTCATACAGCTTGTGCTGGATCCAAGGGAAAAGAAGAAAGAAACAAACATTTAAAAAAATTCAGACCATCATTGTGGGATTGAAAAAGTTGCTTTAGCTATCTGTCCTTGTCAAATTCTCCTTCCTTTTCCTTTTTTTTTCTTTTTGGTTATAAGATTCTTGACTAATGTCTTGTTTCAGTTCTGTCAAAAATTGAATACATTACAACTTTCAAAAAAAAATTGTAATAACTTTTTATTGGCAAAAGAAAAGTAATAACTCTATAAAAAAATTGTAATAACTTTTTATTGGCAAAAGAAAAGTAATAACTTCTTATTAGCAAAAAAAAAATTGTAATAACTTCTTATTGGCAAGCTATAAAAGAGAAATAAAAAGAAGGGGGGAAAAGTGGAGTCAAATATACATGAGAAAGCCTACAGGAGCAGACTCCCTGCAGAACAGATAGCCGGTGCCCATTATCCCTAGCAGCCAGGAAAAGACGGCAACGATCAGATGTAATATATAGACAGTAGGGAAACATAATGACAGCAGAAACTAGTATCGAACCGTGTTTTTAATTTTTAAAAAAGACAAGGCAACGGACTAAGAAAGCAGAACATGAGTATAAAACAGAAATTAAAAATCATGACAACATACAAAAACAAAGGCAGAAATAAAAAGAACGAAAGAAAAAAAAGATCACAATATTTCCACAAGAGATATCTATCACTGGTACTGAACGAGCCCCCACCCTCCCCAAACTGCTCAATCTGTCTTACTGGGGGTGTATGTAGTGGTGGTAACTACTGACTGTCCAGAATCAGACGATCAGAACATGTCATCTTAGATAAGACACACTTTCAAATTGATAGGTAAAGACTTGCATATAAGAAATAAAAATCAGAATACATTTGCACTGAGAAGTAGCCATTAAGAGAGACGAAGGAGGGGGGGCACTGCTTAAATCTCACTTAGAGAAGCTACAACAACAGCAAACATGATCTGATTTTCTTTGTCACTTATGTACTTTTAAAATCTAGAATCTTAAAAGCCCGAGGTCTGTACATTTCATCTTACCAAAGGAAAGACTGGCTAAGACACTCTCCATCCAGAACGGACCTTGACAATAACAACAACATGACGATGACATACACACAGAGGACCACCATCATGAGTGAGACAATGTAAGGCCATAAGTTTACAACACGCCAGCTCCAGTCTCTAAGAGCCAGTCTCAAATCTGATAGTCAGTCAGTCAGTCTGTCTGTGTCTGTCAGTGTCTGTCTGTCTGTCTCTCTGTCCAAGGCAAAATGATACAGAGGGTAGACAGGATAACAGCAGGAGGTGGGGGGGGGGGGGGGGGGGGGGGGGAAAGCAGGGAGAGAATCGAGTGAAAGGGGCCAGGGTTGGGGCAGCAGGAATTATAAAAAAAGAAAAATGTCAGATGTCAACACTGAACTTGCCAAAAAGTGGAACTAAATCATCTCAGGGGGAAACTTCCAACAAACATTTGAATCTTCCCCCTAATATTTTCCCATCTGTACAACCAGAGCAAATTCTCTGTATTCTCTCTCTCTCTCTATCTCCTAGCAATGGTTTTTTTTTCCTTCAAAGTCCTGTCCTGTCCTCTCCCCATCCAACTCTCTCTCTCTCTCTCTCCAAAAAACCAAAACATATGGCAGCTCCCTGTCATTTCGAAGAACATGTCCTCAAGGCATGGCATAATGACAACGTGTCCACAACATCAACGATAAACTGTATACAAACACACACACACAATATCCGGTGATCTTCAAAACAGGTGGCACAGTGTGGGCTCTGTGATCAGACTGTGATCGACATCAATGTTATGTTGGGTAAAAGGTATCAATAACATGGTCATACTAACTGCATGTCGTTAAGTTCTCATGATGATCTTTCTCTGAATAGAAATATTTTGTTCACTGAACAGTCAGCTGCCCAAAGTACAACCATTGGGAGTCCACAAGAACTATCTATCCGTTTGTGAATTCCAGAAAGGTTTCAGGTTTCAAAAACAAAACCCAAAAATTCAGCTGGACAAAAAATAAACCCCCCAACCTACCAGTGATAGATGGCATCTAGATCGCTGACAGAGTTTGCTGTTTTCAAATCTACACAACAGCATACAACAAGCACTGATATCTATCCTGCCATAGCAACCTACAGATCTACCTTGATCATCTGCAATCTGTTCTAATCTGCTCTTGCAAGTTCTATTTCCCCTGCCAGAAGCTAATATCATCAGCTTTCTGTCTCTAAAACATCTGAGCTACTTTTTAATTAAAAATGTGTCATCTTATGGACATAATTCTTTTGGGAAAATAAAAGGAACATTAGAAAGTATGTTTCAAATTTATTTGGCACTGAAAACGATGGTATATTGGGCACATAGAAGGAAGTACAGTACAAATGAGCAGGCTAGGCGAAAAGTGATAACCCACACGCTACAAACAGCTAATCCTCTAAGCAACCTCTCTCTACTACCTTGCACACCATGATGTACATGCGGAAAACGGCACTGTGTTTAGTTCGGTGCTTGGTCTGACAATCGCAACAGGCAAACCATCGCAGACAAAACAGAAAAAAATAAACATTAACAAAGGAACCGGTTCCAAATTTTCACAGAAAATCATTAGACAATAAATATCGCATGGAAAATGAATAACATGAAAATTGAATGAACAAAAGCTGACGATTTTCCTTCAAAGTATTAAGCATTACAATCAAAAATGGGTATTATCAGAAAAATGAACACAACAATGCTAAAAAACTATATAAAAAAAAAGAAAAAAAACAAAGAAAGCCCAAAACACCAAATGCTCCACAAAACCAGAAAAATAACCCCATCACTATGTATGTTGTGAAGTAAGCACAGAACAGAACCAAAATGGCCGCTAAAAATGGCTGACCACTACAGAAGTGTAAGAGGACAGACAGCTCCTGGTGACATGTGGCTACTACACTAATCAACATTGCACCATCTGTGACAATCCATGCCATCATAATAATGTCATCAACAACCACAAACAACAATCAGTGTTACTACTTTAGCTGTACATAACAAACGTACCATTCTTTACGTCAAACAACACTCCGAACAAACAGTCACAAAGTTAGGTATCAAATTTCTAGGTAATATTTACAAGCTCTGCGCATTCATCAGAATGACTTTTTTTTTTTTTTAAAGAAGAAGAAAAAGAAAATGCAAGCCATAATGCAGTTTTCCTGTTGTTTATACACACATTCAACACACAGCTCTGTTATTTGTTTCCATATTTCAAGTTGCAATTTGAACACTTTTTAAATCTTTAATTTGGATAAGTGATATAATCCTCTTCACTCTTTGCATTTCAAACTGAAGATTTGAATCTTGACACTGAAGGCTCTTCTCCCTGTGTGGCAAATTTACATGGAGGTAAAGAGTGTTGAGATTCGGAGCTTTTATAAAAACCACTTCCCACCTACAATGCAAAATCTCAGCATCAAGAACCATTTTAAAACAACTTCATCTAGGCCTATTGCATTTGTTGACTACTCCGTGTGTGAGTGCATTGTGTGTGTGTTGTGCATGTGTGTGTGTGTGTGCAAGTGTGTGTGAGAGTGTGTGTGTGTGTGTGTGTGAATGTGAGTGTGTGTGTGCATGTGAGTGTGTGTGTGCATGTGAGTGTGTGTATCTGTGTGTGTGTGTGTGTGCATGCCATGCATACGTGTATTTCAAGCAAAAATACAAGAATGAGCTAAAGAATAAAAAAGAGAACTATATACTGATTTTTTTTTAACATTCTGGGCCAACAATGAACAATTATAATCAATTATTCTCACACAGGAACATTAGTAATCCATTCAACACTGCATCAAATCAAAGGTATTCTTACATAACAAAACTAATCGCTATCCATGAATCTTGATTTCAGTGTCAACGACATAACAGTAATCCAGCTAAGCGTGGGGGAAAAAGACCGATCCACTCACACCATTCCACCACCCACACACACACCTACACCGCACACTGTTCACACCCACCATTCACAGTTAGCTTCATGCACTGCTAGGCAAGCAGAGGACTGGGCTGCAGTGGTCAGTCACTGTGGGTGGAGAGGCATTGTTGTCTAAAAATGCTTCACCATCTTCTTCTTCAGGGGTGTAAAAATATATTTCAAACATTCAGGCTGTACAAGTTCAAAAATGACAATCTGTGATATGTGCGTTTTTTTTAAAGGGGGGAGGGGAGGTGGAGGAACAAGAACAGAAACAGTTCCACCTACCTACTGCAATAATACAGGGCATAAGAAACAGGTATCGACTGTGAATAAAATCAAATGACAAAAAATTCGCAGTAGATGATTTTTTTTTTTTGCTTTGAAGGGAAAGAATATGGACACTATAGTATCAGGCATGTGATCTGACAGTAAACACAACATGAGACTTTGAACTGGCTGTGTACAACATGCTCACTGTAGGAACGGCAGAAAACAGTGAACACACAAGAGGACGACAAGGAAATGTGCGTACACTATATACACTATGGATTTTGTACAGGATTTATTCAATGCGTAGTAGAACTGGGTCCTGTATCTCCGAGCTTCATCTTCAGAATCAAAGAAGGCATATGGCTTGGTCAGTTGTTCTCTCTCCCTTTTCTCTTCAGAGTTGAAAACAAGACGTAAGGGTTTGTCATTTCTGTCCCTCTCTTTTTCTGACTTTCTTTCAGGTCTACATGAATTATCATGGTTCAAGTTTAGAAGCAGGAGTTGAAACATTTGTTGTAGAAATGATTGATGTGACCACAATGAAGGGACTTCTGACAAGTCTGTAGGAAGATAATGGCCTAAACAGTTGATTTACTGTCTTCTTTTTCACCTTGTGTCACCTAGTTTTGTTTCTTTTGCATACAAGATGAAATAGTGTTGAGCTGTTCACTTCAACCAGCCTTTGCTGTGTGTGTGTGTGTGTGTGTGTGTGCGTGCGCGCGCGCGCATGCATGTAATCTGTCCTCCTCCTAGATAAATGGTCAGGGTACGAAGCAATACATCTGAATCATGTCACTGACACCACAGCACTTGGAGACACAACAGTCTGCTGGAGACTCTATTTATTGTTAGTCCTTTACTGCCATAGATTTCTCTTCCTATGAAAGCACTTCACTTTGAATTATTTCTTCCCCTACCTCCCTCCTTTCCAAATGTGATGTTTGTGAGATACATATTTGTCAGCTGTTGAGAAGAAATCTGGTACATCAAGGAAAATAACTAACAAGTAACCCCCCCCCCCCCCCCCCCCCAAAAAAAAAAAGTTTAAAAACGAGAGAAAAGACTTAAACAGGGGTGAGTAGTTCTCTCCTAGGGTGCTGACATTGTCTGTGAAAATTCCAGGCCGGTGCCTTGGATAATTCATCTCTTACTGAAAACTTTTGTCACAGATATGTTCTGTGAAAAACTGACTGAAATTACACAGGTTATAATTATCTAAGAAGTTATGAATCTGCTGCTTGTGTATAGAGCGACTCCGGACATTAGTTTATATTCAGAGTGTGTATGTATATCGTAACAGCATGTACATGTTTTACTAAAAACTATCAATATTTTCAATTTAGCAACTATAAAGCAACAATAATCAACTTGAAGGATTTGAAGATAAGTCTCTCTCTCACACACAACACACTCACACACAGACACTTTCTGAACGATGCATGTCTGGTCTGCAGTAGGCACATGGTTTGCTGGATGAAGCTGTGCTTTCCATTCTAGAGAGAGCACACTATTCTGTTGTTGACTACTTCTTCCGCTCCTTGAAATACAACTCCAGACCACACTGAACAGCTCCAGTATTGTATGTATGTATGTATGTACACTGTACAGCATAAACATACCGTTAGTCACTGTGTGGTTTTTATAAATATATTTGTTACATATTTACCGCTTATATTTCAAACTCAGTACATCCCCCAGTGGTTTAGACTGGACAGTGATGAAGATCCATGGACTCCAAACATATCATTACTATATACAGAAGGGTACAGGGGTTAATAATTATGATACACATCAATAATTTCCACATACAGTTTGACTACGATATCTACCATATGTACTCCGAAACAAAAAGCACAAAACAAAACGTTAGCCATTTCTAAGTGGATGAACCCGAACACGGAGTGCAGCTGACAGAAAAAAAAGGGGGAGATAGTCCACAGAGTTGATCTGTACAGCAGCTGCAGGAAACGCAGGACACAGGAACCCGGACCTGCCTCCTTCCAACACACGACCTGACCTCATGCCCTCACCGTGCAACTGCACATTCAGGTACGACGATGACGACAGATGCATCATGGGGCACAAGCAAAGCAGCACGGTCGATCAGACAAGAACAGCAACTCCGACCAGGGACAAAAACGAAACAGGTTGACAAAGCCCACAGTCCTTGGCAAGAAGACCCTCCCTCCCCCCAACTCTGTGTCCACCCGTGGCCAGGCCTGCTGCCAGGCTTGGTGCAGGAGCTGGCTCTGTGCCCTCACAAACCTTCCTTCCCTCCCTGCAGGCCAGGCCTCCTTCTCCCCCAGGCCGGGTCTCCTCTCCCTGCCCCGCTCAGCCTGTGCTGTGCTGTGCTGTGCTGTGCCGGCCCACAGCACCAAAGGTCCACACTGCCGTCTGCACTGCCAGCACTGCACTGCGTGCTCCCTGACCCCTAGCATGTCACTTCGCCCCCGCCGCCGCCAGGGCACCGGCGGGCAGGTCAGTCCACAGTTCAAGGTCATCGCTTGCCACCTAGAGCACGACCTCGACCTCCTAGGTGGTCCAGCCCTCGATGCGCGACCTCTTGACCATGGGGCTGTCGTAGTCCAGAGTCTGCACGTTGACCGGGGAGGCCGCGGCGTCCGCGTGGGAGGGGTGGACGGGGGAGAGGTGGCCCCCCCCTACCCCCTCCCCCCCCATGGGGTGGAGCTGTTGCTGGCCCTGCAGCGGGGGGTGGTGGTGGTGCTGCTGCTGGGGGGGAGGGGGCTGGTGGGGGGTCAGGGGGCCGGAGGGGGTGGGGACGCGGGGAGGGGTGATGGGTTCGCTCTTGATCTGCATGCCGCTGAGAGTGTTGACCGTCATGGGCGACACGTGGCCGCCCCCCCCCATGCCCTGGTGCTGGTGCACGGGGCTGCAATGCACACAGCGCTCTGCCGTCAGTGTCTGTCATGTGGTGGTGGTGCTGGTGGTGGTGGTGGTGGTGGTGGTGGTGTTGTTGTTATGGCCATCATCATGGTTAACACTGACATTTTCTCAAACATTTCCTCTCCCCACATCCCCCCCATCCCTTCCCTCTCCTCTCTCTGTGTGCTTTGGTGTGCGTGTCTGAATATGCAGGCTTGTCGATGTGTGTACATTTTAGACTGGGTACACATCTGAGTGTGTCAGCACACATCTGTGTCCTGGTTCCTACAGCATACGTGAGTGCTGTCTTCTGTACGTTTTCAAGTGGCTACATCAAGATCTGATAAATATCCTGGTGACCTCTTGAAATGTGAAAGTGAATCGCAGGAACCCATGATTCCAAAACAACTACAACTTTGCGAGTGCATGCACATACATACACATTTGTAAAAAAATAATCATGCTCATGCATGTGCACACATCTATACCCCCCATCACAGACACATACATATTAACACACACACATGTACAAACCACACCACACACAACACATTCACAACCACAACCAACACATGTACACAACCAACACACACACCATACACACACATACTACAACACACACACACACATATGTACACAACCACACACACCACCCATCACACACACATACATATACACATGTACACACACACATATGACACACACACACATACACACACACACACACACACACAACACACACATTACACAGTACACACACACATATGTACACAACCACACACACACAACACAACACACAACACACAACCACACACACACATTACACAAACCACAACACACACACACATGTACACAGCCACACACACACACACCATGTACCACACAGCAACAACACACATGTACACACACACAACCACACATAACACACAACCACACCACACATGTACACAACACACACACACACACAACCACACAACACACACACATGTACACACACACACACAGAGTGAAGCTGTAGCTGTGGCTACCTGTGGTGGCCCATGAGAGGGGATCCGTGTGACATGGGAGATCCCATGGGGGATCCGGCGGCCATGTTCTGCCCCGCCCAGCTGTTGTAGGTCATCCCCCCTGCCATGTCCGCTGCGTTCATGGTGAAGGAATCTGCACACCCAGGTTTAGCATTTGCTTTATAGTCTGTCTTCTTCATGTTGAAGGAATCTGCACACCCAGGTTTAGCCATTTGCATGTTGAAGGAACCTGCACACCCAGGTTTAGCCATTTGCTTTAGTCTTCTTCATGTTGAAGGAATCTGCACACCCAGGTTTAGCCATTTGCTTTATAGTCTGTCTTCTGCATGTTGAAGGAATCTGCACACCCAGGTTTAGCCATTTGCTTTAGTCTTCTTCATGTTGAAGGAATCTGCACACCCAGGTTTAGCCATTTGCTTTATAGTCTGTCTTCTGCATGTTGAAGGAATCTGCACACCCAGGTTTAGCCATTTTCTTTATAATCTGTCTTCTTCATGTGGGGGACGGGATAGCTCAGAGGTCAGAGCACTCGCTTTCCCCAGCTAATGTTAAGCAGCATCGAGAGTGGTTACCAGTTGGATGGGTGACCGTTTGCGCACCTTGGCTTCAGTACGGTCCCCCAGTTCACCCATCTGTAAATGGGTACCTGCCTCTTTAGGGTCAGGGAAGGTAAAGCAGTGAAGGAGAGGAGATAGGTGCCACCCTCAATCTGCGGCCCTAGAGAAGTGAGGTCTCTGACGCCTCGCTCCCCTACGACTTTATAGGTTATGGGACTCCTTTACCTTTACCTACATTTTATTACCCCCCTTGCATGCTTTCATCAGGATCCCCAAACCCAAGGCACAAAGATTCACTAGGTGCTTACTTTCCTCCATTTACAGTTATTTGACTTTTTGTGCAACATATAGTTCAAGCATATTTTTTTCTCTTTTTATCATCACATTTCAATGGCAGCTTTAATAGGCCACAGGAATATCAAATAGTTTTATGAATGTGAATGACACTTCTAGATTGTGAAGTGTTTCACTGTGACACCACAGAGGGTGAAACACCAATCACTGCTGGGACCTCTGATGAAGGCTCATCCTGAAGCTGAAATATGGAATCAGCTCCTTACTCAAGTAAATTCAAAAGCTTTATTATCTCAAAGACAGAGAAATTCCGGCGGGTTACTCGCCAAACATAAAAAACAATAAACATTTAAACATAGTATTTAATTATAGTATTTATTTATTCTGTCTTTGAGATAATAAAGCTTTTGAATTTGAAGTAAGTCTAGAATGCTGTCATTGAAAGATATTCTGTAAACCGTTTTCAAAATGATAGACAATTTATATGTGATTACCTGCACTTGTTTTCCTCCACTTCTAATTTCAGAATAGCCTACATGTCCATCAAGTGTTATCAATTTCTAAATAATTTTCAGCTAATGAGATAGCCTACATGTCCATCAAGTGTTATCAATTTCAGAATAATCTTCAGCTAATGAGATAGCCTACATGTCCATCAAGTGTTATCAATTTCTAAATAATCTAGATAGCCTACACGTAGGTCAGTTGTTGACCGATGGACTGACCTGTTGGAAAGGAGGCGTTGAGGCTGGTGGCGTAGTTCATGTTGCCGGTCATGGTGGTGTTGACATTCATCTGGGGGTTCGGTGACTGAGACTGCAACAAAACAGACATCAGCCCTTGTGGAAGATGGACACAACTAGCTCCATTACACACACCACTTGAATACACACACATTTCTAACACTTAAAAGAGATAAACCTGCTGTTAATGAGTATCATAGTGTTTTTGACTTGACTTGACTCAGCACCTGCTAACAGACTCTTTCACTGTCACACTATTGCATGTGCACTGTGGAAAAACCGTTAGCAAGAAAAGACAACTTGTCAGTTAAATCTAAGTTGCAAATCAATCCAAAAGCCAACAACAAAACTTCAAGCAGCAAATCAATCATGGATTCAGGCTTACATGTATAGAGAACTGATGATTAAAGAGTGATGATTAAAGAGTCATTGCACATGATTGCTTTCCGAGTCGTGCATTCAATGTAGACCTATTTGCCAGAAAGTAAACTTGCGAAATTTTAGTCACAAAAAGAAAAAAGCAAGGAGCCTCACTTGGCCTTCTTTTTTCTCCCCCATAAAGTGACTCATAAAGTAAACTTGCAATATTCTAGTAAGAAAAAACAACAACAAACAAAAAAAGAAACCCAACTGTGAGTAGCCTCCCTTTGGCCTTTTCTCTGGAAAGTGATAAAACTGTAAAAGGCCTATTGTGCAAAGCATGTCACAGGAGAAGAAATGGATCCAGACTTGAGATTTGGGGTTGATTCTTAGGGGCTGCTTGCTCACAAGTATTTTTCATGAAATATTTGAAATTTTTAGACTTTTTTTTTTTTCCACTGATGTGAAAAATCACAATAAAAAAGAAATTTCTGTTTGAACACACCTCGGTCAGACTACAGATTATACAAAACTATTCAAAGTTACCCTCCTTCTACCAAAGGGGTAATGAATTTCAACTGTTCATAATCAAGCCTTTTGACATCCACCCCCCCCTCCCCCCCAAACCAAGAAAAAAAGAAGGAAAAACAAAAACAAAAAATCCCACATTTGTTGTTGCGCATTCCCAGGATTGTAAGAACATGATGGATGGATGGGAAGCTTGCTTGCATAACTCTTCTTCATGTACCTCTCACACCACATAGGTAGCCATACTCCGACTTCAGAGGACTTTTCCACAGGCTATTATACAAAGAGCTTGTTGTGTGGCTAAGGACCATCTACAGGCTATTATACAAAGAGCTTGTTGTGTGGCTAAGGACCATCTCAGCACAGCATTTTCAATCAAAACATTTTTTACTTTAAGCCTTGGTACTCAGCTTACATCCATAAACTGACACAGCTTTGGCCTCGGGCCAAGTTCCCTGCAATAAATTCACAAGTTTATTATCACTATTTTCTTTTGATAATTCACAACCCTGTTTTATATACAACCAGTACAACTTCAAGAGCCATCTCAGAGCCCCCCCTCTCCAGCCCTGCTGAGAAGCGTACCTCAGAAGGATGGTGGTGGTCGTTGTGCTGCATGCCCGGGGGCACGATGCGGAGGCTGGGGTTGGGGCGCAGCTGCTGCTGGGAGGAGGAGGAGGAGGACACGTTGTGAACCATGGAGGCGGTGGGGGAGGGGGCCAGGGGGGAGGGGGAGCCGCGGTGCATGGGCTTGCCCCCCGGCATGACCCCCGGGGAGCTGCAGGGGGAGATGCGGTGCTGGTAGCCGTTGGGGGTAGAGGCTGGCGAGTGGTTCATGTCCACCATCCCCCCTGCACACACACACACACCAGCCAGCCAGCCACGGTTATTGAGGAAAGTGGAAAAAAAAAGAAGATATTATTATTCATTTGAGGTAAGTTGTTTCCTATCAGCAACTGTGATGTGATAGAATCGCATGTGTAGTTGAGTAGTTTTGGGAGTGCTGAATAGGGAATCTTTGTTTTCCTACTGCCATTAACGTTATTCCTTCATTACTGATCATTACATGTAATTCAATGGATCTTGACAGTAACTTGGCAAGGCACGAACTGACATAAGGGGCAGTGTGCAGTTTTCATGTGTGTACAGTGGAGGGCTACATGAAATGAGCAAGAACTCAATGGATGCTGTGACAGAGTGGTAACGACTGTTTGACTTGCATCCTGTGCCTCCATGAAGTTGTGGGTTCAAATCTCGGCAGCAGTGTTTGGTGAACTAAGGGTGGGAATTTTAATTTTTTACAATCTCTCAGGTCAGTTTTTAAAAGTTTAGTCCTATCAGTGTCTTGATTCTCTGTGTGAAAATATAAGCATGCAGAAGATCAAACCTGTGCAATTTACAGGTCCTGTAATTCATGCAACCTTTTGGTGGGTTCTAGACACAAGCCTACTCAGCCTGCACCTGGAGAGGGACGGGCTCTGGCAAGTTCAAATCACCAAGAAACACGGCCTTAAAACAGGTTCAGTGCAGTGCCCCAAGGACTCCTCAAGGAGCCCAAACCCCCATCACCCTGCCAAACTGCACAACCTCTGTAGGTGTGTGCCTGTGTGTGTGCGTATGTGTGTGTGTGTGTGCGTGTGCATGTGTGCACATGTGTGTATACATTTGAACTTGTAAAAATTATTGATTGTAACTTGCTGCATGTGTTAGAGTAGGATGAATGCAAGTGCATTGATTTGTTTTTGCAAGATATAGCACTAAATAAATTCCATTTATTATTATTTATTAAGAAGAAATATGTATATGTTCACCATAAAAATGGACACATTAACCACAGGCACTTGCAATCATGTAAGAGCTAAAAGAAAAAAAGAAAAAAAAGGTTAAACTATGCATCACATACCCATGTGGGTTTGTTGCCCTCTCTATCACTAAACTCCTCCTCCTCCTCCTCTCTCTCTCTCTCTCTTTCTCTCTCTCTCTCCACACACACACACACACACACACACACACACACACACACACACACACACACACACAAGTGGCCAGTAAACCTACAACAAGAGTTATCAATTAGCACCTATGCCAAATCAAGAGATTGGACGACAACATCAGCTTTGATCATTAATGAGACTAACATCAAGCATACAACTAAGATATCAAGCATAAAGCAAATTAAAAGCATACACCTGTAAACCTGCTCTCTCATACAACAACAATCAAGCAAAACACAATAAAAGCATACACTGAACCACTCACACACACACCACACACACACAACAAACAAACAAACAAGCACACACCACCACCACCACCGCCGCCGCCACCACACCACACCACACAACACCATTATAAAAACATTATAATTCATGTCACTGAAAAGATGGGGAAACAAATCTTTTTTTTTTAAATAGAGAGAAATAACAGAAAAACAAATAAAAAAAGAAGATTGAAAGAAATATCAAGTGCTGAATTCAAAAACAAAAGATGAAAGGCATACAGTACAGTGAATTAATTTCTGCAATCAGTGCCACCTCAGAGATCAAACCATAAGCTGTTTCAATAACAAGAGAAGAGATGAAAGTCAACATACAACAAAGAAAATATCACTGTGTTCAGTCCATGAAAAACCGACATCAAAACTTTGCAGCCACCTGAGTTGTTTCTGCTCTGACCCTGCCTTGTCTCTTTCAGTACAGACAGACAGACAGACAGACAGAGAGACAGCAAGACACACACCAAAACACAAACTAACCCGCCAAGTCCTACGGATAACTGTGAACCGAGGCCGTGTGCGAACTCCACCATAACACTTGCGCACACACGTTGAACCCGTTCAGCTTACGGAAAGTATTCCATTATCCTCAAAATTAAAGAATAAATAAATAACACACTAGGTTTTGGGGTAAAAAAAAGTCAGACCCCCCCCCCCCCCCCCCCCCCCCCCTCCACACTACAACACATCTGCTGTGCCCATGATCACTATGTACACACAATACATATAGTAGGCCCTACTGCAGATGGTACGCTTCATTTGGCCCTGCACAGTGAAGCCTCTGTAAGCAGAAAGGAAATAAGACAAGACAGCTCAAGACAGGGCAGGATGGGACTGGAAAGAACAGGCCAGGAAGGAACAACACTGGAAAGAACAGGCCAGAATGGAACAAGACTGGAAAGAACAGGTCAGAAAGGAGCAAGACTGGAAAGAACAGGCCAGAAAGGAACACGGCTGGAAAGAACAGGCCAGAATGGAACAAGACTGGAAAGAACAGGCCAAAAAGGAACAAGACTGGAAAGAGCAGACCAAAAAAGAACAAGACTAGAAAGAACAGGCCAGAATGGAACAGACCAGAAAGGAACAATATAAAATAACAGACTGGAATGGACTTAAACAGGATTGAACAGGCCAGAATGGAACAAGACAGAATGGAAGAATGGAACAGGACAAAATTGAACAAGACAAAATGGAAGAATGGAACAGGCCAGAATGGAACAAGACAGAATTGGATGAGGGAAGAATGGACCAGGACAAAATGGAACAAGACAGAAACGGAAAAGGACAGAGTAGAAGATGACAGGGCAGGACAGGACAAGACAGGAGTCAAACCCACGAGCTCTGTCTTTCTAGATGTGCAAGTTACTGCTAGACACCCCTCCCCCTGCCTCATCTCAGTACAGAAGCAGGCACTAGTGGGGGCAAAGCCTGGCTGACTTACCTGTGGAGTGGGGGCGGGGGGACACCACAGGTGGGGGCTGCAGCATGTTGGGGGAGGGGCTGAGGGAGTGGTTGTGCTGGCCGGGAGGTAGCAGATTCTGTCCGGGGTACATGTTGGGGTGGGGGGACATGGAGCCCAGCTGCATCGGCATGGGGCTGCCTCCATACTGCCCGCCCATCACGGGGTGCTGCAAGGAAATGGTGCTGGGGTTAGTTTAACGATAGCGGCAATACCAGCAACAGCCAAAATCATTATCAGCATCAGCATCATTATCATCATCATTTGTTCGAGGAGACTTTTCTCCTGGAGTTAACAGTAGTTCTGCCTCACTTCTCTTACAAGTCTCCAGAAGAGACAACAGACCAAGCAAAGACATGTATAACATCTTAGTAAAAGTATTATTTCTGTATAACATCTTACTCAATGTTAAAAAGCCATCCTTCCTGTATGCAAGAGTCGGGCAGCTACAGCCGATGATATGGATGAAACAAACATACCCAGTACACAATCTGCACGCAAGTAAATGTCTAAAATGTTTCATGAAGAGTTGAGCACATTCACTCATTCAATGGCAGCCTTTAGTCTTACGAGACTGCGCTCTAGGTGTTCATTCAGGTACAGCGTTGGTTGTGGCTGGCCAGTCTGACACAGGAATGACAGTCAGTCCCTATGGCAGAGGGCACAGATGAAGTCTGAAGACTGGTCTGTCTGCCTGTGCTGCAGCCTTTTATTTTAATATTTTTTTTATTCATTCTTTTATATCGAGGATAATGGAATAAGCACTCATAGGCTTTTTTACATCCAGTCCCCGTGTGTATACTGTTTTGTAAATTTTGCCATCTGCTTCCACCGGCACACAATGGCCTACTCTTTCGAAAAGCGAAACAGGATTTAACGTGTGCGCAAGATGTTCTGCGTGCGTTCGAACACGGGGCCTCGGTTTATAGTCTCATCCGAAGAACTTCTTCTCACAAGAGCAGTATAACCCCCCCCCCCCCCCCCCCCCCCCCCCCCCCCCCCCCAAGATGGCCAGGCCTAAGAAGCAGCCTAACAGGTGGATGCCTGCTGTCCAGACAGGAGGCTGAGGACGTCCAACTCACCACCCTCATGGCGGCAGGGTTCTGCTGCATGGCTCGCTGGTACTCCTCTGGCGGCAGACGGTCGTACTTCTCCTCGGGCCTCAGGCCCCCAGTGTAGGGGTCTGGCTCAGCGCTGGGGTCCGGGCTCTCGCAGCCCTTGTGCTCCTTCTTGTTCAGCGCCTGCAACACCGGCCACAGGGATCGTGTCAGGGAGAGGGATCCGCGTGATTGGTCCTGGCTGCTTTCTCTGACTCTGATTCTGTGTGTCTGCATGTCTGTGTGTCTGTCTCTCTGTCTGTCTGTCACACACACACTCACATTCTCTCTCCGTCTCTGTCTCTGTCTCTGTGTCTCTCTCTGTGTCTCTCTGTGATGGATCATCATTATGCAAACGAGTGTCGCTGTAACATGTGATTGATTGAGGGGACGGGAATGAGGGAGAAGGAAAGGAAGAAATGACCACATTCAAATTAAACAAGCGCATGACTTAAAAAAATAATAATAAAAGAACACGTTGAATTAATGTATACCACTAAATGCGTTAATCATAAATGAGATTGAACATCAATCAGATATTTACTAAGATGGCCGTTATTCATAAATGAGATTGAACATCAATCAGATATTTACTAAGATGCTATCTTTGATTTCTTTGTTATCAACATGATAAGGGGGGGGGGGGGGGGGGGGGGGGGGTAAAAGATTAGTGAAAGAAAACAAATCCTGTTCACCTTTCACTAATGTACTACTCTATCTAGACTCTAGCTGTGTTTCTATTTGGATAACTATATGGATAATTATTATCTCTATCTTCCGTACAGCTCATTCCTGTATGATATTATGTACTGTGCTGTACTTTAAAAGTACGGGTGAAATTGACTTTGTCTACATTGTTTTAATAATAATAAAAATAATACTAATATCACTACTAATAATAAACCACTGCTAAACTGCCTTTCTGAATCATCCCCCCCCCCCCCACCCCCCAAACAACAACAAACAACAACACACACAAAAGCACACAGCAGAAACCGCCAATGGAAGTTTTTATATATTTCCACTCCTTTGTTTTGTCCAGAAGTTCAGAATTTCGATTCCACCAGCAGCAGTAGTAGTGGTAGCAAACAAACACGCTGTACACCCCAAACTTTGGTTGAGTCAGCCATGACAAGACTGCTACACTGCACAGGGCCTGCAGCAAACCCTGCTGACTTCACTCCGTTTCTTCCTTGATTAGTTAGTTAGTTAGTTAACGATTTGAGGGGTCATTAGAACACTGCACTGAATTATACTGGGGGTTTGTTTTGGGGTTTTTTAGCTGCGTGTCGTGTGCAAGTTGAACCTGGCAGAGCCCATCCCTCTCCAGGTGGCAAGCCTGTCGGATGAGACTATAAACCGAGGCCCCGTGTTCGAACGCATGCACATCTTGCGCACACGTTAAATCCTGTTCCGCTTTTTGGAAGAGTAGGCCATTGTGTGCCGGTGGAAACATGACAAAATTTACAAAACCGCATACACACGGGGACAGGATGTAAAAAAGCACATGAGTGCTTATTCCATTATCCTCGATATAAAAGAATAAATAAAATAAATAAATAAAGCTCTGTAACTGAATAAATGAACAAGCAATCATTTTACAACACACACACACACCACACGCACAGCGCGCGCGCGCGCGCACACACACACACACACACACACACACACACACACACACACACACACACACACACACGGATGCACATGTACTGGCTGTTGTAATATGATATGCTCTCGTGTTTGTGTTATCAAATCATCGTTATCACTGTTGTTGTGATTATGGTCATCATCATCATCATTATTATCATCGTTATAATCCTTATTCTTTTCTGTGTGTTTTTTTCTTTGGTTTTCTTTTTTTTAATTTTTTTATAGATGGCTTGATTAAAAAAAAAAGAAGTAAATGGTTTGCTTATTCAGTGAACGAATTTTTTTTTCTTTTTGTTTTTGACTTTCACACACACACACACATCACACACACACACACACACACACACACACACACACACACACACAACACACACATACACACACATACACACACACACACACACACACACACACACACACACACACACACACACACACACACACAGATGTACATGTATTGGCTGTTGTAATATGATATGCTGTGATAATTTCACTCTCGTGTTTGTGTTATCAAATCATCGTTATCACTGTTGTTGTGATTATGGTCATCATCATCATTATTACCATCGTTATGATCCTT
>CM054147.1:13593694-13596194 GCA_028751875.1 Rapana venosa
GAGAGACAGAGGAAAGTGGCAGAAAGTGGCCCTCACACATACAGCGGGCCATACAGGGAAGGACAGATCAATGCAAATTGATTTGAGGGGCGCTGTCTGTTCAATGATGCAGGAGATCACTTGGCATTGCGCACTGCTCTTCCCTCCTCCACCACCACCACCACTGTCCAGCCATGCATCCCAAGTGTGTGAGCCCACAGTAAACCTACAGTCTATGTGTAAACCTATAGTCCACAGTAAACCTACAGTCTATGACTGTAAACCTATAGCCCACAGTAAACCTACAGTCTATGACTGTAAACCTATAGCCCACAGTAAACCTACAGTCTATGACTGTAAACCTATAGCCCACTGTAAACCTACAGTCTATGTGTAAACTTCTAGCCCACAGTAAATCTACAGTCTATGAGTAAATCTACAGCCTATAGTAAACTTATAGCCCCCAGTGCATCTACAGTCTATGTGTAAACTTATAGCCCCCAGTACACCTACAGTCTATGAGTAAACCTATAGCCCACAGTAAACCTACAGTCTATGTGTAAACCTATAGTCCACAGTAAACCTACAGTCTATGACTGTAAACCTATAGCCCACAGTAAACCTACAGTCTATGTGTAAACCTATAGTCCACAGTAAACCTACAGTCTTTGACTGTAAACCTATAGCCCACAGTAAACCTACAGTCTATGTGTAAACCTATAGTCCACAGTAAACCTACAGTCTGTGACTGTAAACCTATAGTCCACAGTAAACCTACAGTCTGTGACTGTAAACCTATAACCCACAGTAAACCTACAGTCTATGACTGTAAACCTATAGCCCACAGTAAACCTACAGTCTATGACTGCAAACCTATAGCCCACAGTAAACCTACAGTCTATGACTGTAAACCTATAGCCCACTGTAAACCTACAGTCTATGACTGTAAACCTATAGCCCACTGTAAAACTAGAGTCTATGTGTAAACTTCTAGCCCACAGTAAATCTACAGTCTATGAGTAAATCTACAGCCTATAGTAAACTTATAGCCCCCAGTGCATCTACAGTCTATGTGTAAACTTATAGCCTCCAGTACACCTACAGTCTATGAGTAAACCTATAGCCCACAGTAAACCTACAGTCTATGTGTAAACCTATAGCCCACAGTAAACCTACAGTCTATGTGTAAACCTATAGCCCACAGTAAACCTACAGTCTATGTGTAAACCTATAGCCCACAGTAAACCTACAGTCTATGTGTAAACCTATAGCCCACAGTAAACCTACAGTCTATGTGTAAACCTATAGCCCACAGTAAACCTACAGTCTATGTGTAAACCTATAGCCCATAGTAAACCGACAGTCTATGTGTAAACCTATAGCCCACAGTAAACTCTGAACCCACACATGTTCATTGCAGCCTATCTCTCAGGGGTCCAGTTCCCTGCTGGCTGCTCTAGCTCTGAACAGGAGAGCTCCAGATCTGTGTGCAGTGTGTGGGCATCCATGCAATGGATCTGGGACGGCACGTGAAGAAGGAAGGCCGCAATTCACCCTTATTTTCCCCCGCTCCATATCCCTCTTTATTTCATGTAGCACTCGAGCAAACATGCAGCATTTACCAAAGCATCAGATTCTGGAAGATTTGAAAGCTTCCTTTTTTTTTTTCCTTTAGCAAACATTCCCCCCTCCTCCTCCCTTTCTCTGTCGTCTGCAAGCCTCTTAATCACACGTGTGAGGTCATCCAAGTAGAAATATCAGCACTTCTTCTTCATCATCATCAGCATCATCATCGTCATCATCTCCTTCTTCTTTTTCGTTGAATGTTCAGACAGCAACTGTTGTTGTCTGTCATATATGAGCGCAAATGCGCTGCGTTGCCGTTAAGCGCCTGACAAGTCAGGCCTAGCACATCCGACTTCGGCGTGAAACAGTTCTCAGACGATGCTCATTCCAAATGTTCCAAGACAACCCTGGTGGCATCAGTCTATTTCCTCAACTTGGGCCCCAAAGCAAACAAACGGTGCCGTTTTCTTACCTAAACAAAAAACTTTTTTTTAATAACAATTTTTTTTGGTTGGCCATGTGTAGCAAGGAAAGCAGAGGACCGCGAGGAGTGGAGGAAGCTGGTTGCAAAATCTTCAGTGGTCTACAGGACTGCGGGACAGGTGAAGGAGAGCACGGTTTGGTATGATACACTTCTTGCCCCGGTGGCTAAGGTTGGAGTGTAGCCAAGTAGCGGGGAGATCGGGAAAAAAAGGCTAAGAGTGCAAACAGTGACGAAGGATACTTCTCTGGTTTCTTGCCTCGTATATCCAGTTCTGTAAGTTTACCTGTGTGTACGCTATCGGGTGTTGGCGTCAGCTTACAGGGGCAGATGAGATAGGCTTCCACATCCTCGGATAGGCTATCCCCTGTCTGTGTCTCGCCCATCTATCATGACAGCCGTAGTAGGCTTACTTCATCCTGTCGTTGAGGCTCCATCATCTCCGCTTACTTTATTTATAAATAAACAAATATC
>CM054147.1:13603694-13623694 GCA_028751875.1 Rapana venosa
GGGTGAGAGGGGGTAGAGAGAGAGAGAGAGAGGGAGGGGGGGGGGAGGGGGAGAGAGGAGAGAGAGGGAGGGAGAGAGAGAGGGAGGAGAGAGAGAGAGAAGGGTGGGAGGAAGTGTGTGTGAGAGAGAGAGAGAGAGCTCACATGGTGGGGGGGAGAGGCCAAAAAGGAGGAGGAGGGAGGGGGTGGAGGATGATATGGGAGGAGGTATGTGTGGGGTGGGAGGGAGAACTAAACAGGGAGGTAGCCTACATGTGAAAGATTGCATGAAACTGGGGCGGGCGCTGAGAGCTAGGGGCTATGTACTACATACACCCCTTCCTTCCTTCCATCCACCCATCTAGCCTAGCTAGCTATCCACCTACTTCGCTTCCTCTGCCAAAACAGAGAGAGAGAGAGAGAGAGAGAGAGAGAGAGAGAGAGAGAGAGAGAGAGAGAGAGAGAGAGAGAGAGAGAGACAGACAGACAGACAGACAGACAGACAGAGACAAGCAGACAGACAAACAGATAAAGAGAGGTAAGGAGAAGAGGGCTGCAGATATAATACTTATGCCCCCGTCGGGAAACTACAGGTCCCTTTCATTATTTTCAAGACCTCCAGTCCTCCCACACACCTCCACACACACACACACACACACACACACACACACTCCTAAGCAAGAGTCCTGCAGTATATACGTATAGTCAGTTCTCTTCGTGTTATCAGGAGAAGGCAGGCTGTTTCCCTACAGACCGTAAATCTGCCCAATTTCTGCCGCTGTTGCTGCTGTTGCTGCTGCTGCTGCTACTGTGAAACATCCTTCTATGTGTTGGCAATCTCAGGGTGCCGCCACTACCCTATAACACCCCCTATGATTAGCTTTCTCTCTCTCTCTCTCTCTCTCTCTCTCTCTCTCTCTCTCTCTCTCTCTCTCTCTCTACGTGGAATCAGTAGATAGGCTTCCAGTTCTCTGAAGAAAAGTTGTGTTTTAATAACTAAAAATGAACAAACAAACAGAACAAAAACGCAGATTAAAAAAATACAGGAAATACCCACTCTCTAAAAAAATATTTCAATGTCCAAAAGAAAAGAAAAGACCCAACAACAAAATAAAACAAAAAACCAAGAAAACAAAAACCCCAAAACCCAGGAAAACAAAAGCAACCAAAAAAACCCTCCGAGATACTCCCCCCCCAAAAAAAAAACCCCACAGACACACGTACACACACACCGCGCGCGCGCGCACGCACGCGCGCGAATGAAAGATACAAGGGGTTCCAGACTATAAAAGTATCTTCCGGAAAACCATGACAAACAAACAAAGACACAAACAAACAAACAACAGAATACAAACTTTTAGAAAAGTTTCTTTCACTGACAACAAGGCAACCAAAAAAACCAAACAAACCAAAAACCAAAAATAAACAACACAAAACAAAAGAAGCCCACGCGTAAAAAAAAAAAAACCAACACAAACCCAACCCCCCCCCCCCCCCCCCAAAAGGAAAACAAAACAAAACAAACAGCAAAACTTTTCGAAAAGTTTCTTCAACTATCCCCCTTTCTCTCTCTCCCCCCCCCCCCCCCCCCCCCCCCCCCCTCAAAAAACAAACAAATCCAAAACAAACTTCACCACTACCACAACAAAATACAAGTAAAATAAATATAACGAAATAAGGCAAAACAAACGAAGTCAGCAGAATGACAAGCCAAAAAAAAACAAAAAAACAACAACCAACATATAAAACAACCAACCAAAGAAGCAAAAAATAGCAACCAACTACAGATGATCGTTCTTTAATCAAAATCGTATGTTTTTTCTGTATATATAATTCTGCTTTCTGTTTTGTTTGCAAGGGGGGGGGAGGGGGGGGGGAAGGAGAAAGAGAATGGAAACAACCGACACTGCCAACACCCCCCCCCCTTCACCCCCCCCCCCCCATCCTCTCTCTCTCTCTCTCTCTCACACACACACACACACACACACACACACACACACACACACACGTTGATATGGATAGCACACAAATAACTTTCTGACCCGTTCCACCCTATACTACTCCAACACATCCTTTACATCTGGAAAAAATACCACCACCACTCCCCCCCCCCCTCCCACCCCCCTCACACCTCTACCCCACCCCTCCTCTCTGCAGGAAGGAAGAAAAATGAGAATGTCTGGTTCATAAGAACTCATAAGTTTAAACAAAACAAAAGACACCAAAGTATTTGCAATATTATACACAGGGAAAAAACACCAAAAGAAAAGTAGAGGGTTGAACTAATGGAATACATGGCGTTTCTTCACTTTCCCAATACTGGTCAGGTCCCTTGGCCCCCCAAGGGGAGTCCACTCCTCCTCCCATCCCTATTCATTTATCTATTTATTTGTTTATTTCTCTCCTTCTCTTCTCTGCGTTCCCTTATGCTGGATGAGATGCGTTGTGCCTGTGGTCTTCTCCTGAGCTTGTATCTATGATGTGTAGTACCTGGTCTTCTGTGCTTTAATTTACATTGTGTAGTGTCTGCTGGTCTTCTTCTGTGCTTGTATCTATGTTGCGAAGTGTCTGGTCTTCTCCTGTGCTTGTATCTATGTTGGGTGATGCCTGCACTGCTCTTCTCCTGTGCTTGTATCTATGTTGTGTAGTGCCTGGTCTTCTCCTGTGCTTGTATCTATGTTGTGTAGTACCTGGTCTCCTGTGCTTGTATCTATGTTGCGAAGTGTCTGGTCTTCTCCTGTGCTTGTATCTATGTTGCGTAGTGCCTGGTCTTCTCCTGTGCTTGTATCTATGTTGTGCTTGCTGGTCTTCTCCTGTGCTTGTATCTATGTTGCGTAGTGCCTGGTCTTCTCCTGTGCTTGCATCTATGTTGCGTAGTGCCTGTACTGCTCTTCTCCTGTGCTTGTATCCATGATTGTAGTGCCTGGTCTTCTCTTGTGCTTGTATCTCTCTTGTGAAGTACATGGTCTTCTCCTGTGCTTGTATCTATGTTGAGGAGTGCCTGGTCTTCTCCTGTGCTTGTACCTATGTTGTGTAGTACCTGGTCTTCTATGCTTGTATCTATGTTGTGTAGTGCCTGGTCTTCTCCTGTGCTTGTATCTATGTTGCGTTGTGCCTGTGGTCTTCTCCTGTGCTTGTATCTATGTTGCGTAGTGCCTGGTCTTCTCCTGTGCTTGTATCTATGTTGTGTAGTGTCTGGTCTTCTCCTGTGCTTGTATCTATGTTGTGTAGTGCATGTACTGCTCTTCTCCTGTGCTTGTATCTATGTTGTGTAGTGTCGGGTCTTCTCCTGTGCTTGTATCTATGTTGTGTAGTGCCTGGTCTTCTCCTGTGCTTGTATCTATGTTGTGCCTGCTGGTATTCTCCTGTGCTTGTATCTATGTTGCGTAGTGTCTGGTCTTCTCCTGTGCTTGTATCTATGTTGTGTATACCTGGTCTTCTCCTGTGCTTGTATCTATGATGTGTAGTGCCTGGTCTTCTCCTGTGCTTGTATCTATATTGTGTAGTTCCTGGTCTTCTGTGCTTGTATCTATGATGTGTAAAGCCTGGTCTTCTCCTGTGCTTGTATCTATGTTGCGGAGTGCCTGGTCTTCTCCTGTGCTTGTATCTATGTTGTGTAGTGTCTGTACTGCTCTTCTCCTGTGCTTGTATCTATGTTGTGTAGTGTTTGTACTGGTCTTCTCCTGTGCTTGTATCTATGATGTGTAGTGCCTGGTCTTCTCCTGTGCTTGTATCTATGATGTGTAGTGTCTGGTCTTCTGTGCTTGTATATATGATGTGTAAAGCCTGGTCTTCTCCTGTGCTTGTATCTCTGTTGTGTAGTGCCTGGTCTTCTCCTGTGCTTGTATCTATGTTGTGTAGTGCCTGGTCTTCTCCTGTGCTTGTATCTATGTTGTGTATACCTGGTCTTCTCCTGTGCTTGTATCTATGATGTGTGATGCCTGCACTGCTCTTCTCCTGTGCTTGTACCTGTTGTGTAGTGCCTGCACTGGTCTTGTACTGTGCTTGTTTCTGTTGTGTAGTACCTGGTCTTCTCCTGTGCTTGTATCTGTTGTGTAGTGTCTGTACTGGTCTTCTCCTGTGCTTGTATCTATGTTGTGTAGTGCCTGGTCTTTTCCTGTGCTTGTATCTATGTTGCGTAGTGCCTGTACTGCTCTTCTCCTGTGCTTGTATCTATGTTGTGTAGTGCCTGTACTGCTCTTCTCCTGTGCTTGTATCTGTTGTGTAGTGCCTGTACTGGTCTTCTCCTGTGCTTGTATCTATGTTGTGTAGTGCCTGTAATGGTCTTCTCCTGTGCTTGTATCTATGATGCGTAATGCCTGGTCTTCTCCTGTGCTTGTATCTATGTTGTGTAGTGCCTGTACTGGTCTTTTCCTGTGCTTGTATCTGTTGTGTAGTGCCTGTACTGCTCTTCTCCTGTGCTTGTATCTGTTGTGTAGTGCCTGTACTGCTCTTCTCCTGTGCTTGTATCTGTTGTGTAGTGCCTGTACTGCTCTTCTCCTGTGCTTGTATCTATGATGTGTAGTACCTGTACTGCTCTTCTCCTGTGCTTGTATCTATGATGCGTAATGCCTGGTCTTCTCCTGTGCTTGTATCTATGTTGTGTAGTGCCTGGTCTTCTCCTGTGCTTGTATCTATGATGTGTAGTGCCTGCACTGGTCTTCTCCTGTGCTTGTATCTATGATGCGTAATGCCTGGTCTTCTCCTGTGCTTCTATCTGTTGTGTAGTGCCTGCACTGGTCTTCTCCTGTGCTTGTATCTATGATGCGTAATGCCTGTACTGCTCTTCTCCTTTGCTTGTATCCCTGCAGGAGTATAGACGTCTGCTCGCTGGCCTCAGCAACTTCAGAGCAGCCCAGTTTTGTGTGTGTGTGTGTGTGTGTGTGTGTGTGTGTTGTGTGTGTGTGGTGTGTGTGTATGTGTGTGTGTGTGTGTGTGTGTGTGTGTGTGTGTGTGTGTGTATGTGTGTGTGTGTGTGTGTGTGTGTGTGTGTGTGTGTGTGTGTGTGTGTGTGTGAGTGAGTGTGTGTGTATGTGTGATGAGCGTGCGTACACAGGATGCATGCTGGGTATGTTCGTGTTTCAGTAACCCACCCAACGCTGACATGAGCTACGGGATCTTTAACGCGCATAACTGATCTTCGGCGCGTGTGTGTATAGGCTATACACATAGGCAATTAAGGTAATTGTAGGTCTACACTGTTGAACTGGGAGATAAGATTGTATAAAAACAATTCCTAGGGGAAATTGTATAAAAACAATTCCTAGGGAAGGTTGTATAAAAACGATTCCTAACACTTCATTCACCTGATGTCACTGTCGAGTTTCAAATCCACCGCTTCTTAGACCTACGGGATTAAAGGCAAACAGTCCTGACCACTCGGTTACAGTGTCGTCCTTTCTTGTCTTGTTCATTTATCGATTTCTCTAGCTATTTGCCTGGAATTTCCACTCAAATGCTGCCCCCCAACCCCAACCCCCAAATCAACATACATAATTTCCTTCCCTCTTGTCCCCCGTTTCTAGTTAATCAACACACACACACACACACACACACACACACACACACACACACACACACACACACACACACACACACACTCACTCACTCACTCACTCACTCACTCACACACACACTTAGTCACCTTCAGTTCCTAAGCCCCCGTAAATGCCAATATAGATACATTAATCACTGAGGTCATTCTGAAACTGCCTGCAGAACAAAGTGTGTGTGTGTGTGTGTGTGTGTGTGTGTGTGTGTGTGTGTGTGTGTGTGTGTGTATGTGTGTGTGTGTGTGTGTGTGTGTGTGTGTGTGTGTGTGTGTGCGTGTGTGCACTGATACTATTTTAAACTAAAAGATTATTACTGCTTACGTTTATTCTCCAGTTAAATATGTTTGTAATCAGGCTTATTCTCCTGTTTAAAAATGTTTGTAATTCCCCATACAGGTTAAATGAATTTAATCTGGAAAATCTCTTGTGTGTGACAGTGTGTGTGAGCGCGGGCCATGTGCGTTGGTCTGAAATGCGGCGAAAGCTTGTCACCTCAAAACGTTTGTTTTGTTTCACCAACCAATCCCTGAAGTCAATTTTTATCAATATTTATGGAAAAATGCTCCCCCCCCCCCTCTCCCTCTCTCAAAATTAATATGGCATTTTGGTCCTCTCCTCTCCCTTCAAAGGGAAGCAATTTATATCCGTTTCCCTCTCACAGGCCCGTCAAGTGGCGACCCCTGCTGAACAAGGGCAGAGCACTCCTTGACCGCCAATGGACACCGCCACTTCCCTGCTATGTTTGTTATCAGACCAGCCGACGCTGCACTTTTAATTCATTTTCCTCTCCCCTTCCACCCCCCACCCACCAAACAAAAAGCAAAAAAACAACACAACAACTCTCTCTCTCTTTCTCCAAAACTTGTTTATATGTTTTGTATCTTTATAACTGTGCAATGTTAAAAAAAAGTTGAATTAAAAAAGTTTGAAAAAAAAAGAAAGTTTGTCAACAACGAGGACTACCTGTTAGACATGATCAAATATGTGCATGATTCTTTTTTTTCCAGAAGAGCCAGAGCATAGAGAAAATACATCAATCTAAGAATCTACATCTTTTAGGAAATGTTGACTATGTCTATTATGTTTGGTGTCAAATGATAAGTCTTGTTCTGACTAAATGGCCATAACGTTTTTGATTCTTGAAAACAACAACAAAACAAACAAACAAAAAACCCACCACCCTCCTTTTCGACCCCTGCTGGCTTATCCATCTTTTTTGTTGTTGTTTTGTTTGTTAATTGGTGGTGGTGGTGGTGATGGTGATGATGGTGATTCTCCTCTTTGACTAGAAAAATGACTGATATATAAATATATCAAATTTTCGGTACGTAATTTATCTATGTAATGTATGTATGTATGTATGTATGTATGTATGTATGTATGCATGTCTGTCTGTCTGTCTGTCTGTATGTATGTATGTATGTATGTATGCATGTATGTAATGAGTGTATGTATGTATGGATGTATATGTGTGCGTGCGTGAGTGAGTGTGTGCGTGCGCGTGTGTGTTTGTGTGTGCGCGCGCGTGCGCGCACGCGCGTGTGTGTGCACGCCAGTATAGCTTGAAGCGCACCAGGGTCAAAAACGGAGAGCTGGATAAAAGTGTAAACAAAAAAAACAAAAAAGAAGGAAAAAACCGACGAAAAAGAAAGGAAGTCGTATGACTATTAGGGGGTAAAGGACCGGTCGAGAGAGAAGAGAGATAGAGAGAGAGAGAGGGGGGGGGAGGGGAAGGGGGTGAGAGAGAGAATCTATTTTTTAAGGGTAACAGATAAGCATTCACATACTTTTTTTTCCATCCGACCTTAGAGAGAGAGAGAGAGAGAGAGATGAGAGAGACGAGAGGAGAAGGAGGAGAGAGAGAGGAGAGAGAGGGGAGAGACAGACAGACAGACAGAGAGAGAAGATAACAGAGAGAGAGAGGGGGGGGGGAGAGATAGAGAGATACAGACAGACAGACAGACAGACAGACAGACAGACAGACAGAGAGAGAGAGAGTGAGATGAGAGAGATTGAGAGAGAGAGAGAGAGAGAGAGAGAGAGATGAGAGAGAGAGAGAGAGAGAGATACGAGAGAGAGAGAGAGGAGAGGAGAGATGAGAGAGAGAGAGGAGGAGAGAGAGAGAGAGAGAGAGAGAGACAAGATAACAGAGAGAGAGAGAGAGGGGAGAGAGAGAGGTGAGAGAGAAGAGAGAGAGAGAGAGAATGAGAAGAGAGGAGAGAGAGAGAGAGAGAGATTGGGAAGAGAAAAAAGACACCCAGACACAGAAAGACAGGCAGGCAGACCGACAGACAGACCGAAACACCGACAGTCACACAACGAGAATGTCACAATACAGCTATCCACTTAGCACCTACGCTCTGGTAAGATGACCCCCCCCCCCCCCCCCCCCCCCCCCCCCCCCCCCCCCCCCCCCCCAACCCGGCCCTTAGGGCAGGAAGCCAGGGCGTGATTAGGTCTCATTAGTGTCCTCTCTTAGCTTCTCCGTGGGAAATAGTGGGTGGGCCTGGGGGGGGTGGGGGGGGGGGGGGGTGGGGGGGGGGGGGGGGGGGGGGGGGGGGGGGGGGGGGATGGGGGGGGGCTTGGCCGGACCCCCTGCCACTATATTATGCATAGTGTGGGGGAGAGACACGGTGTCTCTCAGCGAGCTAGCTTACTGCAGTAGTGTGTGGGGTGGTGTGTGTGTGTGTTGTGTATTTGTGTGTGTGTGTGTTGTGTTGTGTGAGTAAGAGAGTGGAGAGAGAGAGAGGAGTGGAGTGGGGTGGAGGAGAGGGAGAGGGAGAGGAGAGGAGAGAGAGAGAGAGAGCATGAAGTTTTCATCTTCTTGTATTATTAACCCTGCGGAAAAGACCTCATTATCGGAGAGACACCACGTTAGGTAATTAATGACCACAAAATCACTTGAAACATAAATTACAACAAACAAAAAAACCCAACAACAGCAACAACAACAGCAGCCTCCCCCTTTCCCCCCCCAACAAGTCAGGATGACATAAACCGGTTGCCAATAATAATAATAATGATGATAATAATAATAATAATAAAAATAATAATAAAAAAATAAAAAAATAATAATAATAATAAAGGTAAAGGAGTCCCATAACCTATGTGGTCGTAGGGGAGCGAGGCGTAAGAGACCTCAACTTCTCAAGAGGCCAGCATATTGAGGGCTGCGCCCATCTCCTCTCCCTCGCTGCTTTACCTTCAGAGCACTCGCTTTCCCCAGCTAAGGTTAAGCAGCATCGAGCGAGGTTACCACTTGGGTGGGTGACCGTCTGCGCGCCTTAGCTTCAGTACAGTCCCCCAGTTCACCCAGCTGTAAATGGGTACCTGTCCTCTTTAGGGTCAGGGAAGGTAAAGCAGCGAGGGAGAGGAGATGGGCGCCGCCCTCAATATGCTGGCACCTGGAGAAGCTGAGGTCTCTGATGCCTCTCTCCCCTATAACCGCATAGGTTATGGGACACATTTACCTTTTTTACCTTTGCTTCATTCAACTCACGCTCTTTACCGTTAATATCCTATTTTCCATTAAGGGCATCAGTGTACATTATTTATTTATTTATTTATTTATTTATTTATACCACTTTAAGTCACGAGATTTCTCTGCGTGAAATTCGGGCTGCTCTCCCCGGGGAGAGCACGTCGCCACAAGAGCAGCGCCACCCTTTTTTTTTTTTTTTTTTGGTCTGCAACTGTATTTCTTTCCCTATCAGAGTGGCTTTTTCTAAGAATTTTGCCAGAAAAAACTCTCTTGTTGCCGTGGGTTCTTTTTCGTGCGCTGCATAATTTTCTGTAACACACGGGACCTCGGTTTATCGTCTCATCCGAAAGACTAGCGCCCAGACCACCACTCATGGTCTAATGGATGGGGGAAAAGTTTCGGGCCCAGACGGGATACGAACCACGCACACTTCCGACCCGGACTTTTCGCTTTCTAGACAGGCGCGTTACCTCTAGACCACCGATCCACATTAAGGACATCACTGTACATTCTGTCTTCTCCTAGTGTCAGGCGATCAGTGCCGTGCGTGAGGTGATGCACACGACGATATAGCGGACTGTGCAGCTGTGTACAACGCTCTGTGTGTGTGTGTGTGTGTGTGTGTCGGAAACAGGCTAATGACACTGATGACGTCAATGGACTTTGGCGTCACCTCCGGGCGTTCCTGCCTTCATTCATGATACATGTATTTGTTCATTCAGTCATCCATTCATTCATTCATTCCTTCCTTCCTGTCATGTCATTGCCACATAGGTTGTGGCTGATTGTGTTGTTGGTTTGGGGAGAGAAGATTGTGTGTGTGTGTGTGTGTGTGTGTGTGTGTGTGTGTGTGTGTGTGTGTGTGTGTGTGTGTGTGTTGGGGGTGGGGGTGTTAAAATGAAGGTGGAGATATTGCAAAGCATCGATACTCTGTTTCTTTCTTATGTTGCTAATCCAGGTGCTTTCTGGTAACAGATCCCCCAAATCTCTCTCTCTCTCTCTCTCTCTCTCTCTCTCTCTCTCTCTCTCTCTCTCTCTCTTTGTGCCCCCATGTAAATCTTGTCTCTGGGTGCGCGCTGTGTGTGTGTATGTGAGTGAGTGTGCGCGCGCGCGCGCAAGTGTGTGTGTGAGTGTGTGTGTGAGAGAGAGAGTCAGAGACAGAGAGCACGTGCGTGCACGCGCGTTTCTGTCTTGCTAGAAACTGAATGAACACTACCTCCCCCACCCCCCGCCCCTGTCTCCTTCTCATCAGACCGCGATCGATCAATCAATCACTGACCCAAAGTGGCCAAATCACTGATGGGGGATGGACAGCAGCGGTCAAGCCAGCCGCCTATCACACTGTCATTGGAGAGTCAGCACCCCCCCCCCCCCCTCACACACACACACACACACACACACACACCCTCCGGCTTTTAATTAGTCTGTCTCTCGAGCTACATCAATATCTCTCTGTCTGCTTATCTCTCTATATCTGTATGAAGGTATGTCTGCCTTAAGCCAGTGACATGTATGTATGTACGTATGTATGTATGTATGTATGTATGTATGTATGTATGTATGTATGTATGTATGTATGTATGTATGTATGTATGTATGTGTGTGTATGTATTATGTGTGTGTGTGTATATTATTATATATATATATAATATATATGCATGTATGTATCTATATTGTGTCCGTCTGTTATCTAACTCTTCTGTGTGCTATTTTGTTATTGTTATTTTTATTTTTTATTATGATGATAATGGAATAATCGCTCATGTCATCAATCCGTGCGTATGCTATGCGGTTGTTGTTGCGTCGCTGGTCGCGTTGTGTGTGTGTATGCGTTAGTCGTGCTGTGTTGTGTGTTGGTGTGTGTGTGTTGTGTTTGTGTGTTGTGTGTGTGTGTGTGTTGTGTGTGTTGTGTGTGTGTATGCGTTTGTTGATTTGTAGTGTGTATGTGTATGTGTTGTGTGTGCTCATGCTGTAAATATCGATCGCTGTTATTTGTTGCTGTGTGTTTTATGTTTGTTGTGTCTGTGGTGTGAGTTTTTTTAACAAAAAATTGTTCAAGTTTTGTTTCTCGTAATGAAATTCAGATCCAAACACACGCAAACAATAAAGAGAGAAAAGATACAGCGTGCTCTCTGAATGCCACATATCAAATGATCAACATTTTTTTTCATGTTTGTGGTTGGAGTGGTGCTATAGCACCAGAGTACTTGTGATAAAACCAAACAGCACCAAGGCCTGGGATTGTGTTCCATACACGGATTGCGAGCAGCGTCCTCACATGGGGCATTGAAGCATCAAGTTTAGAACCCAACAAAGACAAAAACACCCAAAGGCAAACTGCCTGAACAAAGGGCATAGTGTCACTGTTGTGATGGTGGGTGTTGAGTACAGGTGGATCCGGAATCAGAATAACTGGTAATGCAATCAACTGCTAGTCATGGGTGATTTGTTTTATTTCGTTCATTTGTGTACGCACTGGCTTTTGATCATGATTGCTATTACAAGGGTGCAGTTGCTGTTGAATTTTGTATCCAAATCCCGCTGTACAGCACTGATGCTGTGTTCCTCTATATATGATAATTATATGATGTATATAATTATGCAGAGCACTCGCTTTCCTACAGCTAAGGTTAACCAGCATTGAGCGTGGTTTCCAAGTGGATGGATCCCCAAGTTCACCCAGCTGTAAATGGGTACCTGCCCTCTTTAGGGACAGGGGAGGTAAAGCAGCGAGGGAGAGGAGATTATATATAATATATATATCTATATATATATAATGGAATTTATATAGCGCTGTATCTTGCACAGACAAATCAAAGCGCTTGCACTCAACTCATTCTTACACAGTCATGCAACCAATAGCAAGTAATAGATCTAGGCCTAACAAGTCCAAATGCACACACACACGCACACACACACACATACACACCACACACACACACACACACACACACACACACACACACACACGTTATACACGTTATGTATATATATATATAAGACACCCACGAGTTGTAACATATAACCAGCATTTTTCTCTGCACCATGGTTCGTTTTTCCAAACATCGGAATAAATTTTGAGCAGAATGGACTCTTATACCGTCTAAAAACAGCTGAGCCATGTGAAAACAAGATCGATTGAACACTGTGTAAGAGACACACAGTATCCTACCTGATTTCAGCACACGGAGGAGAAGAAGGAGGAGGAGAAGAATGAGAAGGAGGGGGAGCAGGAGGAGGAGGAGGAGCAGGAGGAGGAGAAAGAGGCGGAGGAGAAGCATGAGGAACATATTCAGTCTTCGTCTTTTTAGCCTGTTGGCGACTCAAACGATTTAAAAATATAGCGCAAAGTTTGAGACAAATATAGCGTGGACAAACATCCTCAACCATGCGCGCACACACACACACACACACACACACACACACACACACACACACACACACACACACACACACACACACTTTTACCACTCTATCACACTTGGCACCATGTCAACAAGAGAGTAGTCCTTGGTAAAATGTTGTTGGGAAAAAGCCACTCTAATCAGGAAAAAAGTACACAAAAAGAAAAGAATGAAAGTAGGGAAAAAATCCCACCCTAAATGTAGCGCCGCTCTTGCACTGATGATATGCTCTCCCAAGGTAGAGCAACCCGAATTTCAAGTAGAGAAATCTATCGTGAGTGAATGAGGTATACAGTACAGTACAATACAATACAACACTACATAATAAATGGTAACGGTAAAGGTGTTCCCATAACCTATGCGGTCTTGGGGAGCGAGGTGTCTGAGACCTCAGCTTCTGCAGGGGCCAGCATATTGAGGGCGGCGCCCATCTCCTCTCCCTCGCTGCTTTACCTTCCCTGACCCTAAAGAGGGCAGGTACCCACCCATTGACAGCTGGGTGAACTGGGGGACTGTGCTGAAGCCAAGGCATGCAAACGATCACCCATCCACCTGGTAACCACGCTCAATTCTGCTTCATTAACCTTAGCTTGGGGAGCGTGAGTGCTCTGACCACTGTGCTACCACGTCCCCACAATACAAAACAATATGACACTACAAAGCACACCACACCACACCACACCACATGAGACCACACCACACCAAACCACACCATACCCCAACCCAACCCAAGACAACACACCAAAACACAACACGATACAACACACTACAAAAATTTTGTCGAAAAGAACAGGACAATACACCTCTTCCCCCAATACAAAGGGACTGACAGACAGACCAGACTGACTGACAGACTGACTGACTGACTGACTGACTGACTGACTGACTGACTGACTGACTGACTGACTGACTGACTGACTGACTGACTGACTGACTGACAAGACTGCCTGACTGACTGCCTGCCTGACTGACAAGACTGCCTGACTGACAGCCTGCCTGACTGACAAGACTGCCTGCCTGACAAGACTGCCTTCCTGCCTGACAAGACTGCCTGCCTGCCTGCCTGACAAGACTGCCTGCCTGCCTGCCTGACAAGACTGCCTGCCTGCCTGCCTGCCTGACAAGACTGCCTGCCTGCCTGACTGACAGCCTGCCTGACTGACAAGACTGCCTGCCTGACTGACAGCCTGCCTGACTGACAAGACTGCCTGCCTGACTGACAGCCTGCCTGACTGACAAGACTGCCTGCCTGCCTGCCTGACAAGACTGCCTGACTGACCTCGATGATGTCCTTGTTGGTGCGGCTCTCGTGGGGCTCGTTGTACTCGGTGTACTTGAGCAGCACCTTGTCCATGTCGGTGCTGGCGTACTGGAACAGCTTGTTGGCCCCGTTGAAGATGATCAGCGCGATCTCGCAGTCGCACAGCACCGACAACTCGTACGCCTTCTTCATCAGCCCGAACTTGCGCTTGGTGAACGTCACCTGCCGGTTTACAACACAGTCAGTGTGTGTGATTTAGGATACACATACTGATTGTGATGGTATTTGATTGTGATAGACATATTGATTGTAGTATATTTACTGATTGTTATATATATATGTATATGTATATGTATATGTATTATATATTATATATATATATATATATATATATATATATATATATATATATATATATATATTATTAAATATATTATATATATATTTATTTATTTATTGTGAGATATATTGAGTGCAATATTTATTTTGATTGTAATACACATATTGATTGTGATATAATATTGACTGTAATATAGATATTGTTTATAATGTAGATATTGATTGTAATATACATATTGATTGTAAGATATATATTGATTGTAAAAAACAGAGTTTATATCGATTGTAATATACATATTCATTGTAATATATTGCTTGAAATATACAAATGGCTTGTAGTATGATTGTGATTTATATTGATTCTAATATGCATATGGATTGTAATAATTATACAGATTGGTTGTAATATACGTGTGGACTGTAATATCTATAGGGATTGTAATATACATACTGATTGTGATTTACATTGATTGTGATATACATATTGATTGTGATTTACATTGATTGTGATATACATATTGACTGTAAGAGCAAACAAGTAAGAACAGCGACACAACGCCCAAGTGTTTGGCAGAACAAAGTTTCGGTTTATTATTTATTTAAAACCTTCTTCAGGCTGAAAGAATGGCCTACTCCCAACTCCAATACATATTGACTGTAATATCATATTGAGTGAAATATATTTTGACTGTAATATATATCGACTGTAGTACACATTGATTGTAATACATACTGGTTCAAGCTGTCGTGTACCTTGGCTGAATGACATATTGACTGTAATATTTATTGATTGTCATATATTCTTGTTTTCAATCACATCATTTTTCTAACCTCATCTACAAAAGCGGGGCGGGTTTTTCTGTCTACCAAAGGCTGAACAGGTTTTTCTGACTACTTCAAAAAGTAGACGTTTTTTTCCCTTGACTTCTACAAAAGCTGGACTTTTTTCCCCCTGACTTCTTCAAAAGGTAGTCGTTTTCTTTTCCTGACTTCTACAAAACCTGAACAGTTTTTTTCTGACTTCCACAAAACCTGAACAGTTTTCTTGTCCTGACTTCCACAAACCCTGAACAGTTTTATTTCCTAACTTCCACAAAACCTGAACGTTTTCTTGTCCTGACTTCCACAAAACCTGATCAGTCTTTTCCTGACTTCCACAAAACCTGAACAGTCTTTTCCTGACTTCCACAAACCCTGGACAGTTTTCTTTTCCTGACTTGTACAACAGCGGGGCGGGTTTGTAACGCTAAGCCTGCACTACACACCACAACCAACAGACTCACCTGACGGTTACGTTCATCACAGATGCGCGATATCTGTATTTTTTTGCGCCCCATAGTTGTGCCTTGCGCCCCTGTTTTTGCTTTGCTACCCTCCAACGTGACGACTGGATGCTGACGGCCTTACAACAAAGTCAACTGGCTACACGGCATCCAATCTGAAACACACACACACACACACACACACAGATAGACATTATAGTATACACTTGGGTAAGTGCTCATGCGGTGGTTTGAGAGATGCGTACATTATCCAATAACCAGTATAGTTTGTTTGTTTGTTTGTTTGGGGTTTTTTGTTAACGCTGTATTTGTTTTTTGAAGATTTAGCACTGTGTGGAGTCGATGTGTTACAACTGATGCTGCTGTTGCTGTTGTTGCTCCTCTCCCTCCTCTTCCACATCGAAGTAGCAGCAACAGCAGCAGCAGCAGCAGCAGTAGTAGTAGTAGTAGTAGTAATAGTAGTAGTAGTAGTAGTTGTAGTAGTAGTAGTAGTAGTAGTGTAGTAGTAGTAGTAGTAGTAGTAGTAGTAGCAGCAGCAGCAGCAGCAGCAGCAACAGTAGTAGTAGTAGCAGCAGCAGCAGCAGCAGCAGCAGCAGCAGCAGCAGTAGCAACAGTAGTAGTAGTAGTAGAATTAGTAGTAGTAGTAGTAGCAGCAGCAGTAGCAACAGTAGTAGTAGTAGAAGTAGAAGTAGTAGTACTAGTAGTAGTAGTAGTAGTAGTAGTAGTAGTAGTAGTAGTATAGTATAGTTGTTGTTGTTGTTGTTGTTTTTGTTGTTGTTGTTGTTGTTGTTGTTGCTGTAGTAGTAGTAGTAGTAGTAGTAGTAGTAGTAGTAGTAGTTGTTGTAGTAGTAGTAGTTGCAGCAGCAGCAGCAGCAGTAGTAAGTACTGCTGCTGCTGCTGCTACTACTACTACTTACTACTACCACTACCACTGTTGCTGCTGCTGCTGCTGCTGCTGCTGCTGCTGCTGCTGCTGCTGCTACTACTACTACTACTACTACTACTACTTCTTCTTAATACTACCACTACCAATGTGGCCTGGCAGTTATGTAATCGTCTTGAAAGTTAAAGGTCTGGGGTTCGAATCTGGTCCGAAACCAGACTTTACAACACCCCCCCCTCCCCCCTCCCAGGAGAGGTTCTGGTCTGCGGAGGCCAGTCTTTGGTTGTAACAGACGACAAGAAACCGTCAGCACGAAAGAACTGCGCAAGACAACAACACAAAACTGTGTTCTGTGATTTGACACACAATGTACAAAGTGGCCAGCCAGACCAATAGACCGCCCAGAATGATAGGCGATAAACCATTTCACTGAAGACAAAAAAACAACAACAGTGGAATCGCAACATACACACAAACTAATATATATATATATATATATATATATATATATATATATATATATATATATATATATATATATATATAGAGAGAGAGAGAGAGAGAGAGAGAGAGAGAGAGAGAGAGAGAGAGAGATTCGGGTGGTTTATTCATGTATAGGCCAAGGCCCCTTATGGAGGGGTATACGAACATGATAATGAAAACTGCAACACATGTAGTAAGATCCAAAGATGGAAAAAAAAGTTAATACAGACTGACTGCATATAATAAAAACGATTCTCACGACATAACAAGGTGACACACACACACACACACACACACACACACACACACACACACACACACACACACACACACACACACACAAATAAGTCACACCCAATAAGAAAGTAGTACCAACCAGCAAAAACAAAAATCCCCGCTCAACACAGGCCAAGAAATATATATACAGCATCATTCATACACACCACTGTCTAGCACGCAAACCTTCCACAAAGTCAAAAACCCTCGTGGCCACAACAAAACCCTGATGTACACACACACACGTACACGCACAGTCATATACACCAACCAACCACACACCCAAGATAACATTGAGGGGAGGCAGGTAGGTAGGCAGGTAGGTAGGTCTGCAGCGATGGGACGTCATCTCTATTAGACTGCAGAGAAATTAATCACTTTGTACTCCACCCCAATTAAAAACGCCAGGGGGGTACAGATGAGCTGGGGACCTCACAGCAGGGAGAGGAGAGGAGAGGAGAGGAGAGGAGAGAGAGAGGAGGAGAGAGAGAGAGAGAGAGGAGAGAGGAGAGAGAGAGAGAGAGGAGAGAGAGAGAGAGAGAGAGTGGAATGGGGAGGGGGTGAAGGGTTTAGGGTACTAATATCACATTGGTCAGATAAAGCCCCAGTTCTGTTTCTGACCCCCCCCCCCCCTCTCCCCCACCCCTACCCGCCCCCCTTGCTATCAGGATCTTAACGACACCGGACGTGGTCACTTCAGTCTTTAGGGTTGAAGCTCTCTTGACACCATACCCTGAAGGAAGAAGGGAGGTAGGGTTGTACAGAAAGGTCAGCGAGGTCACTCCCCCACCCCGTCACCTACCTACCCTCTTGCCCAACCTTTCACCGCTCCCCTTCTCCACACCGGTCGCCGCTTACTATTCTGAGTCTTTAATATCTTTAAACAAAAGAGAAAATGAGGCCCAATTATCAAAATATTGTTTGGGGTGTTGTGGTTGTTGTTTGTTCTGTTTGTTTGGGTTTTTTGGTGTGTGTGTGTGTGTGTGTGTGTGTGTGTGTGTGTGTGTGTGTGTGTGTGTGTGTGTGTGTGTGTGTGTGTGTGTGCGCGCGCGCGCGCGTGTGTGTGTGTGTGTGTGTGTTTGCTGTAAGTATATTTTTTTGGGAAATATCCTCCCTAAATATTATGCACTTTTATTCCAAGGTCCTTTCCAAACACTGTTTTTCTCTAACCGTTGTCATTTCTCGTCTCTGGCTCATTTTAACACACTTTCTACCCTAGGGTAAAATTACTCCGATATGTTTACAGGCCTGCCAAAAACAGACCTGTCAGATTTCTTGAAAAAAAACCACCAAAAAAACCCACCTGTCCACAAATCATTTACTATTCTCCTAAGCAGGAAAAAATTTTTTTTCTCTACCTTACAATTCGTGTAAGCAAAATAACTTCAAATTTGAAAAGAAAAGGAAAGAAAACCACTATCAATTTCCTGCTGATTCGAATAAGGAAATTACATTTCTGCGATAATCAACAAGTCACGGTTTTAGTATTTGTACCAAACGCATTCTCTCTCTCTCTCTCTCTCTCTCTCTCTCTCTCTCTCTCTCTCTCCACACACACACACACACACGCACGCACGCACACACACACACACACACACACGCACCACGCACGCACGCACGCGGCAAAGAAGACAGACCTCTTACAAATGGCGGCGATTTATTTCACGCGGCCTTATCTCCCTTGTCACCTGGGCCCGAAGTGTTACCATATGCTGCTTGTGCTTGTGTCTGTCTACCAGCCTCCTCTCCCCCCCCCCCCCCCCCCCCCCCCCCCCCCCCACCCCTTTGTCCCCGTACACATACATTATTATCATTATTGCCGGCACCTCAGCTAGGCTAGCTTGGTGCCCTCAATCTCTGTGTGGAGACTCTTCTCTCTGACCCCCGAATTAAGAGTGCAACAATGGAGCCATCATAAATAAACCTGACCTCTTCATAGTGTGTAGGTGTGTGTGTGTGTGTGTCGAACGCACTCTCTGTGTCTGTCTCTGTGTGAGTCTCTCTCTCTCTCTCAACCCATGTTGTGGATTTCCATGCCATGTTGTCTATTTGGGCTGTCATTGACTGTGTGGTTGTTGTTTTTTCTCAATTTATGTGTGCTGAGCCCAGTCCCTCTGTCCCTGTGTGAATGGGCGTAAAGCTTATCGTAAATAAACCATTGTCATAAACGTCTCTCTCTCATCACTCACACACACACACACACACACACACACACACACACACACACACACACGTTAAGGGATGGATATTTAGGGGTTTTGTTGTTGTTGCTGATGCTGTTGTTTTTCAGTATTATTTTCGGATTTTTTCTCTCCTCAACACCATACCAACACTGAAGATTAACTTTTGTACAAGCCACAAGTAACTCTGCGAAATTGTGAAAGTGCGACTATCTGAAATGGAAAAGAAAGGGGAAAAAGAAAAAAGAAAGAAAGAAAGACAAGACAGGACAAGAAAAGAATAGAAAGAAGAAAGGAAAAGAAGAAAACAGCAAAAAGAAAACGAATGAATGGCTGAAGGAAAACAAGAAAAAAAATATAGAAATGTTCACAAAGTTTTGAAAACTAAATTCTAGTAAACACAAAACCAAACCCCAAAGTATTAACACCACACACACACAACACAACACACACACACACACACACACACACACCTATCCCGCAACCCTCCCCCTCCCATCCCCCACCCCACCCCCCGAAAAAGGCTATTTGGCAGCATGGACATTTCGATAAATAAAAAAAGAAAAACCTGAAGGAAAAAAAAGAGAAAGGCAAGAACATACATGGAAAGTTCTGTAAGTTAGATGCACACTAAATGACAAAAATGACCACAGGGGAAAAAACCGTCACAAAGGAAGAATAAAACGAGAAAGACATGAAGAAGGAAAAGGAGCGAAGAAAGAATTTTTTTTTTTCAAGAAGAAGACGAAGAAAGAGGAGGAGGAAGAAGAAGAAGAAGAAGTAGAAGAAGAAGAAGAAGAAGAAGAAGAAGAAGAAGAAGAAGAAGAAGAAGAAGAAGAAAGAACGGAGAAAAGGAAGAAGAGAAAAAGACAGTAGGACA
>CM054147.1:13628694-13648694 GCA_028751875.1 Rapana venosa
TGTGTGTTGGGGGGGATGGGGGGGTGTTTGTCTGTGTCTGTCTGACTGTCTGAGTCTGTGTCCGAGGGTGTGCTTTTCTCTCTCTCTCTCTCTCTCTCTCTCTCTCTCTCTCTCTCTCTCTCTCTCTCTCTCTCTCTGTCTGTCTGTCTCCCTCTCTCTGACACACTTCTTTCTCCCTTCCCCTCTCCATCCCTCTCTCTGTCGTCTGTCTCTCTCTGTTCTGTCTGTCTTTTTGTCTGTCTGTCTCTCTGTCTGTCTGTCTCTCTGTCCGTCTGTCTCTCTCTGTCTGTCTGTCTGTCTATCTCTCTCTCCCACACTTCTTTCTCCCTTCCCTCTCCATCCCCCCCCCCTCTCTCTCTCTCTCTGTCTGTCTGTCTGTCTGTCTGTCTGTCTGTCTGTCTATCTTCTCTCTCTCTGACACTTCTTTCTCCCTTCCCTCTCCATCCCTCTCTCTCTCTCTCTCTTCTGTCTCTTCTGTTTTGTCTGTCTCTCTGTCTGTCTGTCTCTCTCTCTGTCTGTCTCTCTGTCTGTCTCTCTCTCTCTCTACGACACATTCTTTCTCCCTTCCCTCTCCATCCCTCTCTTCTCTCTTCTCTTCTCTCTCCCCTAACCTACGTCTCCCTCTCCACCCATCACAACCCCTCCTCCTCCCCTCCCTCCCACCTCACCTCACCTCACCTCACCTCATCCCTATCCTTACCCAAACCCACCCCACCCCCACTCCCACCCAACCCCACCCTACCCAAAAAACAAAAATAAAATAACAGAGAGTGGGTGGGGAGGGGAGAGAGAAAAAAAAAGGTTGGCAACAGCCTGGCAGTAAAGTGACTGAGCACCAGTGATTGGAAAGGAAAAATCGATGAGGGTGCAGCAATAACCACTGAACACTGGACTTGCAGGATTCGGGAGAAGAGGGGGGATGGAGGGGGCGTGGGGGGGGGGGGGGGGCGGGGTTAGGGATAATAAGAGAAAGGGGGTGGGGGGTGGGGGGGGTGGGGGGGTGGGAGAAGGAAGGAGAGGGTTAGGCCTAGTGATGTATACATAGTGTGTGTGTGTGTGTGTGTAGGGGGAGGGGAAGTGGGGAGGGGGGGGGGGGAGCTTGAGAGTGATGAGAGAGACAGAGGGGTGGTGGTGGTGGTGAGGATTTAAAGAGAAAGAGAGAGAGAGGGGGGGGGGGAGCGAGGAAGGGGAGAGAGAGAGGAGAGAGAGGAGGGAGGGGAAGGGAGGGAGAGGAGAAAGAGAGAGAAAGAGAGAGTTTTAAAAGGTGAGAGTGAGAGAGAAGAGACAGAAGACAGACAGATAATAAGAGAGAATGAGAGAGAGAGAGGGGAGGGGGGGGGGGGGGGGGTAGGCAGGCAGACAGACAGACAGACATCGAGACAGACAGAGACAGAGGCAGACAGAGAGGGTCAGCGGAAGAAGAAGAAGAAAAAGAAGGAGGCTATTGGGGAAAGGAGACAGAGGAGGGAGTAGGAATGACAGAGACAGAGAGAGAGAGAGAGAGGAGGGGAGGGGGGGGGGAGGAGGGATGTAGAAGGAAGGGAAGGGGGCAGAGGATTGGGGGAGGGGGGGAAGGGGAGGGGGGCGCAGAAATGTCGGCTGCTGCTGCGTCTGCAAGGTTCGATCGGGCAGGAAGGCTGGTGGGCACTGACACAGAAGCCAGTATTGATTCCCCACACCTTGGCAGAGGGGCAGTCAGCTAAGCACCCAGAGGGTGAGGCAGGGAGGAGGGGGGGGGGAGGGGGGGGGGAGGAGGGAGAGGAGAGGAAAAGGGGTTGGGGGGAGGGGAGGAGGAAGAGAGAAGGAGAGAGAAAAATGGAGGGGGGGGGGGGGGGGGGGAAGAGTGAAGGAAGGGGAAGAAGTGGGTTGGCCTGATTTCTTACTAGAGGCACCTGAAAAACGCTATTTTTATTATTTTTTATTTTTTATTTGGGGGGGGGGGGGGTCTCATTATTAAACTGCGCCCTTGCTTGTTGCATTATGATATTTTATGTCGGAAAAATTTCGGTGGAGGTGGAACATTTGAAGAGGAAAAGAAATAGACCCAAAACTGCTGCGGAACTGCACATGAATGAATAGTTAGTTGGTGCGCGCAACAACGACATCAAAGGATACTGGCGATGGAAAGAGGTAGTCGTGGTGGTGATGATGTTGGTGATGATATTGATGATGATGATAATAATAATGAAGAAGATGACGATGAAAACAAGGAATATAAAAACTGGGCAGGCAAGACCCCCAAAAAACGAAAGAAGGAAGGAGAGAAAAACACCACTATTATCAGTCTCGTGATTTTAAAAAAAAAATAAAGCAGAAAAAGACCGACATTCTGTCCTCTCATTACCTAACCTTCTTTACGGCATCTACTAATCTCAGCAGTGCCTTTGATCCGTCGGTACAATCGATTTTCCTTCACAAACTCTGAAGTAACTTTTCGGATTTACAGTATTACCTCAGCTTTGTTAAATCCGATTTATATGACCGTCGTCTGTTGGCGGCTGGGAAATCTGATGTCACTCGAGTTCTTTTTTTGGAAGTTGGTGGAGTATTCCAAGGCGTTGTGCTGACTCCCCTCTTGTTTATGTTTGGTTCTCTGAGGCACGGTCTGATAATAATTCTGGATATTGGTGGCGTTTTCACAAGTATGTAGAGGAGGTGAAAGTAGCCAACACGTGTGAGTTATGTTTCCAATACACTATGAAACAAAACAAAATGAAACAAACCGAAAAACACACACAAAAAAGCAGAACAAAATAAAGTAAATTTTAAAAAGAGTACCAATGGCTGCTAAAATTGGTTAAGATTCTACATATGAACATGGCATTGTTCTCTGGTCATGTTAACAATAAAAAAAATTATATTCACTGACATCAACCAGCCTGTCAGACCTTATCGTTATCAGTAGGGAGGGGGGGGGGGGGGGGGGAGGAGAGAGAGAGAGAGAGAGAGAGAGGAGAGAGAGAGAGAGAGAGAGAGAGAGAGAGAGAGAGAGAGAGCTAAACGAACGTACAAACTATCAAAGAAATGAATTTTATTTCAAAAGGGGAATGGTAAAGTGAACATACATCTTCTTAAACAATCAGCTCTATAGGCAAAATGTAAAACAAACAAAAGATTATATTATATATATATATATATATATATATATATATATATATAATTGTAATAAACATATGCGAATAAAATCATAATCATAATGTAGAAAACTATCAATGCAACCATCTACATCCACAGAGCAATAAAACAGGAAAGTGGTAATTTAGATTGTATCACAGGCGATGGGGGGGGGGGGGGGGGGGGGGGAGCAAAACGAGGGCAGATTGTGCGATTGGTGGCGGGTATGGCATGGGTGAGAGAGAGAGAGGTGGGGGGGGGGGGGGGATGATAATGACAATGATTCTTAGTCTTCCAACTGTAATAGTAAAGGACTCATCAGCAATAGTAAAGGAGTACTTTTTCGTAGTTGCTGTTCTTCTTAACAATTACAGTTTAAAAGGAAGAAGAAAAAAAACCACCAGAAAAGGCGTGAAAACTTAAATCAAGAAAATTCACGTTAAAGATTCACGACACTCACTTAACTATGTTACTATTAGACGATACAAACAATGACTGGAGTATACAGAGAACCAACAGCATAACTACAGGAAAGACGTAACGTGAGGAAGAGGACGTGTGCGCACATGACTGAATGCATGCATGTAGGCGCACGTGTGTGCACGCCCGCAAATGTGTATAAACAAGTGCGTCAGCTGCAAGTGAGTTACAGGCAGGAAAGACAGCAAAGCGTAACTTATATCTTATAAATCATAATCATCATCATGATGGTTATAGCCTTCAACAGCTTTTTTTGCATTCTTACCATTTAGTTTTTCGCTTTAAAAAAAATTAAAAACAGAGAAGTATGTAGCAATACTCCTTTTCGCTTTAGCGTCTATAATTGATCAAATATGCAAGTTATAGGCTAAAGCTCATGTGTAGTATGCCCAATGTTCAGGAATGAATCAAATTCTTAAAATACAGTATTTTTGAAATACTTGTGAAATAGATCATATTTAAAATATATTTAAAAAAACACCCAATCTTTCAGTCACCGACAATGAAGAAAATAATAACACACACACACACACACACACACACACACACACAGAATTCAAAGGACAGAACTGAGGGCAGACTTATACATAGCCCTACACACCACAGTGGCCAACGAGGACTGACAGCTCGTCAACAATGAAGACGCCGCTGATTACAAAAGACCATCAAGTGCTATGACCAAACACACACACACCAACAGTCATTTTTCAACAGAGGGAAAAAAAACAAAAAACCCAAAAAGTGCGGACATCCTGTTTCTTCTCCACTTATCCTTCCACATCCTCATCCCTTCAAACCACCAAAGCACAAAACACTTTCGTGGTCAGCACACAGAGAAAGTAAGGGATGAATTTCAAATGTCGTGTTCTATGTGGGCGAGAGGGCCAGACAGAACAGCCGAGTGGTTGGAGTATCGTCCTGGTGATTTAACAGTAGCTGAAGGCCTGTGTTCCAGTCTACCGCGGAGTTGGTATTGGTACTGACTCCACTGCTATGAACACGTTTTTTTCGGATGAGACTATAAACTGAGATCCCGTGTACAATAGTCTTCATATACATTATGTTTGGAAAGACTTTAAACAAAAACAGACAGACAGACAGACGTACGCATGCAAAACAATGCCGTCAAATCCTCATCCGTTTTGTTGTTGTTGTTGTTGTTTGTTTTGGGGTTGTTTTTTTGGTTGTTGTTGTGTTATTGTTTTTTTTGGGGGGAGGGGTTGTTGTTTTGTTGGTTTTTTTGTAGACAGAAGACCAGGTATGGTCGGTGGGGTAGATGACATGAACATACCCAAGATTTTAACGATCTCCCAGGTCAACTTCAAGTGCAGACCTGCCAGTGCCTTAATTCCTTCATTATATATATATATATATATATATATATATATATAAAAAGAGAGAGAGAGAGAGAGAGAAGAGAGTGAGGATGAGATGAGAGAGAGATACATGCAAAAGATCAAATGCACGTTAAAGATTCCATATTCATGTCAGCGTTATATATAATATATATATTATATATATATATTATATATATATATATATTAAGGAGAGAGAGTGAGAGAGTATAGAGCAGAGAGAGAGAGAGAGAGTGAGAGAGAGAGGAGAGAGAGAGATACATGCAAAAGATCAAATATGCACGTTAAAGATTCCAAATTTCATGTCTAGCGTTATATATATATATATTATATTATTATTTTTATATATTATGAGAGTGAGGAGAGGGAGAGAGAGTAGTGAGTGAGAGAGAGAGGAGGAGGGGAGAGAGAGAGAAAGAGAAGAGACGAGAAGATAGGAGAGAGAGTGATGAGAGAGAGAGATGAGAGAGAGAGATAGAAGAGACATGCAAAAGATCAAATATGCACGTAAAAGATTCCATATTTCATGTCAGCGTTCAGTGGGCTACTGAAACACGAACATACCCAGCATACATCCCCGCTGTCGGAATGTGGCTGCTATCATGGTAGGTCAAAACGGTCACATACGCAGAATCTTACCATTGATGAACCTCGAAGATGTATTCGAGGAACAAATACAATAAATAGATAAAGCAAAGTAAATAAATAAATACACCTTAGATCACGCGATACAATTGCAAATCATTGAGTTTACAGCAGTCTCAATCTCAGATATATCTTCAGTTCTAAGATAAGAGTCTTTGTGAAAGAAACTGGCCAGTAAATAGATCTCATTAAAATAAATTTCCTTTTTTTTAATGATACACACAAACAAACGTACAGACAAGAACAAACACACAAACAAGTCCACACCACACATACACACACACACACACACACACACAGAGCACAACACACACAAACACACACGTACGCACCCGCGCGCGCGCACACCCACACCCACACGACCACCCCTATCCCCCCACCCCACCCCCAAACAATCAATCAAAATTGTCACTGGAAGATTACCTCCGATTCAATTTCACTTGTGCGTTAAGCTTTGTTTTTTCTTTCTCTTCATCTTTGTTTGGTTGAATTCTTGTCGGGTTTTTGGTCCGTTTTTTTGTGGTTTTTAAAAAATCTGTTTATGTTTTCTGGGATTTTTCTTTTATTTTCTTCTTTTTTTAAATTATTTTTTGTTTTTAGTTTTAGCTTGTTCGTTTGTTTTTGTTTGCTTTGTTTTTGTTGTTGTGAAAGTAGTTTTAACAATTTTTTTTTTAAAGTACCTTCAGAACTTATGAGTCAAATACCGAGTTTCATGCATTTACGCAGCAATGAATATCTTCACACCCTAACAAACACACACAAACAAACGAAACAAACAGAAACCACCAGACACTCACACAAACAAACAAACAAGAAAACCACCAAAACCCCAATAATTGGGGGGAGGGGGGGGGGGGGGGGGGAACAACCCGAGGACTTCAATTCAAACCATGGCTACATTTTTCACGAATCCAATCCCGCCCCCGCACTTTTTTTTTTGATGTTCACACAAATCCTTCTGTAAATCGGCATTACCTACCTCTTCCTAATGTCGCTAGTTTCGGCTTGATTTGGTTTACTGTATTTTTCTGGCTATTTTTCCCCCCACCAATTGACTATGTTTGGTTGGTTGGTTGGTTGGTTGTGGTTGGTTGGTTGATTGGTAGGTTGGTTGTAGTTGGTTGGATGGTTGGTTGGTTGGTTGTGGTTGGTTGGTTGTAGTTGGTTGGATGGTTGGTTGTGGTTGTGGATGGTTGGTTGGTTGGTTGTGGTTGTGGTTGGTTGGTTGGTTGGTATTGGTTGGTTGGTTGGATGTGGTTGACTGGTTGGTTGGTTGTGGTTGTGGTTGGTTAGTTGGTTGGTTTGTGTTTTCTTTTTATCCCTTCGTATTTCCCCCCTCCCTGAGTGACGGATAGGCTAGGCTGCGGTGAGAAGCAAGAAAAAGTTGCAAGGAGCAGGCGCCTGTGATTTGCTGCTGATCGAGGACGTCGATGCCAATGACAGACGACACAGGGGCTGGCTGCAGAAGGTCACACAGCCTTTCCTATACACGCTTCACCCCTCCCCTCCCTTCCCTTCCCCAGCCCGTGTGTGTGTGTGTGTGTGTGTGTGTGTGTGTGTGTGTGTGTGTGTGTGTGTGTGTGTGTGTTCGTTTTAAGTCTATCCACTAAAAAGTGATCTTTAGATAGTAGTGTGTGTGTGTGTGTGTGTGTGTGTGTGTGTGTGTTGTGTGTGTGTGTGTGTGTGTGTGTGTGTGTGTATGTCTGTCTGTCTGTCTGTCTGTCTGTCTGTCTGTCTGTCTGTGTCTGTCTGCGTCTGTCTTTCTGTCTGTCTGTTTGCCTGTTTGCCTGTCTGTTGCGCCCAAACCTGCATTGCGTGCATGAATAATATGCATGTGCCCTGTCCATGCGTTTATGCGATTGCAAAAGTGTTTGTGTGCACGCATGCGTCTGGTGATTTACTACAAGAGCATGTTTCGACCATGCGTGCACATTTGTGTAAGCGGGCGTTGATGTGTGAGCGAACATGTGTGTAGGTGGGTAAATGTATGGACAGGTCACTGTAATATACGCACGATAAAGTTTGTTTTTTTAAACGACTGAAAAAAACCATATATTACCAGATAAGCAGACAAACAAGCATAGAGAAAGACAGACAGGCGGACGGACAGACGGACGAAAGGACACACACACACACACTCACACACACAGACACAGAGAGAGAGACAGAGAGAAAGAAATATACACACATGCACACACACATACACACACAGTGCAACGAGGTGATAGGACAGAGTCCGCAAAACACAATAAAAGTAAAACACATAATAAAAAAAAGCACCAACTACACTAATGCTATTTGAACAACGACCACAACAAAAACAAAAGCAGCACCACTGCTTTCACCAACAATAACAACAAAAAATAATTATGAATAGTTTGTCCTCAAAAACCAAATCAATATTGTGTAAAAACAACAGCAACATCCACAATGGAAAACCTCAACAAATGATGAATAATTCCAAAAACACACCAGAGTCAAAACCACCTTTACAAACAAATAGAAGTCAAACTATTTTTTTTTTAAAAACAAAAAGACAATAATTATAGCGGCTAATTTTCTGGAATCAATATGCTAATCAAATCAAGTGGAAGAGAAATTCTCCTTTCAGGAATCGCACATCTTGTCTTCAGGGGGACACTTCCTGAAGCACTGTGATCATGAATGAAAGCACAGAAGAGAAAAGGAAGACAGAGAGAACAGGGGACAATAAGCACACGAGCTACAAGAACAGAGGGATTGAAAGAGAGAAAGGGGGAAAAAACAAAGAGGAGGAGGAGGAGGGGGAAGAAAAGGAGGAGGGGGAGGAGGGAGGAGGAGGAGGAGGAGGCGAAGGAAGAAAAGTAAGAGAAGGAAGAGATGCAGAAGCAAGGAAGAGGAAAAACGGGGGAAGGGGATGGGGGGAGGGGGGGGGGGGGGGTGACGGGGGAGAGAAAATGGTGCAGGAGGAGGAAGACATGCAGAAAACAGTGTAATAAAAAGAAAGAAAGAAATGATGATGGCAAGAAGAGGAGGAGAGGAGGAGGAGGAGGAAGGAAGAGAAACGGTGATGATCACATTAACAACGGTGACAATGACAATCTAGATGAAACAACACCAACATCAACAACAACACACACACACACACCACACACACACACACACACACACACACACACACACACACACACACAACACAACACAACACAACACAACACAACACAACACACACGTACACACTAGCAACAGACTAAACACAAAATGTGTTCGGTGTCAGCAAGTACAAGGGAGAAAGAAAGCAAGAGAAGGAAAAGAGATGATGATTTCTCTGTCTCTGTCAGCTGACAACACACTTCACACGCTGACGTCGGAAGACGCTGACAGGAAAATGTCTGAATGGCGCCTCAACTTGGCTGAGAAGTATTTCGAAAATATCGATGATCAGGTAAACGATAACACCACACACACACACACACACACACACACACACACACACACACACACACACACACACACATACATACATACACATTCTCTCTCTCTCTCTCTCTCTCTCTCTCTCTCTCTCTCTCTCTGTGTCTCTCTGTCTCTCCTTTTGGTATTCATCTTATATATGAAATGTATTATTTTTATACAAATGTTTGGTTTATACATTTTATAGTGCTTTACTTTATCATCGTCCAAAATGCATACAATATTGTTCTCCATCTTCAATCAATATACCATGCCTCTTGGAAATGTATTGAGTGAGTTTTAGCTGATTTGCCTCACTTCCAATTGTTGTATTGACGCTGTTGTTGGCGGGGCTGCTAAAACTGGTTTATATCAGGCTCTTCGACATTTTGTAACAACTTGATCTCTTTATTGATAGTATACTTTCTTTTTAAAAAAAAGGGGTTTTAGTGAGGATGCTTTATCAGAATTTATATCTGGTTTATTGTGATGTTGAAAATGCTCTCTCTCTCTCTCTCTCTCTCTCTCTCTCTCTCTCTCTCTCTCTCTCTCTCTCTCTCCCTCTTGCTTCTTGCTGTCTCCCCTCTATTTTAGTTTATCCATATTACCTCATTATAATCAGTGTATCAGTTTTCATGTTAATGTTTGGTTCATTTGAGAATTATATGCTTATTAACGCATATCTCTTTTCTAAAAGTGTGTGTGTGCGTATGTGTTTGTGTCTGTCTGTCTGTCTGTCTGTGGGACGAAACTGTATTTCAACCTTACATATTTTTTCTAAAGTGTGTTTCGTTTACAAGCACAATAAAAGTAAGCCAAACAGAAAAAGAACCAAGAAGAAAAGTAGTAAAAAGTATACATGAGATGGTAACAAAGCGCAAAATAACCGGACATCCCGAATTCTTCACATACAGACACAGGTTCGCTGAAACACACACACACACACACACACACACACACACACCACATCACACACACACACACACACACACTCACACACACACACACACACACTTAATTACAAGTCGCACACACAATTCATTACGAAAGTACCAAAGCTACGACGATTACAACAAATTAATCCCATATTTTTTCCCCCTCTTCACAACAATACAGTTTTTTTTCTCCAAAAACGACCCCTCCCCCCCCACCTCCCTCCAAAAAAAAAAAATCAACGAAACTTTGATTTTCATTAATTTTTCGGGTTTGTATTTATGTTTCTAGAACAAAAAACGTCAAACGGACATGATAATGATGATGAATGAAATGATGACAACAAGGGAAAAAAAAAAGACGATTTCTAACAGGAAAATGAGAGTGGAGACAGTTGGGTGTTGTTTTTATTTTTTTTACATTTGATACAATAAGAGAAGGGCGAAGCTGATGACACGAAAGACTGAAGTCCATAATGAAGGGACTGGTTCGTTATTGCCAGCAGTTGCGCCAGCAATCAGGAGAGGGGGCTGAAGGACTAATTGCGACTGTGAACGACTTAGTACCACTGAGGCCATCACGGTGTTGATAATTAATCGAAAGTTACGCAGATTTAAGTCCTCTTTTGCCAAGTCGTCTGCTGCTCTCTTTTATGACAAACAAAATACCCTTTCTGCTGAAGGAGACCTTTGTTACGTGTGTTGTTTTCTTTCTTTTTTTTCTTTCTTTTTTTTTTTTTTTTTAGAGAAATGATAAGAGTGCTCTGAGCCTCTCTGTCTGTCTAACTAACATTCTGTCTGTCTGTCTGTCTGTCTGTCTGTCTGTCTGTCTGTCTGTCTGTCTGTCTCTCTCTCTCTCTCTCTCTCTCTCTCTCTCTCTCTCGTACATGTGAGTCTGTTTCTGTCACTGAGTATGTGTCTACCCAGCCCCCCATGTCCCTTTCCTCCCTCTCTCTCTCTCTTTCTCTCTCTCTCTCGCTCAACTGAAACCAAAGACGGCAGATGCAGACTGAAACAAAAGACAGCAGATGCAGACTGAATCAAAAGACAGCAGATGCAGACTGAATCAAAAGACGGCAGATGCAGACTGAATCAAAAGACGGCAGATGCAGACTGAATCAAAAGACGGCAGATGCAAACTGAAACAAAGACAGCAGATGCAGACTGAATCAAAAGACGGCAGATGCAGAAATGAATCCAAAAGACAGCAGATGCAAACTGATCAAATGGTACGGCAAGAAGCAAACGATCAAAAGACGGCAATGCACTGATCAAAAGACAGAGATGAAACTGAACAAAGAAGTCAGATGAGACTGAATCAAAAGACACGCATGCAAAACTGAAACAAAGAAGCGGATCTCTGCAAAGTGTGTACGCACAGAAGATCGTATTGTCTAAACTTTTCTTGCCCAAAAAAGAAGTGAAACTAAAGTGGATCGGTGGTTCGGGTCTGCACGCCAGAAAGCGAAAGTCGCGGTTCGAATGAGTGTGGTTCGTTTGTGCCTGAAATTTGCCATCAAGACCAGATGGTGTCTGGCGCTACACGATGAGTGATAACGAGTCACTGGACACGCATTTAGAAGCAACTGCACCAAGCGAGTTGTGCCCGGCAAAACGTTGTAGAACAAAGCCCTTCTGATAGGGGAACGAACAAACAAACATGCAGACAGGAAAACAAGAATAAACAACAACAATGGGTGGCGCTGCATTTGTGGTGATGACGCGCTCTTCCCAGGGAGAGCAGCCTGAATTTCACGCACAGAAATCTGCCTTGACTTAAAAGTGGTATACAATACAATACAATACAACACGACGCAATGCAATGCAATGCAATGAAATACGAAACTGGACTCTTTCTCTCCCAGTCACCACAATCCTTGAGACCAACATACGATACAACACAACAGACATCAATACAATACAACACAATAAAAATCAAAATTGGACTCTTTCTCTCCCGTCACCACAATCCTTCAGACCAACATACAACACAACACAACACAATATGAAACTGGATCCTTTCTCTCCTTGTCACCACAGTCCTTCAGACCAACATACAATACAATACAACACAATGCAACACAACGCGAAACTGGATCCTTTCTCTCCTAGTCACCACAATCCTTGAGACCAACATACAACACAATACAACACAATACAATACAACACAACACAACACAATACGAAACTGGACCCTTTCTCTCTCATCACCACAGTCCTTGAGACCAACATACAATACAACACAATACAACACAATACAATACAACACAACACAATACGAAACTGGACTCTTTCTCTCTCATCACCACAGTCCTGGAGACCAACACTACAATCCTTGACAGGCGCATCCCAGCCCTGCGTGCGGGGTCAAGGTATAAATAAATAAGGCACTGCTGCAAACACGACTTGACGCTACTAGGCTATACTGACCACTCGCTTACTGACTGACAGAGACACTTTCTCTTTCTTCCTCTTCATGTCAGGAGGGGTCAGGCTGCTGAAGAAGGCAGAGAGGAGTGGGGGTGGGGGGGGGGGGGGGGGGGGGGGGGGGGGGGGGGGGGGGGGGGGGTGTCGTCTTCTAATGGGTGAAGTGAAGAAGGAGGGAGAGAGGAACTGTGCTGAGTTACTGCGTAGTTTGGTGGTGTGGTTTTTTGTTGTTGTTGTTTTTTGTTTTTTTTTACTTTTTAGGTCTGTGTTGTGTGTGTGTGTGTGTGTGTGTGTGGGTGTGTGTGGGTGTGTGGGTGTGTGTGTATGTGGTGTGTGTGTGTGTGTGTGTGTGTGTGTGTGTGTGTGTGGTGTGTGTGTGAGCACGTGAGTGACTTTGTGCGTCAGGAGCGGGGGCACAGAGAGGCAGAGAGAGAGAGAGAGAGAGAGAGAGAAGGAGAGAGAGAGAGAGGGGAGAGAGAGAGAGAGAGAGAGATGGAGAGGAGAGAGAGAGAGAGAGGAGAGACAGACAGACAGACAGACAGACAGACAGACAGACGTGGGAGGAGGGAGGGAGAGAGAGAGAGAGAGAGACAGACAGACCAGACAGACAGAGGGAGGGAGGGAGAGAGAGAGAGGGAGACAGATACACAGACAGACAGAGGGAGGGAGGGAGAGAGAGGGAGACAGACACACAGACAGACAGACAGAGGGAGGGAGGGAGAGAGAGAGAGAGAGATAGGGAGACAGACACACAGACAGACAGAGGGAGGGAGAGGAGAGAAGGGAGACAGACAGAGGAAGGGAGAGAGAGAGAGAGAGGGAGGGAGGGAGATAGAGGGAGGGAGGGAGATAGAGGGAGGGAGGGAGGGAGAGAGAGAGAGAGACAGACAGAGGGAAGGAGAGAGAGAGGAGAGAGAGGGGGGAGGAGAGAAAGGAGGGAAGAGAGGGAGGCACACACTCAAAGAGAGGGGAGAGAGAGAGAGAGGGAGAGAGAGGAGAAAGGGAGGAGAGAGAGAGACAGACAGAGACAGAGACAGTGAGGCACACACACAAAAAGAGAGACAGACAGACAGATAAACAGAGACAGACACAGACATTATTCGAAATAAGTGCTTGTATTCAAAAGACGATGAATTGTGGGATAAATGCAGCAGGACACCAAATTCTTTATGTGACAATTTACGCAGCTTGTTACAGAAATGATCTAAGTTTTTTTTTATGCCAAAGGAAGGCAACACTCTGATTGCTATTGTTATTGTTGTATTTCAGAGGAGTAAGCGGATTCTAACTACAAAATTCCATAAAAAAATGTAGCCACAAAATTCAGATTCTAAAAGCACTGTTTTTTCGGCTAATGGCAAAAATGGAGTCGCCGTTTCAGCATGACCACTGGCTGATTTCAACAGGGTAACAGAGCAAAGGGTGTGTGTGTGTTTGTTTGTTTGTTTGTTATGAAACATTTCTATCATAGTTACCTATGCTTACAGGGACGGGACAGCTCAGTGGTCGGAGCACTCGCTTTCCCCCAGCCAAGGTTAAGAAGCGCCGAGCGTGGTTACCAGTTGGATGGGTGACCGTTTGCGCGCCTTGGCTTCAGTACAGTTCCCCCAGTTCACCCAGCTGTAAATGGGTACCTGCCCTCTTTAGGGTCAGGGAAGGTAAAGCAGCGAGGGAGAGGAGATGGGCGCCGCCTCAATATGCTGGCCCTAGAGAAGTGAGGTCTCTGACGCCTCGCTCCCCTACGACCTTATAGGTTATGGGACTCCTCCCTACCTATGCTTACAAATACTAGGCGACCATGGAGGCCATTTCTATTTATCGAATGACATACACACAACAACAACCCCTCTCCCCCACCCCCACCCCACCCAAAACAACAACAACAACAAAACACAACAACAATGACAAGACAAATGTTTCAAATGCATGTATCAAAAAATGAACACACTGTCCACATCACTGACGAGGAAAGCGTTACTCCCTGAACACCAATCGGGATCGAACCACGCCCTGTTTACGCCGATAGTCAGCCAAAGGATTGTAGCTGTTTCTATGGAAAGAATGCACATGCCCGCGCGTGCATGCACACATTCACACACACAGAGAGAGAGAGAGAGAGAGAGAGAGAGAGAGAGAGAGAGAGAGAGAGAGAGAGAGAGAGAGAGAGGAGAGTGGGGGTGGGGGGGGGGGGAATAAACCTCATGTGCTATTTTACACCAGAAATATGAGACACACACACACACACACACACAACAGAGAGAGAGAGAGAGAGAGAGAGAGAGAGAGGAGAGAGAGAGAGAGAGAGAGAGGAGAGAGAGAGAGAGAGAGAGAGAGAAGAGAGAGATAGAGAGAGAGAGAGAGAGAGAGATGAGCCATGAGTAGCTTTTTAAAAAAAAGTCCCTGGAGTAATGCAGAAAAAGGATAAGTCATACGAGCGTCCTTCAAGCGGCTGTCAGTGACAGTCTACACCACACTACACCACACTACACTACACTACACCACACTACACTCCACTACACCACACTACACTACACCACACTACACTACACCCTAGCTGCCTGCCATCCACTGCCTCACGGCCCGGTAATGTCACTACTGTCACGATGTCATGGGCACAGTTTCAGTCACCACAGCAACAGTGCCGGTGGGAACAGATGACAAAATTTACAAAACCGCATACACACGGAGACTAGATGTAAAAAAAAAAGCACATGACTGCTTATTCCATTATCCTCGATATAAAAGAATAAATATAAAAGAATAAATAAATAACAATAAAGAAACAGTAGCTGGGTGATAGGTGTGTCAGCTTGTCGTCACACACGAGCTAGACTGGCGAGCGTCCTTGGTCCTCCTCCACCTGGTGTGTGTGGAAAGTGTGACATGGTACGCTCGGTAAAGCCAGGGATTGTTTGAGGGGATAATTATTGCCCATGAGATCAACGCTGCACTAACCCCTATCTAGTTCAAACAGTGCGACGTTCAAAATCCTCGATTTTCTTTGATTATTTTGGGATTTTTTTTTTTAAATGTTAAGATTGAAAGAAATTACAATGTGCCTGGTAGCTTCGTTTTGTCTTAGTATTATGGAGTGTGTGTGTGGGAGGGTGTGTGTGTCTTCTTCTTCTCCTTCTCTCTCTCTCTCTCTCTCTCTCTCTCTCTCTCTCTCTCTTCTCTCTCTCTCCTTCTCTCTCTCTCTCTCTCTCTCATAAAATCTTATGTCAGCTGACTGTGCGAAAGACGAATAATATGGTTTTACCCTGGTCACCCTCCCTATGCATGGCTTCTGGGCTCTGCATACAAGTTTCTGTAAATCTGCCTTAACTTGCTCCTCCTTTGCCATCGTTTCATCGTGAGCCCCCCACCCCACCCCACCCCCCACCCACCCCCTCTGAAAAAACCCAACCCCACCCAAAATGCTAAGAAACAAATAGAACAAGCAAAAAATCCCTCATTTAATAACACCGCCCCCCCCCCCCCCCCCCCTAAAAAAAAACCCAAAAAAACAAACACAACAACAACAACCCCCAAACCTAACAAAATCAACAACAACCAACCTCCATACCTCCTCGCCTCAGCCACTCTCGCCCCAAGCCCGCGAGCTACCTGGCGCCTGTGAATCTGGCCTCTGCTGGTACAACAAAGTCATGGCCTTGCCTCTCCAGTTTCATCATCAGACAGCCGTCCGTCCGTCCGTCCATCTATCTCCCTGTGGTACACTGTACGCTCGAGGTTTTGCCTTCAGAAAGTCGGTCACCTGTGTGTGTGTGTGTGTGTGTGTGTGTGTGTGTGTGTGTGTGTGTGTTGTGTGTGTGTGTGTGTGTGTGTGTGTGTGATTGTGTGTGTGTGTGTATGTGTGTGTGTGTGTGTGTGTGCGTGTGTGTGGTGCGACACAGCTTGCTTCTACGTAGAATGGGGATTGTTTATGGTCGATGAAAGTCTGATTTATATGCTTTATACTGCTTCGTGGCTGATAACATATTAGGATTACAAATACAGGGAAAAAATATAGCGCGCGCACACACACACACACCACACACAGAGCAGACAAGTCAGAGAGAGAGAGAGGAGAGAGAGAGAGAGAGAGAGAGAGAGAGAGAGAGAGAGAGAGAGAGAGAGAGAGAGAGAGAGAGAGAGAGAGCAAAATAATATTTTCACAATTCCAGGGTAAAACGTACTCTACAGACTGTTCAAACATACCAACACAACAATGGAAACACAAAATGGAAGGAAATGAGAATCTGGGAGAAGGAAATGAGAGAGAGAGAGAGAGACAGAGAGGGTGTGTGTGTGTGTGTGTGTGTGTGTGTGTGTGTGTGTGTGCGTGCGTGCGTGCGTGCGTGCGTGCGTGCGTGCGTGCGTGCGTGCGTGCGTGTGTGTGTGTGTTAAAAAACACCACCCTATATTTTCCTTTATTTTTTAGTTTCAAAGTTTAGAAAACTGGATACTCAAAAATAACAAAGTTTTACTGATTGAAGACAAAAGTTTAACAAAAACAGACCCATAATAAACAACAATCCCAACAAATCCTAAACATAACAAAAACCCCAAACAAAAACACAAACCACCCCCACCGCCTGCCCCATCTAAAAAGAAACAACCCCCAAAAAAAAACGAAAAGTGGGAGTTCGGCAGCCCACATCAAAAGGGAGAAAAAAAAACACCTGTAAAAGCTGCAGTGAGGTATCAAAACTCGGAACAAAATCTGTGAGCCTTAAGCCGTACAAATCCAGGACTGTGTTTTAACAGCTGTGTTTTTCTCGAAAGAAGAAGGGTAGGGTTCATCACAACACACAGCTGCATCACTGTCAAGCCGGTGGAGTGCATTACAAAGGACACTTGCATTACTTACTACACACATACAGAGATACGTCTACTACCACCCTGCTCCTGTCGCGGTGAGACAGTATGCCAAAAGAGCTGCAAGTGTTAGATACGTTCTCCCGTTACATCGGTCCTGTCACAGCACTAGGTTGAAGTAGGGGCAACAGAGCTATAGCGTTACATTGCTCTCCCGTTACATTGGTCCTGTCACAGCAAAGGCTAGCCTGTAGCAGAGGGGAAAGCTTTAGCTGTGGGGGTAATGCAGGTCCTCCCGTTACCAACAAACGACAGTGGCAGAGTTATGTTTCTCGGGACCCCTTCCCCCTAGGCCTAAAGCCATAGTGGCTGCTGGCTGGGCTGGGCTGTCTGCAGTCAGTTATTTATTAATTTGTTTATTTATTTTTATTTCGAGGATAATGGAATAAGCACTCATGTTGGTTGTTTTTGTTTTTTTACACCCAAGTCCTGGTGTGTATACAGTTTTGCCAATTCTGTCATCCATTAAAGAAAGGGTATACACAGAGAGAGAGAAGAGAGAGAGAGAGAGAGAGAGAGAGAGATGAGTGAGAGAGGGAGAGAGGTGTGTGTGTGTGTGTGTGTGTGTGTGTGTGTGGTGTGTGTGTGTGTGTGTGTGTGTGTGTGTGTGTGTGTAATTGTGTGTGTGTATGTATTGTGTGTGGTGTGTGCGTAGTGTGTATTGTGTGTGCGTGTGTGTGCGTGAGTGTGTATTGTGTGTGTGTGTGTGTGTGAGTGTGTGTGTGTATTGTGTGTGTGTGTGTGTGTGCTGATCTGACAGTGCTGTAATATCCCGGGCTGTCATACATGACCCGGGGTCCCAGTGAACACATCGGACAGTTACTGATACCAACGAAGTGCCAAAGCCTGCACTGAAATGTTTGTCCCGCTTTACTATGAAATCTTCAGACTTCACTTCAGCCATAACAAGCTTCAGCATAACGACATAATTATACTCTCCTTTCAAGGACAAACAAAAATCCTCTGAAGTAGAGTATGGCTGCTCGTACGAGAACATACTCACTCATAAACCCTAGTAATGTCTCATCCAGTGTTTCGCTGAATCCCAGGTGTGATGATGACAGCGCATTCTAGGTGACTCCCCGAGTGTTAAGCTGGGGAACGCCAAACACTTTGTGACCCGCTGCTGCTTCTTCACTGCCATCTTCACCAAACCACAGAGCAGTTTTCAGCTTCAGTTTTCTCCAGGTAACCAATCCACCATCCAGTAATATGGTTTACAGCCCAGCCCCACCAAAGGAGTCAACCGTGTGCACTACATTACATCGCATAATTATACGCTACACCACAATCGCCAAGAAATACATTTTAGTGGATGACATGAATTACTGGCTCTTTAATGTGCACAGGTGGATAGTCAGCATACATTATTATTATTATTATTATTATTATTATCATTATTATTGTTATTATATGTATAGTCAACATACACGAAAGGGAGTAACACTGGCAATTCACCACCCAAGTTGATTTGGGGGAACTGTCTGTCATATTCTAACCCATAAACCACCAATGACCAGCCAGATTCAAACTTCTGACCCAAAACTTCAGAACCAGTAGGATTCTACCCACTGGACAGTTTCAGGTTGTGGAAGGGTACTGAAACGTCTGCTGGTGTCAGCATCTTACCGGAAAACAGCGTTAGGCCAGTCTGTTCACGCTGATAGGATTAACTTACATCCACCGACTACATATCCACTTTACTCTCCTTATCCAGTTTCCCTCCTGCCCTTAATAACGTGGAACAGCGTTACTGTATGAAGCCCTGACCTAAATTAATGTACCACAGCCCCAGGCGTTTACACCAGACCTGATTAGGCTTCTCCCATAATTAACTTCTTGGAAGTGCTGTTGAGCCAGCCCATGAACTTTTCTGACAATGCCGCGGACAAGTTGCCGAGAACCTGGGTAACCCCATCCCTCTCCAGGTAGCAGGATGCATGCTGGGTATGCTCGTAGTCGTCCATCCTTCCGTCCACTACTCATCAACAACAAAAATGGATGGGGTTTTATTGTGTGTCCAAAATGTTTTCCTGTACGCGTTTTTGCTCATGGGGTTTCGGGTTATTTCTCAACCAAGGGATTTTTAGGAGAGAAGAGTCGGTTGTTGGTTGTACAGAACTGAACAAATCAAACGAAAATATTTGAAGGCACTAAGAGTAAATAAACACAGCAACTGCTATTGACTGCCTGCATTTACCACCGTGCCCACATGAACAGACGCTTCACGTGCTAAGCGTTGTTAGACCTGGTTTGTAACGGAGGCAGAACTGAAATAAATGGGTTATTTCCACCATCTCTGTCGCATTCAAACCTTCTTGCACTCTTCGTTCTTCCAACGAAAGGCTTCTCTAACTTCCGATTCCCCAACTACAGACAGGTGAATGGACTCTCACGTTTTAAAGCACCAAAAATTTTGATTTCATTACCAATCCATCCACCTAGCGTGACAAGCCACTTCTGTTTAAAAAACTAGTCTTAGATCACATGTATTTCCACAGGTTCTTCTTCATTGGGGGTCCGTGTGCAAGCGTGTACGGTCTTCGAAAATATGTTTATTAATGTGTATGAGGTTGTGTATGCATGCATGCGTGCGTGCATGCGTGCGTGCGTGCGTGCGTGCGTGCGTGTGCGTGCGTGCGTGCGTGCGTGCGTGTGTGTGTGTGTGTTGTGTGTGTGTGTGTGTGTTGTTGTGTGTGTGTGTGTGTGTGTGTGTGGTGTGTGTGTGTGTGTGTCTGTGTCTGTGCTGAGTGTG
>CM054147.1:13651194-13673694 GCA_028751875.1 Rapana venosa
CCATGTCTTTTCATGGAGCTTTAAAACAAAAAAATTGGTCTTTCTATTTACTTTTTTTTTTTTTTGGGGGGGGGGGGGGGGGGGGGGGGGGGGGGGGGGGTATTTGATTTGTTGTTGTTTTTACTCTTCCGTTTTAATTTTTCCTGCCTTTAAAAAAATGTTTTCCTTTTAGTTTTTTTCCCTTTTATTTACACAAACTACATACATTATGTGTCAAAGTCATATTTTCATTTTCAGATGGTATGTGAATAAGCAACATATTTGCCTTTTTTTCTATTCAGCCACTCATATATTTTTTTAATCATCAATATAGAGAAAAACAAGGAAAAATGAATGAAAAAGCAATACAAAGCAGGGGGGGGGGAGGAGGAATAGCAAGTTACAATCTCTTCTTACAATATCTATCATTCGTGTGTGTGTGTGTATATGTGTGTGTGTGCGTACTCATTTTTAACACACACACACACACACACACACACACACACACACACACACACACAAACACACTATACTCTTACCTTTAATTCCACAACAGAAACACACCATTGATAATAAAATTACAAACAGCAGAGGAACACACACACACACACACACACACACACACACACACACACACACACACACACACACACACACACATTTACAGTCAGTATCACCACTGCTCTCCCCCAGACAAAACTTGATGACAGCAAATCTTCAGTCAAGTCCTCCCAGCAGTTTACCACGGTTATCGCCAATCTTTGCTTTGTAATCTTTCACAAAAATACGCGACGCGACGCGCTATGCTCGTGTGTTTTATGATAAAAATTCAAATCCGTTCTAATTGGGGGCTAGGCTCCATTCTCCTGTGTCAACTGCTCAGGATGCTGCAGTGAAGAGCGAAGACTTCAAGCCATCAATTTGGAGACCATAGTTACTTTCTTAACGATCTTCATCTTTAAAAAAAAAATACTAAAGTCTTGTAACTTTTTTTTTTTTTTTTTTTTTTGGGGGGGGGGGGATTCAAACTTGTCTCTGTGTAATTGGACCTTAAAATCAGGACTGAGAGAGAGAAAGAAGCTTTTCCTTTTTCAAAATTGTCCATGAGGATGATACTCGTTTATAATGATTGTTGGTATAAACAAAGCTGTTGGTTGTGTTGGTAAGGAGAAATTAGGTTTAATATGTGTCTGCATGTGATTTTGCTCTTGTTTGTATGTTTTCCTTACGCGCATGTTAAGGAAGTTTTATGTGTACGATTTCTTTCTGTCTCTCTTTTTTGGTTTCAGCGTATCATTTTGTGTATGAAATCAAGTAAGATTGTCTTTTCTTAATATTAAAAGAAGTAGTGAATTAGTAACGGACCCACAAAGTGATTTATGCCCCCAGAATTCTTCTTGGTCAAACGCTCAGGCAGCAACTACTGTTGTCCGTCATATGAGCAAAAATGCGTTGTACTGCCGTTAAGCAAGTCCAGCACAACCCACTTCGGTGTGGGAAAGAATCTTTATCTTCAAAGTCTTTCTGGTAAAAAAAAGAAAGTTTAAAAAGGCAGGAGAACGGACCAAGAAGGCAGAAAACAGACAAGAAGGCGGTGATAGGAAGAAAAGCAACAAGGCAGAAACAAAGAGAGGGATAGAAAAGATGAAATTCCTAGCACAGAATGTCCACAAGGTGGGGATGCTGTTTACACTGACAGGCCCCGGCAGCGTCCCTACGGGGGATTTTTTTTTATAATTAATTTTTAAAAATTTCTTTTGTTGTTACAAATACATATATGCATGACAAGCATTATCAATATCAATAAACGTTAACTAGCAATAGTCGCATGTTATGAATGCACTTCAAATATTGTACATAACAAAGAAATAGGCTATACAGCACCTGCAACATACATACATACACACATACAAACATACATACATATAACACAACGGCATTTTATACAGTAAACAATTCACATGCCATGCCATCGAAATATTACACAGTTTTTCAATTGCCATTCCTCCCTCCCCCATTACAGGAGGGCTTGATGGGATGTTTGTTTTGTTTTGTTTTGTTTTGTTTTTTTTGTCCCTACGGGGGATCACCTCAGGATGAGCGCATCACCACTTGTACAAGAGTATTTGTTTCCTCACGAGATGGACTTTTTTCTCACACAGAATTTCTCTAGGGACAACTCTCGTGTCGTTACCTTCGTTGGCTGGATTTTTCTTTACCACACACATTAAACAATATGCCGCACACGCGACCTCTGTTTATAGTACTATCATCTCAGAAAGACTAGCACCCAGATCACGGCTCATGGGCCAAAGGATGGGGGTCAAAGTGTGGATAAGTTCTGAATACGGCACTTGCATTGCCAACTTTGTGACAAAAATTACAGCAGCAATAACAACATCACATAATGGGGACTGTCTGGAAGGCGGATCGCAGCTACCTGAACGGTGAGTAAACCGTCACACACACACACACACACAACATGCCATCACTGGGGAGCCTTGCAGCTCTAGCTGAGGAAGAAGACATGGGACACACCAAGACAATACTTGTGCACTGGGAAGTGACAGGAGAAGTATTATTTTAAAAAACTATTTAAAAAAACAACAACAACAACAACAAGCAAACAACAGCCAAAACAAAGCAAAACAAAATAACATACAGAACCAACGAAAACACACACGCAAACACACACACATTTTTGTCTAATATTACTTAATGTGAAAAGACGTTAAATTAAAGAACAACACACACACACACACACCCACACACACACACTCACACACACTCTCTCTCTCTCTCACACACACACTCACACACATACTCTCTCTCTCCTCTCTCTCTCTCTCTCTCCACCACACACACACAACACACACACACACACTCACACTCACTCACGCACACGAACCGGACATTTCACCACTTCACGAATACACCTTGGCGTGCATGAACAACATTAAAAAAAAACCCATCAAACCTCCCCTAGCACTCACTACTAATGTGTCTCATAAAATGGTTCGCGCATTACTACATACAACATATCGTACACACACACACACACACACACATACTCCTCTCTCGAGTGTCTAATATAGCGCCTGGAACAACAAGGGATGGCTTACTTAGGGGCCCCTGTGCAGTTGGTTCTTTTAATGTGTTAACCATACGCCGTCTCCTGGCGTGTGATATTTCTGCGGCTGTAAAAATGGGGTGTCGAACGCGACGCTTTCTCTGCAGCGCCATGTTTCTCGTGACGTCAATTGGCTAGGGCAATGACGTGTTTTCGCGGTGGTTCAGTGGGTACACTATCGTTATGTCAACGTTCTGTGAATTTGCGGTTTGTTCTTGAAGTTGTAGTAGTAGTAGTCGCAGTTGTAGCAGGCGAACAAAGTAAAACAAACACACGCAAATACACCAGTGTTTGCCGTGGACAAAAAGCAGAAATTATGTAGTCTAGTACTGGGGTTGGTTGTTTTTTTAGAGTTGTCAGTGAGCGAGCGTACGTGTGTCCTAGTATATACATATGTATAGTATATGTGCATGTATGTACAAGTGTGTGTGTGTGTGTGTGTGTGTGTGTGTGTGTGTGTAACTGCCGATTTAGGATCTGTCACTTTCTAACAAAAAACAAACAAACAAAACAAAACAAAAAGCGGAACAGGTTTTTAACGTCTACACAAGATGTTCTACTTGCCTTCCTACACGGGGCCTCAGTTTATCAGTCTGATCCAAGCAATTTAGGGGGAGTGGAGTCGGCACTGATCTTAACTCCTGGGGGAAAAATCCTTTCGAACCTCGGGCCTCTATGGTGGCTTGAACCCGGGCCCGTCAGATCACGAGCTCAAAGTTCTAACCACTAGGCTACCCCGCCCGACAATACTTTTCCTTCTTTTAAATTTTTTTTAAAAAGTAAACAATGTTGTTGTTTTTTATTCGACAGGCGAGGAAAAAGGGAAACGGATGTTTGGTTGGTTTAGTTTTTATTTGTGTTATTTTCTTTTTTCCTTTTTTTTTTTTTTTTGGGGGGGGGGGGGGGGGGGGGGGGGGGGGGGGGGGGGTAGCTTTTGAAGTGGCACTGGCGAAGAAGATCTAGTTATCGCAGTATCAGTGACAGTTGAAAGAGAACAATAACTAAGGCATCCTCCTATCCAAAACTGAATTTAATGTTTTCACATTCAAGCTTCCCTCGCAAGACTTCCCTGCCCCTTGAGAGAGAGAGGGGGGGAGGGAGGAAGGGAGAGAGAGAGAGAGGTGGGGAGGGAGGAAGGGGAGGGAACAGAGAGAGGGGGGAGAGAAAGAGACCAGAGAGACAGAGAGAGAGTATAGATAAGGATGAGAGACTGGCCAAAAAAACCCCACCAAAAAAAACCACCAAATCTTGTATCATCAACACACACCACACACACACACACACACACACCACACACACACACACACACACACACAGCAACACAACAAAAATCAACAACCACAACAAGTCACATTATCTCTTTCTCTCCCACATTTTCTTTGATTAATTGTTTTTGAGCAAACTTTGTGTCCCACACCCACCCTCCCCCTAAATCTAAAATCTTCAAAAACCACTCCTCCTCCCCCCCCCCCCCCCCCCTCCCCTCCTCTCTCCCCTCCTCTCCTCCTCTCTCTCTCTCTCTCTCCTCCTCTCCTCTGCTTGTCAGTCAAAAATCAAGAGGCAAATCCTTGCCGGAGGGCCAAGTCACCTGGGCTGAATCATCGCTACATGTCAACAGTCCCTCTCCTCTCGTCAGTCTGTCAGCCAGTTACACACACAACACACACACACACACACACACACACACACACACACACACACACACAGAAAGGGGGAGAGAGAGAACCTCTTGCGCACACGTTAAAACCTGTTCCGCCTTTTCAAAGAGTAGGCTATTTGTGCCGGTGGGACCAGATGGCAAAATACACAAAACTATGCATGCAAATGGTGGCTGATGCCCAAAGCACATGAAAGCACAGTTCATTATCCTCGAAATTAAAGATTTTAAAAAACCTAATAAAATGAAAATAAACAAACATTATTGAACCACAATGACTGGATATGAATCCACAGTATTTCACTTTCGCTAGAAATTAAAAGTCACCTAATACTAATTTGTAACCGTGGTTGCTCTTTCTGCTTTCTTCACCATCCTTTTCATCCTTTGTTCCTGTCATAATTATAATATACAGCACTATTGAAGTTTCCACTTACATTACATTTACACTACATTACATTAATACGCCACACATCACGCAAGAAGTTAGTGACCTAACATTCTTCTCTAAAAACAAGAGATTGGCAATCAGTTAGCTTTTCACCCTATAGGCAGAAAGTTTGTGATATTTAGCATTTCACTTTTAAATATTGTAAATTAATGAATTATTGAAATTCCACACGAAAGATAAAAGATGAAACGGAATAATGATCACTTCGCAGTTCACAAGTCGAGACAGGTATCAGTAAATATCTAATTTATCAGTCGTTAATTTATTTTTTTTAACAATCCTCCGCCTCAAAAATAAAATATTACTTCCCATTCCACTTTGTTGGTCGGGTATTTGAGAATAACTATAAAGAAAAACAACAAGGAACATACTTAAGATCAATTTATATTCCTAACAACAACAAACATACTAAAGATTACTTAACATTCTACTTTTGTAGGTCAGGTACGAGATACCAACCACCCCCCCCCCCCCCCCCAAACAAACAAAAAAAACACAACAAAAAAAACCCACACACACAAACCCACACACAAAACAACAACACACACCTGATAATTATTACTTCACATTCCACTTCATAGGACAGAGAATTACCAAGTCTAAATAAATAAATAAAAAACAATGATTACTCCTTATTCAACTAGGTCAGGTGTTAAAAAAATCACTTCATCTATGGAAAATAAAAACTTACTATAGATTACATCGCATTCCTTTCTGTAGGTTAGGCATTAGAGAATCACTAAACATTCCATTCATTAAAGCCAGAGATCAGTTAACATTCCACTCATTAAAGCCAGAGGTCAGTTAACACTCCATTCATTAAAGCCAGAGGTCAGTTAACATTCCACTCATTAAAGCCAGAGATAAGTAACACTCCACTCATTAAGGCCAGAGGTCAGTTAACATTCCACTCATTAAAGCCAGAGGTCAGTTAACATTCCACTCATTAAAGCCAGAGATAAGTAACACCCACTACATAACCAGAGGTCAGTTAACATTCCACTATATTAAAGCCAGAGGTCAGTTAACATTCCACTCAATTTAAAGCCTAGAGATAAGTAACACTCCACTCATTAAGGCCAGAGGTCAGTTAACATTCCACTCATTAAAGCCAGAGTCAGTTAACATTCCACTCATTAAAGCCAGAGATAGAACACTTCCACTCATTAAGGCCAGAGGTCAGTTAACATTCCACTCATTAAAGCCAGAGGTCAGTTAACATTCCACTCATTAAAGCCAGAGATAAGTAACACTCCACTCATTAAGGCCAGAGGTCAGTTAACATTCCACTCATTAAAGCCAGAGGTCAGTTAACATTCCACTCATTAAAGCCAGAGATAAGTAACACTCCACTCATTAAGGCCAGAGGTCAGTTAACATTCCACTCATTAAAGCCAGAGGTCAGTTAACATTCCACTCATTAAAGCCAGAGATAAGTAACACTCCACTCATTAAGGCCAGAGGTCAGTTAACATTCCACTCATTAAAGCCAGAGGTCAGTTAACATTCCACTCATTAAGGCCAGAGGTCAGTTAACATTCCACTCATTAAGGCCAGAGGTCAGTTAACATTCCACTCATTAAGGCCAGAGGTCAGTTAACGTTCCATTCATTAAGGCCAGAGGTCAGTTAACGTTCCACTCATTAAGCCAGAGGTCAGTTAACGTTCCATTCATTAAGGCCAGAGATGAGTGACCGCTTAGTATTCCACACTTAAGTTTGGAGATAATTGACCATTGAGTGTTCCACTCATATGATACGAGATTACTGACTGATTACCATTCATGACAAATCAATATTCCATTCTTGAGGTCAGAGATCAGTGACAAATCAATATTCCACTCTAAGGTCAGAGATCAGTGACAAATCAATATTCCACTCTAAGGTCACAGATCAGTGACAAATCAACATTCCATTCTTGAGATCACAGATCAGTGACAAATCAATATTCCACTCCTAAGGTCAGAGATCAGTGACAAATCAATATTCCATTCTTGAGGTCAGAAGATTGGAGACCACTTAGTATTCCACTCTTAAGGTCAGAGATCACTGACAAATCAGTATTCCCTTCTTAAGGTCAGAGATCAGCCATCACTCAGTATTCCACTTTAAAGGTCAGAATTTTTTTTTTATCAGCTGACTACAGAGGCCATAACTGGGCTGGCACTGGGTCAAACTCAGAAAAACAACGTAAATAATGATTACCCCTCAAAAAGTGGAAAATGTAAAAAAGAAAACTTCCATATCAACTTGTCTTCGGGTTTTTGTTTTTGGTTTTAAATCAATATGTTCTTGATAATTTTCAGATGAAACATATTGTTTCAGAATTTTTTTTCTTTTTAAAAGAAAGAAAGAAAGAAAAGGAATAAGTTTGAGGTATGGGCTTACCTTTACATCCTAACTGTTGAAGAAGTATGACTTGACCAACCACAACAGACTTCAGGCTCTACCCATTACCAGGTACAAAGTGGGGGGGTCCAGTGACCACAGACAGCTGGCAGCCAAGAACAAGCTCCCTGAACCAACAGCCCCCTCCCTCCACGAGAGCAGCTGTCTGTGCAAGTGGCGAGGCAATATTTCCTCCCGCATTCAAGTTGATCCCAGCTCCTCCTGTTCAATCCACTCCCTACACCAACCAACATGCAAAAGCGCTGCACAGCACAGCACAGCAACAGCAACAGCAACAGCACAGCTGCAGCATCTCTGATCAGTCAGATCCCCCCCCTCCCCCAAACTCTTTTCATATCCACCAGTAGAGCATACTGTACCACTAACCCCCTCATTCACCACATCCATCCATACAACACAACAACGCCTTCTTCATTCTTGTCGTCTGCACAGCTCGCTAGCTAGCGCATAGTTTTAATTAACGCCTGGAAATCTGGCAATTAATGCGTGAAATAGGATTTGTCAACACTGACGCGACAACTCTCAACCCCAAGCCTGAAATAGAGAGCGCCTGTCGCTCAATGTTTGGCGTCCGATTTCGGGGCGAGGGCTGTTCAAACCATCTTAATGAGCGCTCTCTTTCATCAGGGCCATTCGCCGTGCAGGGTTGGGTTTGTAAATTAACTTTTCATGCGCCTTTACCTCTGTAAATTGAACTGTGTGTGTGTGTTTTCATTTTGTTCAGTTTCTTTTTTGTTGTTGTTGGTTTGTTTGTGGGGAGTTCGATGATGGCAAGGTTTGCCAAGCGAACAAAATGGCACACCTCCGCTAAATGGGGCTGTCGTTGCGATTGTCTTTGTTTCAAAGGGGTTTGTCACTGAACAAAGGGGATCTGTTTTCCGACTTAAAAGAGAGACTCCCAGATTGATCTCTCTCTCTCTCTCTCTCTCTTCTCTGCCCCCCCCCCGCCCCCCCCCCACTCTCTCTCTCTGTGACCTCCCCCCCTCCCCCTCTCTCTCTCGTCCCCCCCCCCCCCCCTCTCTCTCTCTGGTATATTTTTCTTTTGTTTGTTGTTAGTTTGTTTGTATCTGTCTCTTTGATTCTCACTCCTTCTCTTTCCCTCTGATTCAGTCAGTGAATTTCTGGGGTTTTTTTTCCTTTTCTGTTTCATTCTCTATGGGTTTTACCTGTTTCTCCCTGATCTATGAGTAAAACCTCTCTCTCGTTCTCTCTTCTTCTCTCTCTCTTCTCTTCTCTCTCTCTCTCTCTCTCAGACCAGCTTTTATTAAGTTTTCTGTATTTGGTATAATTATAAAATCATTCATGAACTATACGTCAATCAGTCTTATAGAGATGTTTGGAAAAATTGTCCTTTTTGAAACAGATTGGGGGATGAACGGAATGTATTAATAGTTTGTCCAGTATGTTACTGGTCTAAGACAGACATAGGTGTCAGTTATGCATGCAAACTAACGGAAAAACGTTGCTACAATCTTTATTACAAAATGAAAACTAACGACAAGGGATGTCGCTATGCTTATTTTTTATGCTAAGACAGAGAGAAGAACATATATCAACAGTTACATCATAGAAACACATTAAAATCATAGTATATCATGTCACAGTATAGTTTTATATTCTTTCTTTCCCCACGAAAGGCTTTTGTTCTTTCTATCATGCTTCTTTCAGTTATTCTTAGCTTTTTCTCGGTTTTCATGCAAGTCCCTTTGTACACAGGACGAAGTTAAAATCTGGTTAAGTTGTTCAGTTGTTAAGTCTCTTTTCTCTTCAGATGGATGATGCTGGGTGGTTTTCAATTTTGGAGAGAAAAAACCAAAAGGTGGCCTTCCCATGCAGAAAACTGCTTCTTTCTAAGTGCTGAAAGTATTCTGTGCAGCGTTATGCCAGGTGTGCGTCTGACCAAGAATCCACGGCAAAACAGAGGCTTACCCATGCCGAAGTCGGATGTGCTGGGCCTGACTTGTCAGGCGCTTAACGGCAGCCCAACGCATTTTTGCTCATACGACAGACAACAGTGGTTGCTATCTGAGCGTTCGACGACGAAGAAAAAGAGGCTTACTGTCACCACCCTCCTTCGTCATGGAAAACAAGTACCGTGAAATTCGATCCCTTACAAATTTGTTATGTTATGTAATATCCTTTCCACTTGACTTGATTTCACTTCTTTTATAATCTATTAAAGAGTTGGCGATGGAACTCCACTGAATTATTTTTTCTCGAAAACATCATCCGCAAGTGGAACCTAGCGGAGCCCAACTCTCTCTACAGGTTGCAGACTGCATGCTGGGTAGGTCTATGTCATCCATATAACCAACTTGTGTTGGCTTTTTTGTGTGTGCATGCTTGGTATGTCTATGTCACCCATATAGCCAACTTGTGTTGGCTTTTTTTTCTATAACAGGCAGATGGAAATTTAATGCGTGTGCGAGATGTTCTGCGTGTGTTTGCACATGGAACTTCAATCTATAGTCTCCTCCGAGGGACTTTGTCTTTGCGCATGGAACTTCAATCTACAGTCCCTTCCAAAGGGCTTTCAGGAGGAGCGGAGTCAGTCAGTGTCCATGCTAAACACAGCAGGGAAGCTTCAGTCTTCTGGACCCCACAGCTCAGCAGACACTGGAAGCTACGTCCTCCTCAGTTCACTCACGGCAGCTGACGCCACTTTCTAAGCACTAGCCTAGTCTAGCCAGTCAGCGTTATTCAAAGCAGAAGGAACAGAAAGCCCTGACGTTGTAGAATGTGTGTGTGTGTGTGTGTGTGTGTGTGTGTGTGTGTGCGTGTGCGTGCGCGCGCGCGCGCGTGTGCGTGGTGTATGTAAAATGATTCATAACTTTTTTTTAAAGGGGGCGGGGGGGAGGGTACAGACACTGAGTAATATGATATAATACATCACATTTCGAAAGAAAAACATCAGAAAAAAGACGAATGTTGGCGTGACAGCAACACCCCGGCTTGGCAGTGAGAGCAGTGGACAGCCAGCACAACACAAGGCCTGCACTGTCTTCCATTCCCTCCTCCTCTTCCTGTTCTTCTTCATCTTCTTACACTGAAGGGAACATTAATTAAACTTTTTTTTAAAGAGAGAAAGGGGAAAAAATCCAGAACAAGACAGAAAAAGAAACAAGAAAAGTATAAATAAGCAGATATGACGGCTTCATTTTTAATTAAAAATAAAAAATAAAAGGGGGTGGGGGCGCTCAGAGGGAGAGAGATTGTCTGTTTTGTCTGGCTGTCCCCCCTCTCCTTCCTCCCTTCCAAATCACTATCAAAATTAACGAATCAGTATATATTTCTCTCTCTCTTTTTCTGCCCCCCTCAAGATTTAAAATATAATTCCTTTAACCCCTTTAGGGCAATGGAGGATTACAAACACATTTAACAGGAGAATAAGCCTAGAATATTATCAGTACCAACAGAAACTTTTAAAAAACCAAAACACCTCCCCCCCCCACCACCACCAAAAAAAAACAAACCCAAACACAACACAACCAACAACAACCCAACAACCAAGTGTTCTGAATGGAAGGAACAACTATACCAAAACCACCACACACAAAACCGAAAAAAGACTGCAAGACATTAAAAAAAAACCCTTTTACATCCACTTTTTTTTTTTAAAAACACACACACACAATTTGAATGACGGCTGTTGGAACATGCACTCAGTTGTGAAAGAAAACAAATGACATTTCGGCAGATCTGATCAATTTTGACCTAGACAGACAAACCTGTCCAGATTTGCAAGTCATCAGCTTACAAAAATTATGACTGGACCTGGGCTGAAGAAAATGCCGTGTTTGTTGTAAACGTTTGAAGTAGGAACATTCTACGACAAAACTAACTTCCTCCCATAGAACAGACAGTGCATTTGGAACATACTCTATGTCTTCCCATGTAATATCAAGAAAGCATCCAATCTCAATAGGAAGTTTGTGACAACTGCAAGGAAATTTGGTAAAGAGCGTAGACATTATATACATCTGGTAGACAAGTTATGTATTTTTCCATACCAAAATTGATTTTATTGTTCTTATAATAAAGATATCTATGATTGTCGCAAAGCTCATTTCTCTATTCATTCATTCACTCACTCACTCACACACACAAACACACACAAATATACACAACGGGCGCGCGCACACACACACTCCCCAAAAGTCCAGATGAGACTATAAACCGAGGTCCCGTGTGTGAACGCATGCAGAACATCATGCGCACACGTTAAAACCCGTTCCGCTTTTCGGAAGAGTAGGCCATTGTGTGTCGGTGGGAACGGATGACAAAACTGACAAAACTGCATACACATGGGGACTGGATGTAAAAAATAAAAAAGCAAGTGCTTATTCCATTATCCTTAAAATAAAAGAATTTTTAAAAACCAAAACCAAACAAACACACACATAATAATGATAATAATAATAATAATAATAATATGGAATCTATATAGCGCTGAACCTTGCAAAAAACAAACAAATCGAAGCGCTTACATACACACTTACACACACACACACACACACACATACACACACACACACACACACACACACACACACAGCAATGCTCGGACTACCTACCCCTAGGAGTGTGACTTCATACTTTATTCTCCAGCAGCACCACCAGTTCATTTTTCACTCGCCGCTTCCTCTCCTGAATAAATCTAGCAGAACGTGTTTATGCATACATATTATGACCGTCTGTTAGTCCGTCCGTCTGTGTGTCCGTGCATACTTATTCCCTGGGAGACGTATTTGCGGTGAACGTTCTCCACCATCCCCCAACTCCTCTCTCCAGTTTTTCGTTTGTTTGCTTGTTTTTTGCTCGATGGTTCGTCTGTGGGTTTTCATTTTGCTGTTGTTGCTGCCGTTTCTGTTCGTCATTTGGGTTTTGTTGTTGTGGTTGTGGTTTGGTTTGTTGTTGGTGGTTTTTTTGGTGTTTTTGTTGTTGTTGTTGTTGTTTTGGGGTTTTGTTGTTGTTGTTGTTTTGGGGTGTGTGTGTGTATATATGTGTGTGTGTGTGTGGGGGGGGGGGGGTGTTGTTTGTTTTTTTTGCTGGTTTTTTTGTGTTTAGAACCCCCACCCCCATCGTGCCCAATTCCATTTTGAACTGAGAATGAAAACTACCCCTGATTCTTCTTCTTTTCTTCCCCCCCCCCCCTCTCTCTCTCTCTCTCTCTCTCTCTCTCTACTCTCTCTCTCTCCTCTCTCTCTCTCTCTCTCCTCCCTCCCTCTCCAGTTTCCATTTCTTCTTTTCATTTCCATGAATGGACTAAGGATAGAACTACTTTACCCACACCTCTCACCCACCCACCCACCCTCCACACATACTCAAACTCCCCCCAACCCCCCCCCCCCCCCCCCCCCCCACACTGTCTTCCAAGTACCAGAACATCTTATCTCGCGCACACGTTAAAGCCCGTTCCGCTTTTGGGAAGAGTAGGCCATTGTGTGCCGGTGGGAATGGATGACACAATTTTACAAAACTGCATACACACGAGGACTGGATGAAAAAACAACAACCACGAGTGCTTATTCCATTATCCTCGAAATAAAAGAATTAAAAAAATAGAAATAAAAGTACGTACGTATACACTGTTCTTCACATCGTCTTCGCACTCGCAGACAGGAAAGTGACTGCGATACAACGCTGGCCAGCCCTGGACAATGACCGTGCTCTATCAGCCGCTAATGCCTCTGCCTTCCATCACCACCCACCCCAAAACACCACCACCCCACACACAAACCAACCACACCCCACACACCAACACATACAATCACACACCACAACAACACCCCCACACCCCCCACACCCAAACAAAACACACAACACACCAATCACACACACACACCAACACAACACACACCACACCACAACACCCACAACACCAACCCCACCCACCCCCTCCACCCACACACCACACACCAAACACAACAACACAACACACACCAACACAACAACAACACAAACCACCCCACACACACACCACACACACACCCCCCAACACACACCCACACACCAACCCACCCCCCCCCCCCCACACACACACCAACACAAACACAAACACCCACACACCCCCCCCACCACCAACCCACACACCACACCAACCACACACCACCACACCAAACCCCCAACCACACCCACACAACCCAACCACACACCACACACCAACCACACACCACCCACACCAACCACAAAACCAGTCACACCACACACACACACCACCAACCACACACACACACCAACACACACCCTCCACACCACACCACCCCCCCGCCCCACACACACCAAACACCACACCAATTACACCACACAACTACACACCACCCAAAACACCCCCCTCACAACCAAACACACCAACACACACACACACCAACCACACACACACACCAACCACACACACACACCAACCACACACACACAAACCCAAAACCCACCCCACACACACACCAACCACACACACACACCAACCCACACACACCACACAACACACACACACACACACAAACACCCAGTCACACACACCACACACAACACACAAACCAACCCCACACACACACAAACACACAACACACATAACACACCTTACCACCACAACAACACACACACAACCACAAAACACACCGACACACACACACACACAAAAACAGACACATCACACTCTATCGCAACACCAACACCCATGACACACATACACACCACAACACACACACACACACAACACCGATCACACACCCAATCACACACACACCAACACACACACCACACACACCAACCACACCACACACCAACACCACCACACACACAAGCATCACAGCCCAACAGCAGAGGGCAAACCACAATCACACACGCTGACGCAACCATGACAAACATCGAGCGAAGAGAAAGAGAAGAGAAAGACAAGAGAGAAGAAAAAAAGAGAGAAGTGGGTCGTACAGACAACCAACGCACAGACACAACCACCACACCAACAGACACGAAAGGGGAACACAACACTGCATGCCACAGAAACAAACGACTGCGACAACACAAACACCACAAACACAGACAGATCGACAAGACTGACCAACCAACCAGAAAGAACAGACAACGACACCTTAACCTTCACCGGATGAATTCCCAAAGACCAACAGAAACCAAGCCAACACACGTGTGTGTGTGTGCGGGAGGGGGATGGATGTGTCGATGAGGTACTGTGCTTGGTAATCCGATTTAAGACTTTCACTTAAAGTGTACCAGAGAGTGTGTGTGTGGTGGTGGTGTGAGAGAGGTGGTGTGGTGTGTGTGTGATGAGGAGTGATGTAGAAAAGACTTTTTAGAGTGGGTGTCTGTGCGTGTGACAGACAGTCAGACATGCTGCCAGCAACTGTTGACTGTAAGCAGCAGAGTGAAAGGGGGGAGGGGACAGAGACAGACAGACAGAAACAAAGAGACTGAGACAGACAGACGGATAAACCGCGACAAAGACAGACAGATCGACAGAGACTGGACCAACCAACAGAAAGAGACAGACAGACGAAGCCTGGTTAACCTGTCCCTGGATGAAGTTCCCCGAAGACCAAGCAGAAGACCAAGCAGACCATGTGTGTGTGTGTGTGTGTGTGTGTGTGTGTGTGTGTGTGTGTGTGTGTGTGTGTGTGTGTAAGTAAGTCTTCAATTTTAACGTCTTTCCACTTAAAGTGATACCAGACGATGTGTGTGTGTGTGTGTGTGTGTGTGTGTGTGTGTGTGTGTGTGTGTGTGTGTGTGTGTGTGTGTGTGTATAAAAGATCCTTTGTTACGTAGTGTCGAGTCTTCTGTGTCACTGTGTAGGAGGTCGTCTGCCTTGCTGGCCTCAGCCAACACTTTCCCACTTCACAGCAGCTCTTTGTTGTTGTTGTTGTTGTTGTTGTTGTTGTTGTTGCTGCTGTTGTTGTTGTTGTTTGTTTGGTTGTTTGTTTGTTTGTTTGTTCAGCTTGGCTGGGTGGGCACGCTCGTGTTTTCCGTAACCCCCTGGACGCTGACGTGAACTACAGGATCTTTAATGTGCATACTTGATCTTCTGCACGTGTGTGTATATATATACGCAAAGGTACTGGCAGGTCTGCACTCAAATGTGACCTGGAAAATTGTCAAAATTCCCGCCCTTAATTCCTCACACGCTGCAGCTGAGACTAACTCTCACCTTCATTGATAGGCCTGCACTTGAATTAAGTGGACATCAAACGGTCTTAATTAACCGCTCGGCTATAGCGGTTGTATTAATAATGTATGTATGTATGTATGTATGTGTGTGTGTGTGTGTTGTGTGTGTGTGTGTGTGTGTGTGTGTGTGTGTGTGTGTTTATTCTTTTATTTTTTTAATTCCTCTATTTCGAGGATAATGGAATATGCATTCCTGTGCTTTTTTCATCCAGTCCCCGTGTGTATGCAGTTTTGTAAATTTTTTCATCCGTTCCCATAAGGGCCTACTCTTCCGAAAAGCGGAACGGGTTTTCACGTTGCGCAAGATGTTCTGCGTGCGTTCGCACACAGGACCTCGGTTTATAGTCTCATGCGAAGGACTTTGGGGAGAGTGGAGTCTGCACTGATGTTAACTCCAGAGGAAAAAAAATCCTCTTGAACGAGATTCGAGCCTGGGTCAGCAGATTGGGATGCAGGGCAAAGAAGGGATTGGGCGCGACACGATTTGTTTGACATGGATACCACAGCAAACAGCCTGCTTTGTCAGCTATTCTGGGAATGTCACTGATGCCGTCGGTCTACACGGGTGATGGGTAAACGGGAGAGAGAGAGAGAGAGAGAGAGAGAGAGAGAGAGAGAGAGAGAGAGAGGAGAGAGAGAGAGAGAGAGAGAGAGAGAGAGAGAGAGAGAGGAGAGAGAGAGAGGAGAAGAGACTCACAAACGGACTCCTCCCAACTTCCAAAATTTATCCCCAAAGCTGAAATTATCCTTTATAGATGCAGTAGCACTGGCAACACAAAACAACACAACACAACACAAGCGAACTAGTATAATATAAGGTCCACCACCACAACTACATCTACAACTACCACAACAACAACTCCATCCCCACCTACAACAACAGCAGCAGTCTGCAGGGTATGCATTTTCTTCCATCTGCATCTCTGCCCAGTTTAGACATCCCCTTCCTCCCCCCCCTTTCTCCCTCCGCCCTCCCCCTCACCCCCCCCCCCCCCCCCCCCTCCCCCCACCCCTCCCCAAAACCAGTAAAGTGCTGCCGGCTAATTTGGACCTCCACTCCTGCTAAAAATACGTCTGTGGCAGAGCAGTGGGACCAAAATAAATACACAAAATAGTAACAAGCCTTCACCAGAATAGCAGGAATAGAACGCAAGCAAGAAAGAAAGAAAGGCGGCCAGCATAGCACAGCACTCACTATATATAAAGCCGTCTGCTGGGCTGTCTTCTCTTCTCTTCTTCCTTCCTTCGTTCCAAGGAAAGGAAAGACGGACGGAGAGAGAGAGAGAGAGCTACTGGCTACCAGGCCAGAGAGACAAGAGCCAGCAAGACATGGATGGATAAGCTTGTACTGTACCACTGACGACTTGGCAGAGTGGAGAAACTCATTGTTTCCTTGTTGCAACTTAACTAACACACAGTATTATTGGAAAAAGGTCTTAGCCTACCTAACGCGTTCAGTCCCAAGTGTTGACTTACCTTCTTGTTTGTTTGTTGGATGGTCAGGGTGATTTGGTGGTGGTGATGACGGGAACGTTCTTGGCGGTGTGTTGTTTGGATGTGGGTGTTGTTGTTTTTTTTGTTTCACTGCTTTCTTGCTCTCTGGTGTTTGTCTTCCCTTTTTTTTTTTTTTTTTTTTGGTCTTTCACCACAACGGAACGAGTGAAAAGGATCAAGGTGAAAAGCTTTTCTGTGTCACGAAAAAAAAAAAATCATGTAAAAAGTTATTTCACGGATATAGCCAACAAAAGAGAGATCTCCAAGCACACAATCTACTACGAAGTCAAGGAAGACTCAAACCAATGTTTTCTCCGCTTCGATCCACTTCATCCACGTAAGAAAAAGAAAAAAAAACACAATAAGAAATCGATGAATAACCCCCAAAATCAATAAACCATCGATATTTTTAAAGTCAATAATCGATCGCGGAACGCACACACACAAATCGGTTGCCTGACTTCATCATCATCATCAACATCATCATCATCGTCGTCGTTGTCGTCGTCGTCTTCCAGCATCGAAGGATTGTGTGTGTGAATGTGTGCCCACGTTATTTCCCCGCTACTACAAGTTCACACCACCCCCCATCTCCATCAGAAGGACGTGCCTGCCTGCCTGCCTGCCTGCCTGCCTGCCTGTAGCCTAGCCTCCTGTATGCCTGCCTGGGTGGGGGATCACACCTGATTCCACCTGGACCCCACTGCCGTGCTACAGAGAGAGAGAGAGAGACAGACAGACCAGAGAGAGTGAGGAGGCTGAGAGGATGGAAGGATGGGGCACACACACACACACTCACACACACTCCACTCTACTCACACTCACTGACACACACACTCTCTCTCTCTCTCTCTCTCCTCTCCTCTCTCTCACACACACCACACACACACACACACACACTACTCTACTCACACTCACTGACACACACACACACTCTCTCTCTCTCTCTCTCTCTCTCTCTCTCTCTCTCTCTCTCAACACACACACACACTCTAATACAACACACACACACTCTCCTACTCCCCACTACACATGACACACACACACTCTCTCTCTCTCCACTCACACACACACACACACACACACACACACACACACACACACACACACACACACACACACACACACGCACGGCACAAGAAGTACCATGTAAAACCTAGAACTAAACTAGGCTACTGCCAGGCTGTGCTTATTATTGAGAGAAGAGAGAGAGCCTGGAGAAGAAGAGAAGAGAAGAGAAGAGAGAAGAGAAGAGAAGAGAGAAGAGAAGAGAAGAGAAGAGAAAGAAGAGAAGAAGAGAAGAGAGAAGAGAAAGAGAAGAGAAGAAGAGAAGAGAAAGAGAAGAGAAGAGAAGAGAAGAGAAAGAAGAAGTAGAGAGGTTGCTAGCGAATGTAACAGTGAAGTCTGTGTGTGTGTTGTCTGTCTGTCTGTGAGTGTCTGTGAGTGAGTGTTGAGTGATGTGTGTGTGTGTGTGTTGTGTGTGTGTGTGTGTGTGTGGTGTGTGTGTGTGTGTGTGTGTGTGTGTGTGTGTGGTGAGTGATGTGGTGTGTGGGAGCGAGAGAGAGAGAGAGAGAGAGAGAGAGGTGCAGAATGATGTGGGTGTGAGTGTGTCTGATGTGTGGGGGGGTGTGTTTGTGTGTTGAGTGTGTGGGGTGTGTGTGTGTGTGTGGTGTGTGTGTGTGTGTGTGTGTGTGTGTCTTGTGTGTGTGTCGTGTGTGTGTTGGCGTGTGTTGTACGTGTACAGACAGACAGCTAAGTAGGGCGGGGAGGGTCTGCCTGTAGCTAGCCTAGCCCAGTGAAGCTGTGTGCTAGCCTACTACCACTACTGCTGCTGCTGCTGCTAGGCCTGCCTGGCCTAGCCTAGGCTAGAGCCGAGCTGTACGTGCTTGGCTGCTGCAAGAGGAGGAGGAAGAGGAGGAGGAGGAAGGAAGAGGGGAAGCACTGACGTCAGCCTACAGCCCCCTTGCCTGACTGACGCAGCAGCCCTGAGAGGAGGAAGGAGGAGGAGGAGGAGGGGGTGGGGGAAGGGATGGGGATGAGGGGAGGGGGAGGAGGAGGAGGAAGAGTTGTGGCAGCGGCGATGGTGTGGTTGTAGTTGTGGTTTGGGCAGGGGTACAGTGCCATCAGCACACAGACACGCTACGCCAGAACACAGGAGGAGAGGAGGGGGCAAAGGCTCTGCTCTCCCTCCCTCTCTCTCTCTCTCTCTCTCTCTCTCTCTCTCTCTCTCCTCTCTCCTCCTCTCTCTCTCTCTCTCTCTCTCTCCTCTCCTCTCCTCTCTCCCTGGCACCACCATCACCCATCCCCATGCACACACACAACTTCCACATCGCCATCAACACAACATCACCCCCACCCCACTCCCATCCCTTCCCCTCCAACAACCCTCTACCCCCACCCTTACCCACCCTTTATGTTCGGTATTGTTGACACCAACAACGACATCATAAACAAACACATCACCCACGTCTACCAACACTCTCTCCCCCCACCCCTTGGCTCTTGCTGTGTGTAAAGTTCAGTTCAGTCACACACAAACAAAAACCCCGCCGTACTTGCATGCATGCATACATACATATATACAATCTTAACAACAATTCAACCTCATACATAACATACATACATACATACCCATAGCTAAACCATCAACTTAAGGAAGCTGTCCTCCTCCCCGCCCTATATATCGTTAGTGTGGAGCCCAGTTTTCAAAACCGAACTCTAACACACAAAAATTCCACCCCCACAAAGCTTTTCCGTGTCTAATCTCTCTCTGTTTACCAACCCCTGCTTTTTCTTTCATTGAAAACGTTGGTATTGTTTGCCTGCAGCTTGCTTGGTGGTGGTGGTGGTGTGTGGTGTGTGGGTGGGTGGGTGGTGAATTCAGTGCGCGTGCGAAACCAATTCACACTTAATCGCCTTCATAGTCGGTTATTTCGGGCTACTTGCAGCCTAGCTACTAAAAGTACAATGCCTGCCTACTTGCCTGCTTGCTCGCTTGCTTGCTTGCTTGCTGCTCGCTGCTACATTAAGAGCTTATGACGATGACAGGCATGTATGTACTGTAGTGTGATTGAAATCATTCCTATACAAGAAGAGATTGGAGGTAGGTTGGGGGGGATGCTGACCTACTATTATATACTGAATTAGCTTTTTTCTTTGTTTGTTTGGTTTTGTTTTTTCTTTTTCCCCCGCTGCGTATGTAACGCTAAAGAACAACAACAAACAAACAGTATTTTTCTATTCTAGGAGAATCTCTCTCCCCTCCCCCCCCCCCCCCCCCCAACTCTCTCTCTCTCTATCCGTCTCTGTGTGTGTGTCTCTCTCTCTCTCTCACTGTCTGTCTGTCTCTTATTTCATTCCATCCCCTTGTTCACATACCCACCCACGTTTCATTTGTAACCCTCTTTTCTCTCTTTAAAGTGGCTAAAGTACAGCGATTTGTGAGGAGGCGTTTCTGACCCAACACTAAGGGTTGCTGTTCAGAGATGCCTTTGAAAAAGTATGACCAGCAGCTGCACTATTACAACCACTTCATGTCTGCCAGCCGCCAAACTGAACAAAAAACAAGAATCAACAACAAAAACCAGCGAACATATGAATCCTTTTGAGCACACACACACACGCGCGCACACACGCGCGCACGCACACACACACACACACACACACACACAGAGTGTCAGCCTGTGGTTTCTTGTCGCTCTGTTGTGTATGTACAGCCGACGCTGTGCCAGAATGAACACCTGGAGCGCAACTCCATAGTCTTCCGAGACTGACGGCTGCCATATCCTCGATATAAAAGAATAAAATAAAATAAAATAAAGTGAAATATGTTGTATATACATGTGCACTTTCATGACAGAATCAAACTTGTTTAAACCAGCTTAAAACCGGGCATGGGGCAAGATTCAATATAACAAATTGCAACAACAACAACAAAAAATTAAAAACCACAACCAATAACAAACATACAAGAAAAACAAAACAAACAAGCACACAAAAACAAACACGCCCCCCCCCCCCCCCCCCCCCCCCCCCCACCACCTCACAAACAAAACCCACAACAAAACACAAATAGACGCCCCCTCCCTCCCCCCCCCCTCCCCCAACCCCCCCCCCCCATCCAACAAACAACAACCCCCCACAACAAAACAAACCCCCAAAACAAACACAAACCCCACACACAAACTAAAAACGGTGACAGGTTTCCTTCCATAACCATGACTTCATCAGCTGATGTTCTCACTTGCACTCGACCCCAACACCCACACAGTTTAAACATATATTATATAGGGGCCACTGTGTGGAGTGGAGAGGAGAAAGAGGGGGTGGAGGCTGCTTGTTTTGAAAACTTAGCAGTGCACACACACGCATGCACACATGCGCAAACACACACACACACACAAAACAAACACACATACATACATACATAAATAGAGAGACAGACAGACACATTGATAAATAGATCTATCTAGATAGATGGATATATATATATAATATATATATATATAATGGGAAGAGGTTAATTAAAATATATATATACGAGGCCTAGGTATTTCAATGTAATCTGTAGATGTACGTCTTTGCGTTGCGTGTTTAGTAAAGTAACAGGATCAGGACAATGCTCCGCGACTATTCCTGATCTGGACAATTTCCTGTCAGCATTCCTGGCCCTGACAATCCTGTTTTCTCTTTCTCCTCTCTCTCTCTCTCTCTCTCTCTTCTCTCTCTCCCTCTCTCTCTCTCTCCCCCCCCCCCCTCCTCTCTCTCTCTCTCACACACACACACCTACCACACACATACCTACACACACCAATCTCACTCACACACGCACACCCACGCATACACACTAACACACACACACACACACTCTCCTCTCTATATTCTCTCTCTCTCTCTCTCTCTCTCTCTCTCTCTCTCCACACACACACACACACACACACCAATACACACACACACACCAATCACACACACACACCCACACACTTGTCACACTTTGCAGTTTTCTCCACTGATGAACCTGTCCAAACGACCCAAGTCCTTCAACTCCATTAAAATCTTCTGTGCACAGTATTAAAAGTTTTTGGGGGCAACTCGCCACCACGACACTGAAGTCATAGACATACTATTGAAATTGCATTTTGGACGCTATTTATTTTCTCTCTGCCTTTTTTCTTTCTTTTTTTTTTTTTTGGGTTCTTTTTCT
>CM054147.1:13688694-13698694 GCA_028751875.1 Rapana venosa
CCGTCCTCTTGTGAACAGCCGACGTTTACACACACGCGCGCGCGCACACACACATACACACGCACATGCACCACACACACACACACACGTACGCACGCACACGCACTACACACACACGCACGTACGCACGCACACCAACATACACACACACATACACGCACACATACACCACGCAGCATGCAAAGGAATTCACTAGCATGTTGTACTACATGTTCACAGCTTGTGATTCCAGTGACCTTAGAGAGCATGCGGAAAATGACAAGTGGCTTGTTCAGAGAAGAGGACAAGTGTAGCCGCAGAGGTGCCAAGAGTCTTGGAACACAAAATTGATATACACTGTCAGGTTCTTTTGGTGCTCTCTCTCTCTCTCTCTCTCATCTCTCTCTCTCTCTCTCTCTCTCTCTCTCTCTCTCTCTCTCTCTCTCTCTCGGATGAGACTATAAAACGAGGCCCTGTGTGCGAACGCACGCAAAACATCTTGCGCACACGTTAAATCCTGTTCCGCTTTTCGTAAGAGTAGGCCATTGTGTGCCGGTGGGAACGGATGACAAAATTTACAAAACCGCAGACACACGGGGACTGGATGTAAAACAGCACATTAGCGCTTATTCCATTATCCTCGATATAAAAGAATAAATAAAATAAAATAAATAAATAAAATCTCTCTCTCTCTCTCTCTCTCTCTCTCTCTCTCTCTATATATATATATATAATATATTATTATGTGTGTGTGTGTGTGTGTGTGTGTGTGTGGTGTGTGTGTTGTGTGTGTGTGTGTGTTGTGTGTTACGCGACAGTTTTTCCGCAGAGGAGAGCAATGGACAATGAAAAATGAGAGAGAGAGAAACAGGAGAGAGAGATAGGCGATTGATGTACCAGGCGTAGTGATAAATAGTAACATGTTGTTTATTTGTTTGGTTAGATGGGTTTTTCGAGGCGTGTCGTTTCTTTGTTTATTTGTTTGCTTGTTAATCAGCATCAGAGTGTCTTCATCCTCTTGGGGGCTATGGCAGGAGGGAGGCAGATGGTAAGAGGTGAAGTTGACGGGTGGGGTGGGGTGGGGTGTGGTGGGTGTGGGGGGAGTGGTGGGTGGCAGGGGCGCTAAAGGTGCCAGACAGATCTAACCCCTGTGTCACTACAGCCGTACAGCACAGTTTGCTCCACATGCCACAGGCTTCACCTCACGTTTCTCCTTAATTGACCATCACATCATGTCGACACGACACAATGAGCTCAGTTCAGCAGCGCAGAGGACGACAGGTGAGCAGTCAACGTTCAGACAGACGGACAGTCGGAGCAGCTGTGTAGCAGACTGTAGAGCATGTGGACAGTAGGCTTCAGCTAGGTGTAAGCTTATGTTGGTGAAGATGGTGTGTGTGTGTGTGTGTGTTTGTAGTCTTAGTTAGTTCTGAATGGTGATATGGGTGTGTGTGTGTGTGTGTGTGTTGTGTGTGTGTGTGTGTTGTGTGTGTGTGTGTGTGTGTGTGTGTGTGTGTGTAGTTCTTCAGTTCAACGTCCTTCCACTAAATAGTGATATCAGGAGGGCGGGAGGAGGTGTGTGTGTGTGTGTGTGTGTGTGTGTGTATGTGTGTGTGTTGTGTGTGTGTGTGTTGTGTGTGTGTGTGGTGTGTGTGTGTGTGTGTGTGTCGGAAGAGAGAGGGGGAAGGGGCATAAAAGAGAGCGCATCGTGGTTCCCACACACACACACACAACACATACAACACACACACACACACACACACACACACCACACACACACACAACCACACACACACACACACACACACACACACACACACACAACACACCACACACACAACACACACACACACACACACACACACACACACACACACACAACACACACACACACACACAACACACACAACACACACACCACACAACACACACACAACACACACTCTATGCATGCACACTGGTATCGTGCTTAGACTTCATCCCATAAGGTGGAATGCAGCTACCTTAACGGTGGACAAAACAGTTGCATACGCAAAATCTGACCATTGGTGAAACTAAGAGCTCTAGCCGGCCGAGGAACGTAAAAAAGAAATCCATAACAAATAAACAAAAAAACCCAAAACAAAAAAGAAACAGAACAAAACACACCAATAAAACACCGGAAAGCAAAGCTGTCAGAGGACAGTGCTCTAACCACCGCGCCATCGCGTCCCTCCCTGTACAGCAAGGCCTCCGACATCACTTTAAACACCTGACACAACATGACACAACAAAGGAACTGGTGATAACTTCATTTTAAAAAATTCAACACAGCTCAATTTTAAAAAATTAAGTTATGAAAAGGACGGGTGGTGATGGTGAATTTCTACTAAAAAAAAACCTGTCTCTCTCCCTCTGTATGTCTGTCTCTCTCCCCCCCCCCCCCCCCTCTCTCTCTCTCTCTCTCTCCCACCCTCTCTGTCTCTCTCTGTCTCTGTTCCTCTCTCTCCATCCACTCCTTCGACTGTTTTTCTTTCTTATAGTTCTCAAACAGCTGACTCAACTGTTCAAACTCTTTCTCGGTAACATCAACAAGCAGGAAACCCAGTACCATCTACTAACATAGGAAAATCTCACCCAAACCTCTCAAGGTATGTGGAGCCAGTCAGCTCTCATGTTATCTCCAAGGGGAAAATTCCCTCGTGCAGGTACACTGGCAGAGATTCACAACAGACTTTCATCTACTTGCAAGTTTTTCTATTGACTGACTGTTTTGAGGGACCGACGGACAGACGGAAGGACTGACTGACGGACAGACGGACGGACTGAGGACAAACAGACTGACGGACGGACGGACTAACGGACAGACGGACGGACGAACAGACTGACGGACGGACGGACGGACTGACGGACGGACAGACTGACGGACGGACTGACGGACTGAGGGATGGGCGGACTGACTGACGGACGGACGGACGGACAGACAGACTGACTGACTGACTGATTGACTGATAGACAGACTGACTGACTGACTGATGGATGGACAGACTGACTGACTGAGAAACTGACTGAGAAACTGACTGACGGACAGACTAACTGACAGACAGACAGACTGACTGACTAAATGAATGACTGACAAAACAAGACTGACAGACGTGACTAACTAACTCACTGACTTCTCCCATGACTGCACGAGGAGTCATTACCTTTACCTTCTTTACTTGGATTTTTTTTCTTCTTCTTCTTCTTCAGGCAGTGTGTGTGTGTGTGTGTGTGTGTGTGTGTGCGTGCGTGCGTGCGTGCGTGCGTGCGTGCGTGCGTGCGTGTGTGTGTGTGTCTGATGAAGCAAAAGCTGAAAGAACAAGAGAGTTGGTGCTATATGGTGGTGGTTGTTGTTTTTTGTTGTTGTTTTTCTTTCTGTTTTCCCCTTTCTGCCCTCTTGTGGGGAGTAGAGTAGAGTAAAGTGGGTTAATCGATACAAGGCTCTCCCCACCTTCCCGCTGCCTCCTTCCCCGCCTAACACACTTAGCTGCATGGAACCCACTTTGTCTTGCTTGGCTTAGCCTAGCTGTGGTCTCGGTTTTAGGGCGTAGGGTGGGGTGTGGTGGGGTTGGGGTGTGGTGGGGTGTTGGTGTGGTGTGGTGTTTGGTGTGGTGTGGTGTTTGGTGTGGGGTGAGTCTTCTCTACCTAACACAAGTAAATGGAACACACTTTGCCTTGCTTGAGCTGTGGTCTGGATTTTCGGGTGGTGCTGATATGGTGCTAGTGTGACGCTATAGTGTGATGTGGTCTGGGTCTTGGTGTTGCTGGTGTAGTTTGGTGTGGTGACAGGGTATAGTGTGGTATAGTGAGATGTAGAGTTAAAACTGGTTCTGTCCTCGCTCCCCAGAAAATCCTGGATGAGCAATAGAATAAACCAAGGTCCCGTGTGTGAACACAAACAGAACATCTTCCACACACGTTTAAATCCCATCCACCTTTCGTATAAAAAAAAGTAGGCCAGCGTTGGTCTGTGCGACAGATGATGATAATAATAATAATAATAATAATATATGGAATTTATATAGCGCTGAATCTTGTAAAAAACAAACAAATCGATGACACGAGCATACCCAGCATGCATCCTGCTACATGGCGAGGGACAAACTCCACCGAGGTCAACTTACCCACCCACCAAACGCTCTCTGAAAATTTAAGCACAGTGCCCAAACGACTCCACAGGCGGAGTTACAAGTCATTGTCTCGAACAGAACCCACCAACCAACCAACAAACTAAACCAACCAGTAAAGGCCATAGTTATCTGGACTTTTTCACCACGTGAATGTGTGTGTGTGTGTGTGTGTGTGTGTGTGTGTGTGTGTGTGTGTGTGTGTGTGTGTGTGTGTGTGTGTGTTGTGTGTGTGTGTTGTATGTATGTGTTGTGAATTTATGTGTGTGTATATAGATAGATAGACAGACAGACAGACAGACAGACAGACAGATAGATAGATAGACAGACAGATAGATAGATAGATAGATAGATAGACAGATCGATAGACAAAGCCCAAGAGCCAAATCAATCATTAGCACAACGAAAACAAAAGCAACGATAATAAGACCAGGAAGAACAAGAATAACAACACAGTAGAAGCAGCAGGGGGTATAAACAGAGAGAGAGAGAGAGAGAGGGGGGGGGGAAGAAGTAGGGCGAGAGAGAAAGAGACAGAGATATAGACAAACAGACAGATACACACACATACAGAAGGGATGGGGGGGGGGGGGGGAGCAAAGAAAGAGATTGACAAAGAAACAGAGACAGGTAGACAGAGACAGAAAGAGAGCAAGAAAGGGGGAGGAAAGGCTTTATTCCCGTTCCACCCCCACCCCTGACCCCCACACTATTTTTTCTCTTTTTGGTTTTTTGTGTTGTTTTTTGGGTCCCCCTATTTTTTTTTTTTCCACGCTCCTTTCCGCCAGATCGTGTGTTTCAGCTCGACAGGGTCCATCCATCCATCAGTGTATCCGGGCCGTCACTCAGGCCGTCAGCACACCGGGGTGTGGGCCCTCACCACGTCACTGTTCATCAACGTCACCGTGTCGGCACATGACGTCAGGAAGGACAGGGGGCTCTTACGATATAGCTGGCTGAATGGCGGAGTGGGTGGATGGGTAGTAGTGTGTCTTCCCCCGCTGTCGTCAGGGTACAATGACCTCCGCTAGTGTCACAATGCCGTTGTGACAGAACTCGAACTCGAAATGTTTATAAAGAGTAAATGGATAAGCACAGAGCTTCTTTACATCATGCTCTCACAACAGAAGAAGAAGAAGAAGAAGAAGAAGAAGAAGAAGAAGAAAACACGAACAGAAAACACGCACACACACACACACACACACACACACACACACACACACACACACACACACACACCACACACACAAATTACACACACACACGCACACATGCACACTAAACAGAAGAACCAAAACCAAACCCAACAACAGCAAACAGGCAAACATGCAAACACACACAAATGCACAAAAACTCCCAAATAAACAGACATGGGCAAACAGTAATAATCAACAGTTTGGACGCCTTCAAATGAAAATTCAAAATGAGCATCATAATGAAAGACTACTACTGCGAACGTTTTTCCACACACATAGACACGAGCGGGCAGATGCATGTATGCAAACCATATTAACGATCATGACGATGTTCATTATTATCATCATCATTATTATTATTATTATTATCATTAATATCATACAGTTCATAATTGTTGCTACTGATAATGAAGATGATTAATACATGGCGGATGATGATGATGACAATTAATACATACTGTAGACGATAACGATGATAATGACAAACATCAAACCAGTATTAGCGGCAGTAACAGCATGGACGATATTGCCAGCACTCCAATTACAGCCTCAGTGTTGTTGATTCCGTCGCCAGAGCTGTAAACATTTTTACGGCTGATATGCAACGCAAAATGCAGTAGACAGGCATAAAAAGCACACAATGCCCATACGTACAACAGCCAAGAACCTTGTGTCTGGTAATTACCCCCCAATACTAGGAGCGTGGGGTTTTTTGAGAACTTGCATAGATCTGAATGACAACGGTCTTTCTGGGAACTAATGACGCCAGCGTGGAGTCAATGTTATGTAGGTTGTCTCCCACTATAAAATGTTTCCTTCTCGGAGTCTTTCGCTTTTGCCATCGGTTCTAGCAGAAGCGTACGGAAAGTAAAATTAATATCAGGTAATATAACAGTATGGCATACGAAAAGCACGCACACGCACACACACACACACACACCTATATTATATATATATATATATATATATATATATATATATATATATATATATATATATATATATATATGTCAATACTAGTTTATGTAGTGAACATGACTTCTGAGGAAACGACAGTACAAACGAAAACTTTCCTAGGATCATACGAAGAAGGGACGTCCACGCAAACGCACGTAAGTACACACGAACGCGCACGCACAAACACACACACACGCACGCACGCACGCACACACACGCACGCACGCACACACACAAACACACACAAGCACGCACGCACGTACACACACACACACACACACACACACACACACACACACACACACACGCACCAGGCACCTGATACGAATCGATCCCTAAGCAAGGAGAGAGGAAGAAGATGAAACATAAACAGACAAACAGACAGAAAGCCTAAGACAACAGTGGCACTGAATAGAGGGAGGGGGATACATTGTAAACAAGAGGCTGCAGTTGGCACAGAGACAGAGACACGGAGAGACAGAGACACAGAGAGACAGAGACACAGAGAGAGACAGACAGACAGACACAGACGGAAAGAGAGAATTATATTGACCCAGAGCAGAGCAGAGAGAGAGAGAGAGAGAGGAGACAGACAGACAGACAGACAGAGACAGAAAGAGAATTATATTGACCTAGAGCAGAGTCAGAGAGAGAGAGAGAGAGAGAGACAGACAGACAGACAGACAGACAGACAGACAGACAGAGGCAAAGAGACAGAGATAGAGAGGTAGAGACAGAGACAGAGATTGAGTCAGACACAGAGAGACACAGAAATAGACACACAGATAAATTTTAGAAAGACTTGAGTGAGAAAGGCAAAAAGACAGACACACAGACTGAGAGAGAGAGAGCGACACACACACACACACGCACACACACACGCACACACACACACACACACACACACACACACACACACACACCACACACAAAGACCAGGGATGAGAGAGCAGGGTAGAAAAGAAGAAGGGAGGGTACTTATTCCATTCTGGCCTTCCACAATTTATCTCCTCGACATTAAGGCTTTCTCACACGACTTCACCTTGTCCATAACTCCTTGAGGAGTCCTTGGGGCACTGACTGCTCTCAATGTTTCAGGCAGTGTGTCGTGGGCAAAACAGACCCTGAGACCCTGGCGGAGCCCATCCTTCTCGATGTAGCACGGTGCATGCTAGACCTGTATGTTACTAGAACCATCCACGCAACTAACTGTGCAGCTGGCCTACACTTGTTTCTACCAAAGAGGGATGCGGTGTTTTTAACGTGTGAGTGCAAAATGTTCTGCATGCGTTCACAACCAAGATCTTGGTCAAAGCAACAACAAAACACCCCCCCCCCCCCCCCCCCCCCCCCCCCCCCCCCCAATCTCCAAAACAAACAAAGACATCTCACTCTAGAGACTATAAAGACGAACTATTCGAAAATCAGAAATTCGAACTATTACATCTGGTGTGTGTGTGTGTGTGTGTGTGGTGTGTGTGTGTGTGTGTGTGTGTGTGTGTGTGTGTGGTGTGTGTGTGTGTTTGTGTGTGTGTGTGTGTGTGTGTGTTTGTGAGTTTGTGTGTGCGTGTGCGCGCGTATGTGTATCTCTTTCTCTCTCTTGTGAATGGGCTTAAAAGCTTACAATAAACCTGCCAATGTCATTATCTTCTCTCTCTCTCTCTCTCTCTTCTCTTCTCTCTCTCTCTCCACACACACACACACACACACACTATCTCTCTCTCTCTCTCTCTCTCTCTCTCTCTCACTCTCCTCTCTCTATCTATCTATCTCTCTCACACACACACACTCTCTCTCTCTCTCTCTCTCTCTCTCTCTCTCTCTCTCTCTCTCTCTCTCTCTCTCTCTCTTTCTCCGTGTGTGTGTGTGTGTAAAAGAAAACAACTAGAAAAGGGCACACACTCAAAAAAAAAAATGTTAATATGTTTGAGACGACAGCATGTGGTGTGTTGCGGTAATAAGTCAGCGCTGTTTCCGGTGACAAAAACTTGGTAGTCTGGTTCTATCCAGGTAAAAAAAAAAAAAAAAAAAAAAAAAAAGCCACTTCCAGAATGTCAATAACATCCCCCACTCCCACCCCACCCCACTCCCCCTTCACTCTAACACCACCACCACCCCATCCCTACCTCCCATCTCATTTTCCTGTCCACCTTCCCCCAAATCCCTCCAGTTCTAACATGAACACCATTGTCACACTTGACTTTTTATTTTTTCGTTCTTCGACTACAGCTCTGAGGTTCACCAATGGTGAGATCTTTACGTATGCAACAGCCCCCCCCCCCCCCCCAACCACACACACACACACCATTCACACCCTTTAGGTGGCCGCATTTCGGCTTCGGGGATTGTGTCTAAACACGATACCTGCCTGTGTGCATGAATTTTCTTCTCTCTTTTTTTTCAAATTTTGTCATCCCTTCTTACTGGGACACAATGGCCTACTCTTCTCAAAGGCGAAACGGGCTTTTAACGTGTGCGCCGCGCGTGATGCTCTGCGTGTATTCTCACATGAGGCCTCGGTCTATAAGTCTCATCCGAAGGACTGACATTCAGTTCGATTTTCTCGTCAAACTGGGAAGGAAAGACAAGGCTGGGCATCGAACCCACAACCTCACGGTTTACCTGTTAGGCAGGTGAACGTCTTAACCATCCTGCCACCTTCCTTCTTTACACTTGACTTTGACTTCTCCCTTAACTCCTTGAGGAGTCCTTGGGGCAGTGCACTGAATTTTCCAATCGTCAGGACTTTGGGATACACTTTATATAAGACAGGAAGGCGCACCACCGGTTGAATATCCACTGTAGGACAATAACTCGCATACACCATCCCAACACCACCTTAAAAATAAAAAAATTAACAAAAAAAATAAAAAGCAAGGGGGGTGGGGGGGCGCGTGGGGGGTGGTTGAAGCATAAAGTATACTGTCGTTTATTTCAGGGAACCACCAAAAAAAAAAATACATAAAACATCCGGATGTGGGACAGAAAGAAGGAAAAAAAACCTTGAAGGAAAGACAGAAACGCTGACAAAAATTCCTTGAAAGAACGTGGGCAGAAAGAGAGAGCAGAGTAGAAAAAAAGAAAGAAAGAAAGAAAAAGAAGAAAGAAAGAAAGAAAGAAAGAAAAAGAAAGAAAGAAAGGAAGGAAGAAAGGACGAAAGAAGGGAAGAAAGGAAGAAAAGAAATAAAAAGAAATAAATAAATGAAAAGAAAGAAAGAAAGAAAAAAATGAAGCAATAAAAAGAAAGAAAGAAAGAAAAAATGAATCAATAAATAAAAAGAAAGAAAGAACAAATGATTCAATACATAAAAAGAAAGCAAGAAAACAATGAATCAATTAAAAAAAAAGACAAGACAGGACAAAAGAAAAAAAACACAAAAGAAGGAAAACGGTGGAGATGGTTAAAAGGAAGAAAAAAAACCAACAACCAGAAAATACAAAAAATGTAACCAATATCCTGAGCGCTTTGATTTGTTGCTTTACAAGATTCAGCGCTATATAAATTCCATACATTATTATTATTATTATTATTATTATTATTTATTATCCCATTCCTGAAGTCGGAATGCGGCTACATTAATGGTCTGATAAAACAGTCGCATACGCTAAACTTCACAGCTGGTGAACACAGGGCTCTAGCCGAGGAAGCTGTGCAGAGAAGGAGAGGCTGTCTGTGACCAAGTGAACTCCAGGAATGAAACCCCTGGAAGGGAAACCCCT
>CM054147.1:13703694-13706194 GCA_028751875.1 Rapana venosa
ATGAATTATCATCCAATCTCTTCAGTGCCCATCACTGATACAGGTCGTTTCACAAACAGACAACAGACATGTGATGTCATAGAAACTGTCTATCCCGCCACTTGGTTTTTGTCATCTCACACCAACATCTGGACTGGCCAAGACTGTCCTACAGAGAACAGTACAAGGAGGGAGACGAAGAGGCAGACAGAGAAAACGATAGGAAGCCAACATCAGAGAGTGGACTGGCCTTGAGTGGAACGACATACTACCGAAAGGGGAGAAAACCGTGAAGTGTAGTGTGAGCTCTGTGAGAAGTGGTAGGAACAATTTCGGGGTTACTTCAACAAAGGTCGTTCTGCTACGGGTAGTTTATTTTTATGTCGTACCAGCGCTTTTTCGGTTGTTTTTAAGAAATGTATGGGTAAGACATGCATTTGTTCTTTTTTTCTTGTACCCATCAATGTGGTTTCTTTGCTTTTCGGGTCCTATGGGGATTTTATTTTATGTCATATAGAGGGCTTTGTTTTCGGTCTTGGTTTTTTCAGTATTATGTTCTTTGGTGTTCCAGATCCTATGGGTTTTCAGCTCGTATGATGGGTCTTTGTTTTCCGGTCCTATGGTGATTTTTTCAGGTCATATGATGGGTCTTTGTTTTCCGGTCCTATGGTGATTTTTTCAGGTCATATGATGGGTCTTTGTTTTCCGGTCCTATGGGGATTTTTATATCAGCTCATACGACGGGTCTTTGTTTTTCGGTCCTATGAGGGGTTTCCCCTCTGGTCATATGACGCTTTTTTTTTCATTTTCTGGTCCCATACATAACTCAGTTAGCGAGGCAAGGTCAACCTAAAGTAAGTGACGACAAAATGTTTTCCAGTGTCACTTAATTCATTCTCTGACAGGTGTCTGCGTGGGCCAGTAAATTGTCTTTTTCACTCTCAATGACGGCAGAAATGTTTTCTACTGCCACTTCAGTCATCTTCTGACAGCTGTGTGCGCGTGAGCCACTAAAGCTAGCGACACACTACCCATGTCGACCTTACGATTCAAGCCTGTTCTTGCAGACCTATCTGCGGAAAAGGACATAAAAGGTCAAAGGTGTTCCCATAACTTATGCGGTCGTTGAAACGCGCGGTGTCAAGAGACCTCAGCTTCTCTAGGGGCCGGCATTTCGAGGGTGGTGCCCATCTCCTCTCCGTCAGGAAAAGAAAAGGACACACTACTACACAACATGTTTCTTTCCTTCTTCGGCGAATGTTCAGAACTACTGTTATCTGTCACATGAGTAAAAATGCGTTGCACTGCCGTTATATATCACTGCGATTGTATAACTGTGGAGCGAGTGAACAGCAGTTGGATCATTTCTTCAAACGCAGTTTCGTTAGACACTGGTAGTTAGCTCAGACAACTGCAGTCGTACACCTGTAGCTGCCTTTCATCACACCAGCCCTAGGTACACATAATACCTTCACGTGCACAACGTGAACGCCAGCTATAAGCTGAGCGCTGACAGGCAGGTGGGTGCCAACAACCTGTAAAGAGATGGACAGAACCCATTCGGAACTGTCAGGTTGAACCTTATGTCTCCAGCCGCTACAGACATGTCTGCAGTGGCAGACGCTTTGTTGGGATGTGTATTGCTCTGTCTTAGTGTTTGGAAGGCTAGTCTGTCGCCTCCTTTAGTGATGGTAAAGATGTTTTTCTTTCTTTAAGAGTCACTGTGTTCATCCTCTGGCAGGTGTGTATGCCTGGGCCAGTCAACGTCTCTCTACACTCAGTCTCAATGTCCGTTAAACCGACCTTGCCCAGAGCAAAACCAGCTGCTGAGGCCACATCAGTGTTGTCACCAGTTTCAGCTCCTAAAATAGACAATTATACCAACAACACGAAAACAAAACCACTGGCCAACTACAACTCCTACTACTTCTTCTACTGCTGCTGCTGCTCCTGCTTATTCTTATCCCCAATTATCGTTGTTATCCAAAAGGTGCAGACAGGTCTGAGTCGAAAATGTTAGCCCTTTTTAGCTAATTCCCACCTAAAAGTACTACAAAAATCGCAAAAGGGGGGGACATTAAAATGATGAAAAACAGCTACACAAGCAAACGACATTATAGAATGGACATCCCGTGCGCATTACCGTGTTTCCAATATCGTCAGAAAATGGGCTGCAGAAGACATAAGAGAAAAGGAGTGGAAGCTTGCTTCAAAGAAGGAAGAAACATGGACGTGGATGGTAGAAAAACAGCAGGAAACGGACAGACTGAAAGGGGGTAAAAACTCACATAATAGGAAGAAAGTACTAAGAAAATGCAGTTTTAACAAAGAAAAACGAACAAGGAAAAGACTGACAGAAATGGGTGAGGCACAAAAACAAACAGGAAATCGCAATTTCAACAAAGAAAACTAAGCAAGAGCAAGGACCGACAGAAATCAGAAAAAGCAACAAGGAAACAAAGTACCAGGACACCCCAATTCTAACAAGGAAAAACAAACCAGAAAAGACATTGACAGTAAT
>CM054147.1:13713694-13721194 GCA_028751875.1 Rapana venosa
CACTACATAACTTGCTGCGTCTGTGTTAGGCTAGTTGTTGACTGGTTTCTCGTCCTCCGCCTATATATCGTTCAACCCCCCACCCCCCCCCCAACCCCCACCCCCAACACACCACACACCACTTTCTCTTAACAGCCACCGCCTTCGTCATCGTACACCGCCAAGCTGTGTCTTGGCTTCCCGTTGACATACTGAGATCTCTTCCCTCCTCTCAGCTCCAGCCTCGTCCCCTCGCCGTCTTCTGATCTGTTACTGTCCTGTCTCTATCTCTCCATCCGCGAGTGCTATCTTCTTTTTTTTGTTTTTTGGGTTTTGCCTCCTCCTTCCTACTTCCTCGTCTTCTGTCTCTAGCTACTTGCTTACTCTCTCTCTCTCTTCGTGACTCTCCTCTCTTCATTATGTTTGTTGTCCTCCTCTCTCCTCCTCCTCCCCCCTCTCTCCCCTCTCTCTCCTCATCCTCCATCCCCCACTCTTCTTCTTAGCCGCTGTTTATTTGTCTGAGCTGTGTCTTGGCTTGTTGTATTTTGATGTTGGGTCTTTTCTTTCTGGGGTGTTCTGTGCTGTGTAAGTTGTTGTCTGTGTGTCTGTGTGTGCATGCGTGCTGAGTGTGTGTGCTCTTCGTGCTCTCCTGTCTTACTCTCATTTGTTTGGTATTGTTTTGGGGGTTTTGCCTCGCTCTCTCTCTTTCTCTCTCTCTCTCTCTCTCTCTCTTCTCTCTCTCTCTTCTCTTCTCTGACTCTCTCTCTCTCTCATTTGTTTTGTATTTCCTTCTCTCTCTCTCTCTCTCTCTCTCTCTCTTCTCTCTCTCTCTCTCTCTCTCTCTCTCTCTCTCTTCATTTCTTTTGGGGTTGTTTTTTTGGTGTGTGTGGTTTGCTTGTTGTTGTTTTGATGTTGGGGTTTTTTTTTGGGGGAGGTGGGTTTGTGCTGTGTAAGTGTGTGTGTCTGTGTGTCTGTGTGTGCATGCGTGCGTGAGTGAGTGAGTGAGTGGGTGAGGGAGCGTGCTTGCGTGCGTGTGTGTATGTGTGTGTGTGTGTGTGTGTGTGTGTGTGTGTGTGTGTGTGTGTGTGTGTGTGTGTGTGTGTGATGTGAGTGTGTCTATATGCATGTATGTATTTATGTTTGTATTTATTTATTTATTTATTTATTTATTTATACAACTTTAAGTCACGAGATTTCTATGCGTGAAATTTGGGCTGCTCTTCCCGGGGAGAGCACGTCGCCACAAGAGCAGCGCCACCCTTCTTTCGTATGTATGAATATCTGTCTGTCTGCCTGCCTGTTTTTCTCCCTCTACCAAGCTATGACCAGCAACTTTCTCAGAACTCCTCAAAAAGGAAACTCGATACTTTTTTCCCCATATAAAATGTTAAAAACCAACAACAACAAAAAGAAGGACAACTTTCAAGAAGAAACAGAGAAAAGGAAGAGGATATTACAATAAAAATAAAAATGCAGGGTGGAAAGCAGAATGATATGAAGCGGAAGGAACAAAACAACAAGGATAAAATCAAAACAAAAAACGATTACTTGGAAGAAGAAGAAGAAGAAGAAGAAGAAGAAGAAGAAGAAGAAGAAGAAGAAGAAGAAGAAGAACAAGAAGAAGAAAAAGAAAGAAGAGAAAGAAGAAGAAGAAGAAGAAGAAGTAACAACAATAATCAATAGTAGTAAGTAGTAGTAGTAGTAGTAGAATAGTAGAAGAACAAGAACAAGAACAAGAACAAATAGAACAAGAACAAAAAGAACAAGAACAAGAAGTAGAGAAAAACAACAACGAGTAAAAAAAAAAAAAAGAAAGAGAATAGCAAACAACAACAAAAACAAAAAATAAAAAGAAAAATCAAGAAGACCAAGAAGAAGCAGTAGCAGTGGCTAACAAAACCACTAACAGCACTACCAACAACAAACAACACAACAACAAGGCGAAAACACCCCACCCACCACCATACTAAAACCACAAACATCACCACCACCTTCTTCACCGCTTCTGCCATCAACCACACTGGTACCAAAGCCAACAACAACAGTGGAGAAAATGGAGGAAGACCAACCCATTATGGAGAACTAAAAAAGAAAAGGGAATACCCCATCTCTGTTTTGTATGGGGGCAAAAACACCATCACAAACAAACCCGAAATTCACAGACAAAGACATGAAGAACAGAAGACCCAAACAAAAAGTTGAGAAACACACACACATACACGCTCGCAACACACACACACACACACACACACACACACACACACACAACACATACGCACGCTCGCATACACACAGGCAGACAGACGAAATAGTATAAAATAAACAATAGATAATGAGATAGATAGATAGAGATAGATAATAAGATGATACATCATCCATCCACACACACACACACATACATTCATACTCATTACATTCTTCCAGCCAGCAGCTACATAACCACACACACAGGCAACAACATACGACATACAAAAACTACATATGTCTGTTGTCAGTCTGGTTGTCTTAACTCTTTATTTCAAGACAACGGAAAACCAATCAGAAAATCTACGAAGAACAGGATGGTCTGACTCTTTCTGTAAGACAGGATGTCACATAATTATATCTGCGTGCTTGTGTGTGTGTGGGGGTGGGGGGGGGGGGGGTGAGTGTGAGTGTGTGGAAGTGGGTGTGTGGGTGTGTGAATTTTAATTTTAAGAAACTGGTACCAACATTATGAGTCTTGGCAGATGAGGGTATGTGTGACAATACAAAAGTGTCAAAAGATTAATATATTTACAAAATATACAATAATATATCATACGCCCTAAAAGCTTTTATTAAAAGACTTGATCTTCTTGGTCCCCTCCCCACCCCTCCCCCCACCCCTCTCCTAGTCTTTGATGAATCATTTCCATGATCATAATGATGAAGTAACTGGTTACCTGCGCGTGTTATCCTCCACTCTCTCTCTCCTCTCTCTCTCTCTCTCTCTCTCTCTCTCTCTCTCTCTCTCTCCTCTCTCTCTCTCTCTCTCCCTCACACACACACCACACACACACACACACACACACACACACATCCATATATATTCCCTCACTTGCCACACACCAACAATAAAACAAACATCACCGACATTCCGTCTCATGACCTATCTCGTCAAGTCAAGTCAAGTCAAGTCAAGTCAAAATGATCTTTATTGAGGGTAAAAGATTAAGCTTATACAACTTTTTTTTTCCATTCTGCCCTCACAACAACAACAAAAGTCAAGAAAACTGACATATAAAAACATTCAAAATACAATGTTCACACATGTTGAAAACAAACATCTATGAAGATTTTTGTAATATATAGAAATCCAGACTAAAAAAACCATGATAAAGCAAATCAAGACAGTATAACATAAGCTCAAGTCATACAGACAAATGAAGAATTTAATAAAAAGAAAAAAAAAAAAACACAACAAAAAACAACAACAACAAAAACAAAACAAAAACAAAAAATTAAGACTCACAAAACAAGATAAAACGAAACCAAGACAATGTAACATAAGCTCAAGTCATACAGACAAATGAAGAAAATACAAAAACAACAAAGGCAGGATAAGGCCTGGTATAAGAAAAATAGGATCACAAATGTAACAGTCACACACACTGTCCCACACTTGCATGTATACACACACACACACACACACAGATAGGCTAGGCTAGTCCAGAAGTGACCACCTGCTACACACACACACACACACACACTACACACACACACACACACACACACAAGTGGGAACAGATGACAGAATTTACAAAACTGCATACACACGGGGACTGGATGTAAAAAAAGCATATAAGTGCTTATTCCATTATCCTCGATATAAAAGAATAAAAGAAAGAAAGAAAAGAAAGAGGTCTGATCACACGGCACTGGCACTGTGACATTACCACAGGGTTAGGCTACTACACTCCACTCACTGCGGAGAAGGACTGTCTTGCATCACTCGGCACACAGCAGGACACACACACACTCTTCCGATAAGGACAGCACCGGTTACCACATTCGGTTTTGACAGTCAAAAAGTCATGTCCCGTCTGTTTTGTCTTTTGTTCGTCTCTGTCTGTCTGTCTGTCTGTCTGTCTCTCTTGTCTGTCTGTCTGTCCCTCTGTCTGTCTGTCTGTCTGTCTGTCTTCTCTCTCTCTCTCTCTCTCTCTCTCTCTCTCTCTCTCTCTCTCTCTCTCTTGACCCTATAAGGCCGATGTACATTAAACAAATTCAGAGTTCAGTCCAGTTCCCCCCCCCCCCCCCCTCCTATCTTGATGTTATCCCGATAAGGGCCGGGACTGGATGTAAAAAAACACACATGAGTGCTTATTCATTATCCTTGAAATAAAAGAATTTGACGTGACTCTTCTCTCTCTCTCTTCTCTCTCTTCTCTCTCTCTCTCTCTCTCTCTCTCTCTCTCTCTCACACACACACACACACACACACACACAACACACACACACACACCACAACACTAAGAACAAGGTCGTTTTTAAGGAATCTGGTTTGGGTTTTATCTCATTTCATGTGTGGTTGATGTGGTTTTCCTACTACGCGGTGCCCGCCCAGGGTTGACCCTTATGGTTGGCCAGGGCGTTGCTACAAGGAACGACAGCAGAGTTGGTTTTATCCCCTGTTTTAATCTGTATATAGCTGCACAGTTTTAATCCGAGATTTAAAAATTGACGAGGAGACAGCCCTGATACGGCCTCTGTGGTCGGTCGGGGCTAAAAAAAAACCCCAATAGGATTGGATTGCTCTCTCTCTCTCTCTCTCTCACTCTCTCTCTCTCTCTCTTCTCTCTCTCTCTCTCTCTCTCTCTCCCTCTCTCTCTCTTCTTCTTTTCTTTCTCTCCCTCCTCCCCCCTCCCCACCCTGCCCCAAGCAAACTATAACAACAGTGACTTTCTTGTCGCTCCGCTCAACTTCTAATAAACCACATCATCTATTTTCTACAGACGTTCTTCAAAGGCCCGAACAAAACACGAAACGGCGCTGATATCACTGAACACCAAAAATCAACACTGCCATCAAACTGCTTCTTTTCTCTCTCTCTCTCTCTCTCCTCTCTCCATCTCTCTCTCTCTCTCAATCTCTCCTCTCCTCTCTCTCTCTCTACTCTCCTCTCTCTCTCCTCTCTCTCCCACACACACACACACACACACACACACACACACACACACACACACACACACCGGTTTAATTCGGGTTTTTTCTGCTGTTGATCAAAATGAGCCTTCTTTGTTGCTTTTGTTTTTCAACCAGTTAATTTACATTTTCATATTCAATGAAGGTTACACATTTTCAATGAAGGAGTCGAGGAAGGCAAGTACAGCCGATGAAACCGGGACGCGCAAACAAATGACCCCTCTTTTAAAATGAGGCTACGACTTATACACCTCCTGTATGGTCAAAAAAGAGGAAGGGGGGGGGGGGGGGGGGGGGGGGGGGGGAAGGACCCTCCCCCCCCCCCCTCCCCAAGTCTTAGACTATGCTAGCCATTGAAAGGACTTTCCATGAAAAAAAATCAAGGAAAGCAAGTAGCCTACAGGCTATAGAGTTTTTAGAAATCACATTGTCTTTACAACAACTAACTGTCCCTGCAACCGAGAAAAGAAAACACAACCAAAGAAAGATGATAGAAGCAAATGGTCCGCGTTCCAACAACAGATAAACGGGAAAAAACAAAGACACAAAACCCCAGCAACTATAACGGGAAACACACAAACAAAGAAAAACCCTAGCAACTACAAAGCAAAAACAAATAAGCAAAACCCCTGACAACTACAACGGGAAACACACAAACAAACAAACAAAACCCTAACAACTACACTTTCTGGCAACTCAGTTCCAAATAATTGCCACCACCTGTACAAACCCTCCCCACCCCCCACCCACCCCCAAAAAAACAACAACAAACCAAACCCAAAACACGCACACACACACATATTAAAACGAATCTACATCCTTGCAAATCACACACACACACACACACACCCACACCCACCCACACACACACAACACACACACACACACACACACACTCCACAAAAAAGCACAAACAACCAACAACAACAAAAAATCCAAGCAATTCCTCCAACCAAACATACACACAAAAAAACAAAAAAAACAAAAACAAAAAACCCAAGAAAACCGACACCAACACCTCAAACAGAATATTACAACCATCAGGTTGCGGACGGTATTGACAGGAGAAAATCACCATAATAATTCTGGGACACAAAAGCTAAACAAACAATGGCGCTGTGCTCAGTTGCTGACCTCACTGATGCAGAGTTATGCTGTACAGGAATCCCAATCTCCTGCTGCTGCTGGTGCTGCTGCTGCTCCTGGCCAAGTCACACTGTTATGTGCCGGCACCACGCGGATGGCGATGAGACACTGGAGTGGAAAGCCAGTGACATAGCCTAACGCTTCTCTGTGTGTCTGTGTATTTCTGTGTGTCTGTCTGTCTGTGTATTTCTGTGTGTCTGTCTGTCTCCCTCGTCTGTCTCCATCGTCTGTCTGTGTCTCTGTGTGTCTCTCTCTCTATCAAACACACACACACACACACACACACACACACACACACACTACACACCCATACAAACCAGCCCGTACCACACAGGCTGAAATACAATGTGTTCACGTGTGTGTGTGTGTGTTGTGTGTGTGTGTGTGTGTGTGTGTGTGTGTGTGTGTGTGTGTGTGTGTGTGTGTGTGTGAGTGTGAGAGAGAGGGGGGGGGGGGGAGACAGAGGGAGACAGACAGACAGAGACACAGAGAGAGCGAACATTATGTGTGAAACTGGCAGACTGGCACCGTGGAGACCACATAACACTGACACTCTCTCTAGCCAGGCCTATGAAGGCCTATACTATACACTATATATATATATATATATATATATATATATATATATATAATAATATATATAAATATATATACTATTATATTATACGGTATAATATTCTGCCTATATACTATATTATATACTCCAATCTCTTCTTTCTCTCTCCCCCTAGGCCTACCCTCACTTTCGGCTGGCACCGTGGCGGCCACACAACATTGACACACTCTCTAGCCAGGCCTATATATGCCTATAGTCCATTCTCTCCTTTCTCTCCCTCCCCCGTCCCTCTGTTTCTGCTGGCTCAGCAGGAATAGCCTATAGGCTCAGACCAAACCGCTGATGACAACCCTAGTAGCTCGGAGACTGTACAGTATAGGCCTAGTAGGATAGTAGACAACTCTAGACAAGACAGACCAGACCCACAGAGGTGACAGACAGAAGGCAGAAGAGAAGGAAACAGAAAGGGAGAGAGATGAGAGGGAAGGGGGGGGGGGGGGGGAGAGAGGGGACGGGAGAAAACTCGAACTCGAACTACGAACTCTAATGTCTTATTGAAGGTATTTGGATAAGCCAGTGGCTTCTTTACACCAGGCCCTCATTAAAAGAGGTGGAAAAAAAGAGAGAGAGACAGAGAGACACAGACAGACAGGCAG
>CM054147.1:13728694-13746194 GCA_028751875.1 Rapana venosa
GACACAGAGAGAGAGAGAGAGAGAGAGAGAGAGAGAGAGAGAGAGAGAGAGAGAGAGAGAGAGAGAAGAAGAGATAGACAGACAGAGACAGAGAGAGAGAAGAGATACAACAGACAGAGACAGAGAGAGAGGAGGAGAGAGACAGCGAGAGAAGAGACAGAGACAGACATACAGACAGACAACAGACAGACAGACAGACAACAGACAGACGAGACGGACGGACGGACGGACGGAGACGGACGGACGGACGGACAGACAGACAGACAGACAGACAGACAGAGACATATAGTAAAAAGATACATTGAGAGACAAAAGTACCCACACAACAATTGAGAAACAGATACAGAGAGACAGAGACAAACAGAGAGAGACAGGGAGACAGAGACATACAGATAGAGAAACATACACAGAAAGAGAACAGAAAGAGAACAGAAAGACAGTGACAGAAAGAAAGAGACAGACAGACAGAGAGCGGATCATGAGGGAAACCCCAGAACCCCAGGCATGCAGCAGATGCTGTACACAGCCATGTTCCTAGTGTTTGTCTTGCCACGCTAAAGTCTTCCCACACACACAGCAGCACCTTTACACACACACACACACACACACACACACACAAAGAGACACACACACAACACAGAGTAACTCACACACATAATAAAACACATACACAGACACACACAAACACAACACAGCACACACAAGCACACACACACACATACACATACATACACACACAGAGAACACACACCATAAAACACACACACACACAGAGAACACACACAAACAACACAGCACACACACACAACACAGCACACACACACACACAGAGCGCGCGCACGCCACACCACACACACACACACACACACACACACACACAGCGCACACACACACACACACACACACACACACAAGATTCAAGATTTAATTCCTTTCACCCCTTTTGGGGTATGGAGGATTACAAACAAACTAACAAACACACACACATACACAACACACACACACACACACACACACAAACAACACACACACACAGAGAACACACACACACAACACACGCGCGCACACACAACACACGCGCGCGCAACGCACACACACACACACAGAACACACACACACACACACACACACACACAGAGGTAGACAATCACTAAATCGGACAGACTGTGACAGTGGCAGAGACGAGCGTTGCCACCTACAATACTATATTTTATAGTATTCACAACACACACACACACACACACACACACACACACACACACACACACACACACACACACACACACACACACACACAAACCCTCGCTCCCAGACCACCATTCACAGTGCAGTGGATCAGGGAAACGTCCGGTTTGGGGTGGGGATCAAACCGAACCAGCAACCTCTTGATTTCAAGATGGGTAACTTTAGGGCTAAGACTACCAATCCACAGCTAGCGTCACATCTGTATCGTCACACTGTCCAGTGTTGTTGTTGCCTTCATTATTGCTGTTGTGGTGGTGGTGGTGGTGGTGGTGGTGGTCTGTGTGTGTGTGCGCGTGTGTTAGTGTTTGTGTTTGTGTGTGCTTGTGTGTGTGTGTGTGCGCGCGCGCGCGCATGTTGAGTCATGCCTGTATAGTTCAAATACAACCTTTGATTTTTTCAAAAACTTGCAATCCTTATAGAATGGGCCAACTGCAAACTACGCTTCCTCTGATTCAAAGAAACTGGCTGGGGGACAAAAACCAGCTATTACAGCTGCCTTTGAGGCTGTCTTCTCTATATGTAGTGGGAGATTTTGTTTGTTTGTTTGGGGAGGGGGGGGGTAGATTTTTTTGTTGTTGGGTTTTTGTTGTTGTTGTTTTTTTACTTAATCAGTTCCAGGAAAAGGTCTGGGGACTGGCGGGGTCACCAGGACAGACTGCAGACTTTGTCTTCCAGACCCGATTAAAAATTTAGCTTAGCCAGGCAAGGAAAGAGAAGAAGAAGAAGAAGAAGAAGAAGAAGAAGAAGAAGAAGAAGAAGAAGAAGAAGAAGAAAAGAAGAAGAAGAAGAAGAAGAAGAAGAAAAAGAAGAAGAACAACAACAACAACAACAACAACAAGAAGACTTAAACAGTATCCCTTTTTGAAAGACTGATACTCAGCCAACTACTTTTATCTTAAGAAGCACTGTTTGTTGTTTGGTTTGGGTTTGGGTTTTTTTCAATCAAAGTAGTACCACGTCTTGAAGTGCAGTCCAGCTATGGCCAGTGCTATGAACGACACGAAAACAACTATCCAGCATGCAGCCTACAATCTGAAAGATAAAACAGGCTCCGCCAGACTCCACTTACCCAATGCACAATGAATAAAAGTTTGCCCCAACTGGAAGGTTCTAACCGAATGTTTTTGACAAAAAGACCCATTCTGTCCTACAGGGAACAGCACAAAGAAGAGGACAAAGAGGCAGACTGAGAAAACGATGGGAAGACAACATCAGAGAGTAGACTAGCCTTGAGCTAAACGATTTGCTAGGGAAAGCTGAAAACCGCGAGGTCTGGAGGAAGCTGGTTGCAAAATCTTTAGTGCTGCCTCAACGGTCTATAAGACTACGGTGAAGGTGAAGGACTACTTTGAGTCACTGCCAGTATCAACAGGACACATTTATTATTTAATCAGAACAAGCAACTCCCACCCCCCCCCCCCCCCCCCCCCCCACCACCATCAACCCTCTTCGCAAGAAATCTTTCGAAAATACAAACGGCCGGAGTGGCATACATAATTCACCCTTCAGAAGCGTTACAACATAGCGAAATCTTCACTGACAGGCGCCATGTACAGACGGAAGCAGGATTTGGTCAGAGGAAGTGGGCGACACGACGTGAACAACCACACGCCCGTTTTATCGCCGATGACAGGACGTGAAGAGACCACAAAAAAGACTACACGTGTTCAGTGCACCCTACCCTGCTGGTGTGGCCAAAGCCTGAAGAAATGGGGCAACAAAAGGTACAAAAAAAGAACGAAAAGGCCATGAAAAATAGTCCTAGATTTTAAAAAGGAACAAAAAGGCTAAGAAAAATAGTCCTAGATTTTAAAAAGGAACAAAAAGGCAGAGACTAGTCATAGATTTTAAAAAGGAACAAAAAGGCAGAGAAAAATAATCCTAGATTCTAAAAATGAACGAAAAGAAAGAGAAAATAGTCCTAGATTTTAAAAAGGAACAAAAAGGCAGAGAAAATAGTCATAGATTTTTAAAAGGAACAAAAAGGCTAAGAAAAATAGTCCTAGATTTTAAAAAGGAACAAAAAGGCAAAGAAAAATAGTCCTAGATTTTAAAAAGGAACAAAAAGGCTAAGGAAAATAGTCCTAGATTTTAAAAAGGAACAAAAGGGCCGGGGAAAAAATGGTCATAGATTTCACACAGTGCAGGCTTGTCACAGCTGCCTATGCGTAATAAAAACGTCACTGTAACAGGCAGCGGAACTGTGGTGATTCACAAAAACCGCATTCTTTGATTTATGACTGTTACAAGCCATACATCCTATTCACTAGCACTAGATTCAACACCTCTGCACCCTTTCTTGTTTCCCCACCAGTCATCCCAAACCTTACCTCGAAGAAGAAAAAGAAGAGAACAAGAACAAGAAGATTTTTTTTTAAATGGTTCACCACCAGACATTTTTCATTCAGTCAATAGCAGACTGCGGAAGATCCACTGGCCAGTAAAACCTGTCTCCAACACCGCTGCTCGAAAGATCGATTGGTTTACTATCAAAGCGCTTAGCGGGTTTGAGGAGCCTTGAGGAAAATAAATTATCTGATCCTGTTATGCAAGAGACTGGGCTCCCTTCACGCTCAATTGGATCTTTGCATACGCTCAGAGACGGCCTTGTGGGCAGATTTTTTTGTGGGCTACAGCTTTTTTGTAGGCTATACTCATCGCGGTTAAGAGTTGTTGCTTTGTTGTTGCTGTTGTTGTTCTTGCTGCTGCTGCTGCTGCTGCTGCTGCTGCTGCTGCTGCTGCTGTTGTTCTTGTTGAAACGGAATGTATTTATTCAAGGGGAACTAACTGCAACATGACGAGAAATCTGAATCCAACAAGCAGAAGAACATACACCTTACTGAAGAACGCGATATTACAAGGATAGGTTGCAAGGATGACAGAACAGCCTAGTGGTTAGAGCGTTGATGTCATGATCTGACGGTGCCTGAAAGCGTGGGTTCGAGTCTCCGCTAAACTGTCTGTTCCTACAGACAACAGTCATGTATGTCACACAGACATACAGTCAACAATGGTGCTACACTGACTCCAGCCCCTCAAACCCACCCACCTTTTGTAAAAGAGCAGGCCAGCTCTGACTGATTGGACAGATGACACAAACATACCCAGCATGCACCTTGATGCCGGTAAAGGGATAGGCTCAGTCAAGAAATACAACCTGAAAAATTCAGAGCAGTGCCCTAAAGACTCCTTAGGGAGTTAAGGAAGAAGTCAGGCTAGATGGTCAGGTTGCAGCATGGTCTTTGGTGCATATCAACCAAGAGCATTATTATGGCGAAATGATGGAAGGAAAGTAAGCTGACTAAACTGGCTATATGGATGACTGAGAGTGTAAATAATGATAACGGCATCAAACGGCTGCTTAGTTTAGTAAATTACACGCTTGATTCCTGAAGATCTTCTGGTTGTACCATTTGTCTTGTATTCTCCAATCAGCATTTTGAGAAACAGGTGGACAATAACTTCATTCAGGTTTGCTTTACAAGCTTATTATGATGTAGTATTTCGGGTAAAACTTCTATGAGTTAAATGCCTACTTTTTTCTGTTTAAAAAAATCAGAAAAAATGTCTACAGGGTATTTGTCCCTGGCATTGTGAGCGTTGAGCTACAAGCGAATGTGTGTGTGTGTGTAGGGGGGGGGGGGGGGGGGGGGGGGGGGAGGGGGGGAGGAGAGCAAGCAAACACCCAAACGGCGTTTGAAAGCGTATTCAGCTGTTTTGTAAGTTTTGCGTTGTTGGTGTTGCTTTTACTGTTGCTCTTGTTGTTGTTGTTGAATGTGACTAACATAATTCACATTCGCAGTCTGAAGCAGCTATAGGTAAAGGGCAATATTCCGCCGTTTCTCTCGTAAAACTACAAACCCATATTGGACCAAAATGGCCCACGCATTGTGGACCATTTTAAAAAGTGATAATTTAACCTTGTAAGTCTATCCATTCAAACACGAAGTCGGCAAAGGATCAAGCGGCTGCTTGGACAACGACAGTATTGGAATCGTGGCAATAATAGCACAGAAATCCCATTCACAAAAGCTGTGTGAAGATTCACCACTTCAGCCCACAAAACACCCACTCACCAGGCAGCTGTCGACCCATTGAATCAATATCAGACTGAAAAAATCCTTTGCCAGTCGCCAGTATGATCCCCCGAAGGATCGATTCATTCACAGAGTAGCCAGCCCACTACGAGAACTCTGCGGGGACACTCAATCCATAAAGGTTGCTGCCATGCATGAGCTTCACCCCACTTTCTCACTCTTCTCCGTTTTTCCTCTTAGAATTCAGAGGTGCGATTTTTGCATATCATCAGTATGCGACTTTTACATTCACTTTTTTTAAAAAGATACGGCAATGAATAATTTACCCAGATTTCACTTCTAGACATACATAACACATTGAATTCAACCTCTGCATTATTATGTACATATTCAGCATCGAAACTGTAAAAAACGAGAGTTTTGTATGTTGCGTCAGTCGCTGTCGAATTTCTCTGTTGGAACATGATTTCATCTACATAAAACAACCAACCAGCAAAACTACCATAAAGACCTTGTCGCAGGCCTGTTAAAGACAACAAACTACAAAACAAAAACAAATACTAAGCAAAATCTTTTCACAGGCCTGCTGAAGACAAGACAGCCATCTTTCTTCCTCTCAGTCGTTGCCACTATCGTGCTAGATCATTCACAACATTCAGTTATCATCGAAGGACATAACATAATTCCATCACGACCAAACTATTCATGTCAGTGCCGGAGGTGAACCATTCATTCACTTCCCACTCTTACGCAAGAACTGCTGCACAACTAAGGCAGGCAGACAGACAGGCAGGCAGGCAGGCAGGCAGGCAGGCAGACAGACAGACAGACAGCAGGCAGGCAGGCAGACAGCAGGCAGGCAGACAGGCAGGCAGGTTCAATTCAGTCAGCATAGACAAGCCAGTGATGCACGACAAGTGCCAAACATGACAGCTTCATATCTTCCATTCCGGCGCGATTGGATTCCTTCATGTCACCCTCAAGCCTTATAAAACCACAGAATATAAAAATACCATTCTTCGTGGAACTCCGGAAGAGCGAAATGGAAAAAAAAAACTCCGGAGAAGCAGGAAAGAAAGGAAGGCCAGAAAGCAGACAACCAATAAAAGAAAGAAAGAAGAAAGAAAGAAAAGAAAGAAGAAAGAAAACAAAGAAAAAGAAAAACCGAAGAAAAAGGAACTGAAATCAGGAACTCCACAAACAATGTCTAATTTTTTTCACAAAAAAATTAATGGATTTTATTCTCAAGCATCGTCTTATAATAGGCTTTCAATGGCTGGGAAATGTACAGAGGTTTTTGGTTTAAAACAAACAAACAAACAAACAAAATAAATGCCTACTGGACCAACCCTTATCTGGAGCATCAGTGGCCATAGAAAGTGTGCTGACCACGACGTGGAGCAAGATAAAGAAATACTGGAGCACGAGATGATGGAGAACACTGGCTGAAAATAAAGGAGAAAAGTTCCTTCACGCTTCATGCTTCTGAGACACTCAGGATTTCATTTTCCTTTTTTCTCCCGTTCCTCGGCTAAAGCTCCGAGGATCACCAATGGGAGATTTTGGGTATGCGACCATTTTCACCTATCATTAAGGTAGCCGCATTCAGACTGGAGATGTCTTAACAAATAAAAGTAATCAGTATTTAGATAAATAAGAGCAGTCTAAAAGAAATCATTATATCATCACCTCTTTAATACTATACAACAACAATAAAAAGAAAGAAAGTGAGAGAAAAAAAAAAGAAAGGAAGGAAAAAGACAAAATAAAAGAGAAAAACCCAAGATAAAGTAGATCACTATCATATGGTGCTCGTGATAGAAAAAGGGAGAAAGGAAGAAAGGCTGGAAGGAAGAAAGAAAGAAAGAAAGAAAGGGAAAAAAGAAAGAAAAAGAAAAAGAAAGAAAGAAAAACAAAGAAAGAAAAATAAAGAAAGACAGACAGAAAAACAGACAGAACAAGAACTGAAAAGATCCCCATCATCTGACTCTCATCAAAAGTGCGAGAAAACAATAGGTGCAACAAAGAAGAAAGAAAAAAAACCCGACTACCAGTACCACCAACACCACACTTCTTTCAAGCACAGCAAAACAAACCCCAACCAATCCATCCATCCATCCTTCCATCACAACCAACCACACACACAGAAAAACAAACACATTTGATTCTTTCTTCCATCAACAACACACTGTTAAGATTCCTTTCACAAACATTCAATACAACTGCCCCAGGGATCGATTCCTTCACATTCATACAAGTGTTTTGTTTTGTTTTATTTTGTTTTTTTCAGAGCAGCCTGAGGACAATCAATCCTTTCGTAGCTGCTATACAAAACAGCCCGCCTACACAGCTTGTGAAACTATAGCCTATGCATACTAAAGTGTAAGTGCAAGTGGTGCAAGAAGTTTTATACATGCATACACACACACACACACATATATATATATATATATATATATATATTATTATGTTGTGTGTGTGTGTGTGTGTGTGTGTGTGTGTGTGTGTGTGTGTGTGTGTGTGTGTGTGTGTGTGTGTGTGTGTGTGTGGTGTGTCTGTGTTCTGTGTCTGTGTGCTGTGTCTGTGTGGGCGTGTGTGGGTGGGTATCCCACTAACCTGTTTTGCCTCCAGTTTTGGGGGTTGTTTTTTTGGTTTGGTTGAAAATTCTGAAGTTTTGTAGAAATCACTGTGTAAAAAGCAGAACTCTGCGGGGGGAAATCTCATACAACGAAACAAAGAAAGGAGGAAATGTGGACGACAGACAAAGGCAACGATATATATAATATATACAAAATGCTTTTGTTCGTTCCTCGGCTAGAGCTCCGAGGTTCACAACGGTGCACATGCAACCACTTTTGCCCATCAGTGAGGTAGCCGCATTCCAACTTCGGGAATAAGAGAATCCTATGAACAGGAGGAAGAGAGCTCAGAAGGAAAACACAAAACGGAAAGGAGATAATCAGAATGAAGTTTACGAAGCTAATCCCCTTCAAAGACATATAGACGAGAGGAGAGGAGAGGAGGAGGAGGAGGAGGAGGAGGAGGAGGAGGAGGAGGAAGCCAGCCTTTTTAGATACTAAATCATTTTCACCATCAATTATTGTCATCACTCAACTTCACAGCAAATACTCTTATCGTTCTCAAAAAGTACAAATAATTATATAATCATGAAAAATCCCTCTCTCTATTCCCCCTTCCCCTCCTCCCTTTTTTGCCCGCTCCATCGTTTTCTTAATTAAACACACACACGCACACGCACGCGCGCACGTGCGCAACACACACACACGCGCGGGGCACGCACACAAACGCACGCACACCACATAGTCTCTCTCTCTCTCTCTCTCTCTCTCTCTCTCTCTCATCTCTCTCTCCTCCCTCTCTCTCTCTCCCTCTCTCTCTCTCTCTCACATACACATACAAACATACTCACTCACACACATCCATAATACATATACACACAAACATACCCACACACACTCCTACACACACACACTCCTCAAAACCACACACACACACACACACACACAACACACACACACACACACACACACACACACACATACATACACACACAAACGCACACGCGCACACAACGAAACTTCCTGAACGAAAAGTGTCCATGGTCTCAATGCATAATTCATGTATTCTGCTGGTGGCCGTTTCGGAAAAATGAATGCCCTCCTGGTGACCAGACAAACAGCCTGACAGAATGTGTATTGTCGATCGTCCTTAATATACGCTCCATCATGATAATTAAATTTTTTCCTTACTGTCTGTCTGTCTGTCTGTCTGTCTGTCTGTCTGTCTGTCTGTCTGTCTGTCTCTCTCTCTCTCTCTCTCTCTCTCTCTCCTCTCTCTCTCTCTCTCTTCTCTCTTGTTGTCTTTCGTTTGTTTGTGTTGTGTGTGTTGTGTGTGTGTGTCTTTCTTTAATTTGACCTCTCCACTCACAGTGATGTTAGATGAAAAATGAAATAAGGATGAAAAGTGTGTGTGTGGGGGTGTGTGTTGTGTGTGTGTGTGTGTGTGTGTGTGTGTGTGTGTGTGTGTGTGTGTGTGTGTGTGTGTGTGTGTGTGTGTGTTAGTTATTCACGTTCATGCCATTAATCTAGGGCTGTTATCATGCTCTTTCTATCATTCACTCTCCTCCCAACTGTCCCTTCTGAATGGATTCAAAAGCTTAACGCAGTAAACTATTGTCGATATCTGTGTGTGTGTGTTTTGTGTGTGTGTGTTGCGTGCGTGCGTGCGTGCGTGTGTGTGTGTGTACGTGTATGTGTGCGTGCACGTGTACGTGAGTGTGTATGGTTAATGTGTGGTAGTTTGTGTTTGTGTGTTGTGTGTGCGTGTCTGTCTGTCATTCGGTCGTCTGCTGTCTGTATCTGTGTGTCGCACGCTCGCGCGCTTGTGTGTGTGCGGCGTAATTATTTTCCGATAACAGTTTTAGACTGAATCCCCTATCCATGACGCACAATATAATCCCCAAGCCCCAATGGATCCAAATGCGTGAATTCCCAAACATTGTCGATCGTTTGTAAGGGTGGAGCCCTGTTAGTGTTGTGTGTGTTGTGCGTTGCCAGTGTTCACGTGGGGGTCACCCTTGTAACGTTGCACTCTGTGTTGCTCCTGGGAATCCTGTGAGTATAGGGTGTTTGAAGTACGTTTGGGTGGGTGTGGTGTGTGAGTGTTGCGTGTACGACTATTTCAAGACTGTCGTACTAGGCAGCGTACGTCGACTGTCAGAGGATTTTTTCCTACTAGGGGCTTTGATGTTGTCGTGGTAAGACTTTGTCATGCGACAAGTTTACAGAACAACATTTCAAACAAACAACTATTTTCCAATAAGCCTAGCAACACTGCGATTCCTACCACAGCTTTTGGCCTGGCCAAGACCCTGTATATAAGTACCCCGGTGGTGCTGAATGGAATCACACGGGGTATGTATGTATGTATGTATATATGCGGCTTGTTATCAGCCGCCGCCAAACTTGACATAGATTCTAGTTCCTAGTTCCTCGTTCGTGTGTGTCTTCCATCCCTTGTGGGTTTTCCTCTTGTAGTTATTTTGGAGACTGACGGGGAGACGGGGGGGGGGGGAGAGAAGAGGGAGGGAGAGAGAGAGAGATAAGAGGGAGGGAGGGGGAGGGAGGAGAGAGGGAGAGAGAGGGGAGAGAGAGAGAGAGAGAGAGAGAGAGAGAGAGAGAGAGAGAGAGAGAGAGAGAGAGAGAGAGAGAGAGAGAGAGAGAGATAGACAGGCAGAAAGAAAAACAGAGACAAAACGAAAGAACGAAAAAAAGAATCCCATACAAAATGAGTCAAAGACAGTACACAGAGAGACAAACACGCAGACAGAAAAAAAAAAAAAGACAAACAGAAAGAACAAAAAAATCCCAACAAATGATTAAAAGAAAGAGCATACACAAAGAAATAGACACACAGACAAAAAACGGAGACAAACAAAAAGCAGACAGAAAAAAAAAAAATTTAAAGAAAGAACATACACAGAGAAATAGACAGGGAGACAGAAAAATAGAGAGAAACAGAAAAACAGAAAGAACGAAAAAATCCATAAATCAAAGAAGTACCCAGAGAAATAGACAAGCAAGACATAAAAATACATGAAAAAACAGAAAGACAAAAAAACCCAACAAATAAGTCAAAGACAGTACACGAAGACAGACAGACAGAAGACAGAAAAACAGAGACCAAAACAAAAAGACAGAACGATTTTTAAAAAAAAATTCCCAACAAAGGAATCAAAGACAGAACATGCACAGAGAAATAGACATGCAGACTGAAAAACGCAGACGGAAAGAACCCAACAAAACAAAGACACCTCCCCCCCCCCCCCCCCCCTCCCCAAGAATGTGCCAGACACAGAATCGAAATAATTATCATCCTCCAGAAAAATCTGTCACCCAAAAAGACTGGCACCTGGCCCTCCTTTGTTCTCTCCATCCCCCCCCATCCCTCTCTCTCTCTCTCTCTCTCTCTCTCTCTCTCTCTCTCTCTCTCTCTCTCTCTCTCTCTCCTCTCCTCTCCCTCCTCCCCTCCCTCCCTTTAGCCCCTAACATATCAGCTATCACCCCCACCCCCTACCCGCCCACCCCCTCCCTTCATCACCAAACGAACGACACAACGCCATACATGAGTGTCCTCCTGGCAGACAGCCATGCAATACAATACAATACAAGCAAAGCAAACAAGCAAGGCAACGCCACCGATAAAATCCCATCATTGCTCGGACATTGCGCGCTTCGTTTCCTTAATGATGGCCCTGCAACACCTTCATCATCACGATCACAGACCTGTCTCCCTTTTCTGTCCCCCCCCCCCCCCTCCACCCCTCACCTCCTTGCATGTATCTCCCTCCCCACCTGCCCTACCTCCCCCCTCCATCCCACCCACACACACACACATACACGCCAGACAACACTCTCTCTCTCTCTCTCTTCCTCTTCTCTCTCTCTCTCTCACACATCACACCATCACACACACACACACACACACACACACACACCACCAATGGCTTGAAGAAGAGAGAGGAGAGGAGAGAGAGAGAGAGAGAGAGAGAGAGAAGAGAGAGGAGAGAGAGAGAGAGAGAGAGAGATGAGAGAGAGAGAGAGAGAGAGAAAAATAAAGCAAATGCATTGCTTATTCAATGTACCATCTGGAAATATAACTTTGACTTTCACACACACACACACACACACACACACACACACACACACACACACACACACACACACACGCACGCACGCACAGCACGCACGCATGCTCGCACCACCACCACCCCCAACACCCACCCCCCACACACACCAACACCACTACCAGCTGTCTTCCAGTCCTTTCAAGGCAAGATTTGATTTGACGCTACCCTCTGCACGTGCAACCCGGTCTGTCGCTATCTGCCCTGCGTCATTGAAATGGCCGGCCACCTCCTGCTGTCGTCACTGGGGCCAGCAAGCGGCCGGCTTGGTCAGACAGTGACAATGACCGGTGAGAGAGAGAGAGAGAGGGGCAGAGAGAGAAAGAGGAAGGGGGGGGGGGGGAGGAAGAGAGGGGATGGGGAGGGATGGAGGTCAGGCTGGAGAGAGGGGGGGCCAGGTCATATTAGGGGACAGTGGCTTCCTTTCTATTCTTTCAGCCGGTCCAGGGCAGCTGAAGTGGACAAGGCCAGAGAGGCTGGTCACTTCAGAGAAGCTAGCTAGCCACACCAGCCACTTTCTCTGGTCGTCGTTGTCGTCGTGGTCAATGACAACATTGGCTGGTTCTCTCTCTCTCTTTCTCTCTCTTTCTCTCTCTCTTTTTGACAATCACCCATTCCTTTCCCTGTTTTTCATGTTGATTGATTTAGGCGAGAAGAGAGACAGACAGACAGACAGACAGACAGACAGAGCGACTCACAGACAAATTATTTATTTATTTATTTATTTTATTCTTTTATATCGAGGATAATGGATTAAGCACTTATTTCTTTTTTACATCCAGTCCCCGTGTGTATGTGTACAGAGACAGACAAAATGAGATACAGAATGACAAAGACGTAGGAAAAGAGAGGATGAGGAAAAAGAACAGGGAGAAAGAGAAAACAGAGAACAAGGACGAGAAAAGGGAGACGGAACGACGAAAGTCTGGAGATGACAGAATCACAGAAAGACACCGTCCAGACGAGGGAATGAACTCCAACCTGTGCTCAGACTAGGGAAGCTTCAATTCAGCCCTAGCACAGGCCAAGGACTCTTTAACCTGTGCTCAGACTAAGGAAGCTGTGCTAGGCTTTGCCCGTAAGGTAAATGAATTTCTCTGTTTTTGAGATAACAAGTTTCTGAATTTAAATTTGACTAAGGGAGCTTCAACCCTGAGTCAGGCTAGGGAACCTTAACCTGTGCTCATGACTCAGGAAGCCTCACCACCCGCTTTACCATAGCGTGCACATGAATAAGATCGATGGAAAAAATGTTCACCCAGGAACGTTTAGAGATAACTATGATTTGACCACTCGGCTACATCATCTCTCCTACCCGTCACATTCACCGACACTCCCTCCCCCACCCCATGTTCCTCTCTCTCTCTCTCTCTCTCTCTCCTCTCTCCTCTCTCTCCTCTCTCCTCTCTCTCTCTCTCTCTCTCTCTCTCCTCTCTCTCAGCAAAGACGACATATAATACCGGCCAAAGACAACACAGATGGTAATCCCACGACATCACGGCAAACGCCGCATCACCAGGTGCATGTTCAAAGCTACCCTCCCCCAGCCCATTCCTCCACCCATTATTTATTTTCCTTTCTTTCTTGCCTCCATCTGTCCTTAGCAGCAACCCCTCTCCTCCCCCCCCCCCCACTCCCACCCATAGAACTTCTGCACCCCGGCCAGCTCAGCCAGCGGAGGTCGATGTCCCCATGGTGACCACACTGACTCCACAATGGCCTCACAATGACCAATCCATCAACAACACTACATCACGACTACTATGGAGGCGAGAGGTCGCGGGTTTTCACTATCAAGACTCCTAATCATTGACCCAAGGTCACACTCCCCATCCAAGCCCATCGTCTTGACCTTCTGTGGTCATCAAAGGCTGCCTGTGGTCAGTGTATGGGACAGCAGTGTGTGTCAAAAGATAGGAAACATTTTTTGTTGGTTTTTTTTGGGGGGGCCGAGAATGAATTAGCAGCTAAAATCAATTATTTTTTGTATGGAAATTATGTTCTTGGGTATATTTGGAGCCGCAAAAAAGTGGGAAAATGAACGAAACGAAAAAGTCACAGATGTCACAATTTTTTTGTTTGTTTGTTTTGTGGTGTCTTTTTTTTAAAAATCAAGTTGTTAAGGGAGATGTGTTCGGCTAAATTCGTGTATTACTTATACAGAGGTTGGATATATATTTGATGAGTTAAATGTAGCGTTAAAAAAAAATACACCAACACTGCTGATATCGAGTTGTAATAAACATCATAATAATAAATTTCGTATTTTATTTTCCTTTGTAAAACTGGAAGAGTTTCAATAATATGGTAAAAAAGAAAATCGACGTGTCCAAACCACAGAGGAGTTACACTTTTGATCAGCGTGAATAATTCATTTTCTTGTTGTACTATGACGATAACACGCATTGTTATTGCGTGTGTGTATTGATATCATCAATCCGATTGACGCTCTCTCTCTCTCTCTCTCTCTCTCTCCTCTCTTCTCTCTCTCTCTCTCCTCTCTCTCTCTCTCTCTCTCTCTATCTCTCTCACACACACAGAAACATACACACACACACACACATGCGCGCGCGCGCATGACCTACCAAAAAACTCATTTTGCTGCAGTTAGGCGACCTGCTGATATCACATTAATGAGGGCAAACTTTCTCTTCCTTGCAATCAGCACAGTGACACGTCGTTACTATGCTAATGATATTTCTTTGACAAAATGCACGTATCAAACTGATTAATTCGGATGTCAAATTAAATGCTTTGTTATGCAATTCCCCCTCGTTTTGAACTGGGATTTTTTCTCTTCTCTTCTCTGATAGAACTCCAGGGTTCACCAATGGCGATAGTTTGCGTACATACAACCGTTTTGCCCACGATGAAGGTAGCTGCATTTCGACTTCGGGAATAAACTGATTCTTTATGGCTTACCGACCATTCTAAACTTTAGAACAGCAACGAAGATCACATTATTTTGTAGTGTGCGTAAGTTGTTTTCATTAGGTCACATTAATTGTAGTGTGTGTGAGAGTTATTTTCATTACAAAAAAATGTTCAAATTTTTTTTCATAAAAAGAAAATGTTACGTAACGTTGATCTTTTGAATCTAATAGTATGCCATACAGACAGTCTTCCACACCCTGTAAATCCCCTCTTTCCTCCAGGGCTGCAGTTGCCCGCCCAAGTGTGGAGGATCGCCCAAGCGTGGCCTGGGCAGATGGTATCGGTGTGGAGGCGTCATCTCCCCATCCAGGTCCCTGTCAGACCTGGATTGCCCTCAAGTGTCGCGGGGCCCCACTTGGAGCTAGCTGGCCTAACTGATGAGGCGTCTGTCTCAGCCACTCAAGGGCGCTGTCTAGTCCATTGCTCCTGACTACAATTAATGAAATCAGTAAATAATTACAGCCAGGAGGCTGGGCCTTCACCTGGGCTACTGTCGATGGAAAGCAAGGACTTCTCATACCTCTACTAGAGCTCTTTCGAAATTAATCTCTCTCTCTCTCTCTCTCTCTCTCTCTCTCTCTCTCTCTCTCTCTCTCTCTCTCTCTCTCTCTGTTGTCGGCTTTTAAAATATTGTGGTTTTTCTTAATCTGCATTGTTTAATAATGCATGCTGTGTAATTGTAATTTTAAAATGCCACTCATAATTTCTCTAGTTGAAACATAAAGTATTCTTGAGTCTTGAGTCATCTCTCTCCTCTCTCTCTCTCTCCTCTCTCTCTCTCTCTCTCTCTCTCACTCACACACACACACACACACACACACACACACACACACACACACACACACACACACACACACACACACCAGATGAGGCTATAAACCGAGGCCCCGTGTTCGAACGCATGCAGAACATCTTGCGCACACGTTAAATCCTGTTCCGCTTTTCGGACGAGTAGGTCGTTGTGTGCCGGTGGAAACAAATGACAAAATTTACAAAACCGCAAACACACGGGAACTAGATGTAAAAAAGCACATGAGTGCTTATTCCATTATCCTCGATATAAAAGAATAAATAAAATAACAAAACAAAAGGAGGACTGGCACCGCCATGCCTGACGCCGACAAAAGCCAGTGAAGTGAAGTGAGGGCAGATGGCGATGGATGGATGGAATCACAGCTGATCCAGGTCTCTCCACCTCCTGTGCATGCCCGCCCACTGATGGATGCCTCGCAAACCAACACAAGGCCAAGTCCACAATCTCCAGGGCTCCAACCCTCACACTACCCCCCCCCCCCCCCCCCCCCCCCCATTCCTGCTTAGCTGTTTTCTTCTTTGTCCTCTTCTTTCATCATCACATCATCATCATCATCATCATCACCATCATCATCATCATCATCATCATCATCTCTTGTTCTTCTTGTTCTTCTTGTTCTTCTTGTTCTTCTTGTTCTTCTGCTGCTGCTGCTGCTGCTGCTCCTTCTTCCTCTTCGTTTTCTTCCTCCCCCTCCTCCTCCTCTTTTTCTTCTTCTTCTTCTTCTTCTTCTCCTCCTCCCCCTTCTTCCTCCTGCTCCTCTCTTCTTCTTTAACTTCATTCTTCCGTTTCTTCTTCTTTGTCATCTTTGCTTCCTTTTGCGGTCATTGGATGGCACATTGAACAAACCCCTCATGCCTGGCAACCAGCTGATGTCCCCATAGTGACAAGTTCATTGCAGTCTTTGGCTAGGTTAGGTTACCTACCACCTCCACGTCTTGTTGCCTTCCACACGGACTGTTCGTTATAGCCCAGTCAACCACTCAGGACGGTTTCTTGAGGAGTAAAGTAAGTAGACCATTCCCTCACGAGAGAAAAATGTCAAAAGTTACACCTTTCTTTTTCTTTTACTTACACGTTGATCAAAGTCCTATTTTGTTGTGGTTTTGTTTGTTTTGCCTTTGGGTTTTTTCTTTTTTTTTTCAAAAACGCATGGAGTGGTCAAACAAAACATCTTGGCCATCTGCTACAGTCTTCAGTATAGAACATTTGCCAATGCCAACTCATAATTTCTTAAGTTGAGATATTAAAGTCTTCTTGAGTCGTGAGAAGAAAACCTGCCCAGAAATGGACAGGTGATTTACTTCCAATGGTGCTATCCCACTAGTCCGCTTTCCCCTGATGTTATTGTTATTATTGTTGTTGTTGTTGTTGGGCGTTCCCCGGTTCAACACTCTGGGGGTCCTCACCCAGAGTATGATTACGCACTTTGTTTCACTCACCACAACTGAGAGACACGGTCAGTTCGAAAGTACACACACTGGACGAGGAATTTACCTGTACGTCTTTTTTTCAAATAGCTCGCCACATAGGCAGCCACACTCCAATTTCAAAGGAGCTTAGTAGGCCTACCCATTTATCTATTCTGTTAGCACACCACGAAGCGCTAGTTGCAATGCCATCATCAATCGATTGATGAAGCTTTCTTACAGCATTCCCACCAGCATTTCCTGAGTTATGCAAAACAAAATGTTGTGGGTTCTTTAACAGTAACCAAGAGACAGACAGATAGAAGCTAGATAGATAGACAGACAGACAGACAGAGAG
>CM054147.1:13756194-13791194 GCA_028751875.1 Rapana venosa
TCACAGTCTTTACACCTTGTCTGAGTTATGGAGTAAAACCAAAAGCCCTTCCTGCTGAAACGGCATATTTGTTTTTTTATGAATAAGGTTCCTGACTAGGATTTCAGTTCTGTTTTGTGAATAAATAATTGATGTCAGCAGCCATCAGTCAATCCAAAAAAACAAACAGAAAACTGCATTACTATGGCCGTGCTGCAAGATATGGTGACTTTGCTAAACTAATAGTATTTAGGGAATTATTAAAGGAAGGAGACAGACAGAAAAAAGCAGTGGACAAGACAGCACTGCAAAACTGACTGAGAAGATATGTGCAGAAATCCACACTTGGGCACCAAATTACTCCAATATCTCCCAACAAAATTACAGGAAAAGAAAAAGTAGTGGGAAAAAACAGAAAAAAAGCCAAGAAGAAGAAACATATCTTACCATAAGAAATGTGAATAACTTATTACTTAATTACTCCACTTCATTGAGTCTATGCGACTCCTCCATAAAGAAGATTAGCATTTGGACTAACACCCAGGACAGCTGTTTCATCCTTGAGGGCACATGGCTGGCCCTGGCTGTTAAGTGTTAACTTTCATTAGAAAACGGGTCACTCTTTACTTAATTTCAACAGCTATCTTGTGATAATTGTTCAATATGGACTTTTGTCATTACTATTCAGGATTTACATTGCTGATTATTATTTTCTTTCCATCATCTTTCTTGTCAATTGATACTGTTCAGAACACTTCACAGATTGATAATATTTTCTGTTCTGTCTCCTTTCTTTGTCAGTAGTATTTAGAATAGCTAACTGATTTCTATTCTATTTCCTGTCTTCTTCCAAGCTCTTGGTATCATTCAGGATAATTGATTTTATTATTACTATTTTCTTTCCTGCCTTCTTTGGCATTTCTTTTCGGGATAATTATCTGATGGTTATTAATTTCTGCCCCATCTTCTTTCTTTTCAATACTGATCAGAATACTAAGCTTGTTATAAGCTTCTTTCTTATCTCCTTTGCATTACAACATGGAATACATCATTATATGCCTGTCATTTTCTTTCCCATCATCTATAGTATAGATTATTACCATTTACAATCCCTAACGTCTTCCTGAATTGTTATATCATACAACATTATTATCCCTATTATTTCCTTTCCTTTCCTATCTTCTTTCTTTGCATTGTGACTTTGTTTAGCTACATGGTTATTTCTACAGTTTTTTCCCAGGATGCTTATGGCTCTGCATATGACTTTTTCCACTGACTCACTTCACAAAATAAACAGACCTTTAAAAAACATTAAATGTGAAAATACTTTCCTTCCTTTAAAGCTTTTCCATTAAATTTTCCCAAAGCCGCTTCACGGTTTGATCCCAGGTACTCTAACAAGAACTTTCAACAACAACAAAGACTAAAGACTCTTTCTCCCAAATTATAGAAAGTAAAAGAAACAATGATGGTGTGCATACATACAAAGTCATGTCAACGTATTAGTGACTATGTGAACCTGCACGCGTGTGTGTATGTATGTGTGAGGTTCATATTCTAAATGAAATGTGTCAATTTACTACTACATGGATTTGATTTAGATACAATTTAATTTTTTTAATCTCTCTGGAAAAGTGTGGGCTGAGGGAAGACATACCAAAAAGGCAGGCAATCCAATGCAATGATGTAAACCTAAACAGGCAGATAGAAAAATACTGTTGATTTTGGTTTTTTAAAGTATAGAACAATTCCTAGTTTTAACTCCTACACTAACAACTTGTAATAAGACACGGCCTTGTTCAACTTTACTATCAATGTCACTAACTGTGCCACTACTAAAGGGATCATGCTGTTTACATAACACAGCACCTTTCTGGGTGTTGCCCTCAAATCATTGGTCAAACTAGCAAGGAAAAAACTTGTGGGGGTGTGTTTATTCACTAGTCTGTGGTACTCCCACACACACACACACACACGAACACATACTGCACTGCATGGTCCCTGCTGTTTTAGATCTTTGTTTTGACACAGCACCTTCCCTTGTCTCCGCTTGACTGAGTTCTTTACTGCTGTTTCATCACAGGGCTCTTGTTTTTCTTCAAAGCCTTGGTGTGGTACCACACTGTCAGTTTTAATGTCAGTGTACTGGGTCAGAATAGGTCACTATGACAGTAAAACTGAGTAAATAGGTAATAAATGGATACACAAATAAACAGATAAATAAATTCATACATAGTAGAAATGAAATATGAACAAAAGAAAAATGAATGAACAAGTAACCTGTAAGAATTGGACATTAATTCCAACCAATGATCACTTCATAAATTAATGAATAATTATGTCTGAAAGAAAAAAAATAACCTATCAAGTAGGGAACTTTATTTTGAAACCAAGATTAAACCAAGGCTAATGATTTTGCATTATACATCCTGAAGTGTTTATGAATGTACGTTTTAATGTGCAGAATCCATAGGCCCACGACGGCAATACAAAACGTGTGACGTCAATACCCCGTCCAGTGAACAATCACCCGCAGCCTCCTTCCCCCTTTGATCGGACACACCTCCACCTATCCCCACGGCCTCCCTCCCTCCCTCCCACACTCCCCCAACCCCTTCCCTGTATCGTGCACAGCCATGCGAGGCCATCACTCAAGCTGACATGATCGATGTACGATAAAGTGACAAGAGAAGACTGGCAAAGATGGGAGACGAAGATAAATAGTGACGATCGACACTTGACGAGGAGGTAAAAAAAAAAAAAAAATGATGGGGCACAAAATACACACACCTACCTGCTTTCTGAGCAGACGACAGCCAGAAAACTCCTACAATGTCTGTTGATTCTAACGGACAGAAAGAGATGAAGTCGGTTCTGGCGAAAGGATATCTAGAGCAAAGTTTGTTTTGTTTTGTTTAGCCTTTTTTTTTCGATTATTGATGCACTTTGAAATTTCCGCCGGACTTAATCCTTGGAGCAAGGTCCGATTTTTGAAACAGCAACAAGTCGACGTAGCACAGTTGTTACATCAAACTCCTCCCCTGAAACACGAAATCGATATAAACATAATAATGTTTAACATCCTCAAACTTTCCGGTCACTTTCAATTCTAACAGCAACAACAATCACGAAAAAAATGACAGGTTTAACTTTTTCCCCTCACTAATCGAGTCCAAACTACATCTCAAAAGTGATGTCATCCAAAGCAGCACATCAGTCGATTCAGCGTGTTTGGCAATTGTGCGTGACCCTGGATTAAAAATTGTAGGATAACCACATGTATCACACACGGAAACAGTAAATGTCTCACCCGTATAAATCCATGAATTGAACGAAAATAACTCCTAAGATTCTATTTTTACGGGCGACCGATCCGTTCTGAGGCGAAATTCTGCAACTAGTGCGGCTATTTTCGGAAAAGGAAAACACACGCTCGTGGATTGTATGCAAAAACACAACCAGACTATCTCTCTTCGATAACAAATATCTTTCCCTTCAAATCTGTCTGTCGTACACAACGGTATCTAAAGAAAGACGCCCAGAAATGTACTTACAAACAAAACGTTTGGTGTTATCTTTTGAGGAAAGCTCCCGTGCTTCGTACATCCAGCACTACATTTTCTGGCGGAACAGCCTGGTGACTGGTTACTATGTGCGCAGGCGCATTTGCGTCATCAGTGACCCAGTTTGTCAGTCGCGCAAAGAGGGAAACTTTGGTGGCCGAAAGGTTACGACAGAACAGCTTTTCTTTCTCCCATGGTAGGAACAGCCAGCTCGTTTTAGCAGTGTACTATATCTAAAATAGTTCAAGAGACTCAAAACAGTGCAAACAATCGCACTGTACGAGCTTAATTTGTGGCTGTGCTCTAGTAAAGGCAGAGTGTGAGTATCCTGCTGATTATCAGTAGATCTTGACCTTGATGTCGTGTGTGATCATAGGTACTTCAGAGTTGGCAGGAATACCTGGGCGTTCCGTTGAAGGACAAAATCGAACGTTCAGGGGTAAAAGTCAGAATGCTGTGTATATCCTGTGCATGAAAGGGCACCAGTCAATTTTGTAGTAAAAAGTAGAGACAGAGTTTGTAAATGAAATAGCCTAGTTTGTTAATTTAATCGGGTGATGACTGGAAGGAGTTTCACTGGCCTTGACAAGTTTATTTGTGCACTCGTGTACCTTCAAGGGGGTATACAATACGGCCTCTGTAGTACACGTGCGTGCGCGCGCACGCACACACACACTCACACTCTCTCTCTCTCTCTCTCTCTCTCTCTCTCTCTCTCTCTCTCTCTCTCTCTCTTACTTCAAAGTCCCCTTGTCTATTCCTTTACTTTTGTTTAAAAGATCTAGCCTAGGTTTCTTCACTTCCTACTTTTCTGTATGGGACCTACATTTAAATTTCCGTTTTAGAAATCTGCTACCTTTCAATTTTGCTCTTATCTTTTTTCTTTTTTTTTCATTTTGGTGCTGAAAACTTGTTTTCTTGTGAACCCATTCCACGTCCACGCATCAAGTACTGACTTCTCTCCTTTCTATAGGTCTACATAACGGACCATATCTGTGTGTCACCTATACCCATCACATCAGTTTCTTCCATTCAACAAGCATTTTGAAAAGGACAGACCCCGACTGTAACAGTGAGGACAAGTTGACGATAACACACACGCAGACACACGCACACACTCACACACACACACACGCAGACACACGCAGACACTCACACACACACACACACACCATACCCCAAGTTTTCATTTCCGGCAGCCTCTCTGGGAATACCAGAGGCTGAAAACAATGGCTGGACTGAAAACTGAGATATATAATTATGGCCGCACGCACGCACGCACGCACACACACCTCTCTCTCTCTCTCTCTCTCTCTCTCTCTCTCTCTCTCTCCTCTCTCTCTCTCTCTCTCTCCTCTCTCTCTCTCTCTCTCTCTCCATATATATAAGTCCTTCGAATGAGACTATAAACCGAGGCCCCCCGTGTTCGAACGCATGCAGAACATCTTGCGCACACGTTAAATCCTGTTCCGCTTTTCGAAGAGTAGGCCATTGTGTGCCGGTGAAAACAGATGACAAAATTTACAAAACCGCATACACACGGGGTCTGGATGTAAAAAAGCACATGAGTGCTTATTCCATTATCCTGGATATAAAAGAATAAATAAATATATATATATATATATATATATAATTATTTCCACAATTGTGGAATAAGTACTCGACTGCCTTTAAAGTGTTTACTGTCATGCGGTTTTGTTATCCATTCACACCGGGACAAATGGCCTACTCTCCGAAAAGTGGAACAGGTTTTAACATATGCGCAAGATGATATGCGTGCGTTGGAGCTCCCTCGGTTTGAGAGAGAGAAAGAGAGATGCTAAAATATCACTGAAGTTATCCGCTTAGTACTTTGCAATTGTTAGAATTCTCTGACAAGGATTGTTAACCTACAACAAAACTGATGTAATTTACAATTCGACTCCCAATTCACAATGGTTTCTTCCCTTGAACTCTTTTTCAGCTGTAGAGAAGTGTATGATGTTGCACAGTGTATTTGAGCCAGAAGGCAGGCTACTCTGAAACTGACTGGCTTAAGGAATCGAGAGTTTCTTCTTTGTCAAGGGATAGAAAAGAGGACATTCCTAACACAGAATTTCCAGAATGTAGGGATACTATTTATACAGACAGCCACCCCCCCCCCCCCCCCCCCCCAACTCCCTCCTCGGCATCCCCATGGAGAGGTTGTGGTTTAAGCCTGGTAATCTGACTGAAAGTTAATGAGGGCGCAGGTGTAGTGTCCTTAACTGGTTTTCTTGTCACCAACTGGATTAAGGCCTTCAACTGCGCGAACCTGGTCCAAATCATAACTGGTAATTGTTTTCAAACTGCTTTACACATCCTTTTATAACAACTCACATGAAAACACGACCAAAAACTGGGACAATAAAAAGAAATTAGATTTTTTTTTTAATTTAAAAACTTCAGTCGAGACTGCGAACATAAAGTGGGGGTTCCTAACTTTCCCCTGGAAATTTTGTTGGTCTGGCCTGATTCGACCACCCACAAGGGCCACAGGATTCGTCAGATTTGGAATCATTTGTCTTGCGATTCGCAGTCTGTGCATTGGTAGCCTAAGGAGAAGGTAAATTTCCACAAAAGTTTCAGATCTGGAGATGAGTTCTTATCTCCCTTGAGCCTGTCCACTTTACCACATCATCAATTTGACCACACGACACGCTAATTTGAATCTTTGCTGAGGAATCAAAGTTTCGTGCTTGGTTGTTTGTTTTTCTTAGTAGGTACAATGGTACTGACTCCACTCCCTTATAAGTTTTTTTGGATAAGATTATAATCCGAGATTTTGTGTGCAGACACATTCTATGCAAACACGTGGCAGAACATCTTCAGCACGAGTCTTCTTTTTCGTCGAACGGAGGTCATGACAAAATGGTACGCTGAAGACCCTCCAGGGGTCCGAAGAGCTTGTCCCTCATCGGCAGGTCAGTAGGCCAGATATCGGCCCTCAGGCTTTGGTGTGTTGGATGGACAGGTCTGGAGGAAGTGTTCCACTGTTTTGGGAGAAGTGTCACAGGGGCATATCGCAGAATCACCAGTGTGGAACTTGAACATGTGACGCCAGAGTCAGCAGTGTCCGGTCCTCAGTCTCACAGTGGTCAACGCGCCCGTTAAAAACCATACCTGTCTTTGGTGGAAGTGTAGTTCAGCCATGTTCAATGACAAAGAACATACCCAGCATGCACCACGCTAACTGAAGAAGGCTGGGCTCTGCCAGGTTCAACTTGGTCATGACACACTGCCTGAAAACATTCACTGTTCAATGTACTGCCACACAGACTCCTCAAGGAGCTGAAGAAGAAGCCAAGTGAAGTTAAATCATGATGTTAGTATTGAAATCAGAGGCTTATAGTAATAACCTAAGGGTAGGCAGACTGGAACAATTCCTATCCCCACCCCAGGTCGGTATGTGGCTACCTCCTTGCTGGGCAGAAACGGTGGCATACCCAAAATCTCACCATTGGTGAACCTCGGAGTTCTCGACTAGAATCGAACACAAACAAAACAAACGTACATATAATACTCAAAGAAAGAGAAGGAGGTAGGCTTCTCTTTTTAAAAAAAAAAAAAATCCTAGCAACAATATACATGAAAAGAAAAGGCCGCTAAACTACTCGATCTCAAATGGTTTTTCATCGTTACTTTCGTTTTCTCTCAGGGTATGTTATTCATGCTTATCTGAAACCAGTTTATGTTACACTTTAGTGTTGATGTGAATTTAAACATTCAACACTAAAGTAAAACGGGGGAGGGGGGGGGGGGGGGGGGGGAGCACAAAGAGAGAGTGTGTGTGTGTTCTGCTAATCGTTATAACATACAAAAGGGGAAGGGGGGGGGGGGGGTGTCTTTTTTTTCCTTCTCGGCGCCCCAGTAATATTAATCTCATTTAAAAAAAAATTTTAAGCGTATCGTCGTCTGTTCTGTTCTCTTCTTTCCGCCCGGCTGTTGTCACCCGTTCGATGACTGGATCCTGTTTCTGTCTAACGCACCACCCGCCTTGACTGGGGTGTGTGTGTGTGTGTGTGTGTTGTGTCTTTTAATGTCACTGGGGTGTGCAGTTTGCGTCATTGACAAGGAAATAAACAACCAGCGGTCACAGCTCTGGCTTTCCCCCAGCTAAGGCTAAGCAGCATCGAGCGTGGTTACCACTTGGATGGGTGACCGTTTGCTCGCCTTGGCTTCAGTACAGTCCCCCAGTTCACCCAGCTGTAAATGGTTACCCGCCTTTTTAGGGTCAGGGAAGGTAAAGCAGCGAGGGAGAGGAGAAAGGCGCTGCCCTTAATATGCTGGCCCCTTGAGAAGTTGAGGTCTCTGATGCCTCGCTCCCCCCTACGACCACATAGGTTGTGGGACACCTTAAGCTTTAACCTTAAACAACCAGCATGAAAGAAAGGAACAGGAAAGCGGCAACATGAAAGGACAAAGCCAAACAAAAGAGAAACGAACGAACAAACAGAAAATCATGCGAAATCTCAATTATTTTACACACACACACCTGTCTTTTCTTATTGTTGCTTCTTTTCCGATCATTTGGTTGCACTCTTTCTTACTTTCCTGTATTCTTCTTCTTTTCTTTTTCTTTTCTTTTTATTTTCAAGAAAATCTGCCACTTGATTTTTCTTTTTTATTCCTTTTTTTTCAAAATCGGATCTTTCTTGTATGCGTTTTTTTCCTTTGTTTCTTTTTGTATCCTTTTGTTTGTTTGCTTCGTATTGGTACCTTTGTGTTCTCTTTCTTTTCCTTCAATGAGTATTACTACGCTAAAAAGGAAAAGAAAAACGGATATTACGCTAAGCCAAGATGCAGGGAGTGAAGGAAGCTGGTTGCAAAATCTTCATTAGTGCCCCCACGGTCCAAGGGACTACGGGATAGGTAAGGCAAGGTGAGGAAAGGATAATACTCGACTGGTGAACACAGACTGGATTTTCACACAGTTTGCAATTTAGTGACTGGTCTCTGTTAACAACAGCAGACTGATTTAAAATTCATTTGTAAGTAATACCTGTGTGCCGTTTGTTATAAAACAACGAGTGAAGATGGAACAAACAAAAGAAGATGCCACCAAACAAACTAAGAAACAAACAAATACACGAAATTTGAAAGAATCGACACAGACTGTTTCCATGTCAGAAATTCCTTGCTTTGCCCAAGTGGTTAGAGCGTTGAGCTCGTGATCTGACGGCCAGGGTTCCAGCCCCCACCCAGACGAACACCCGTTCGAGGTGATTTTTCCCCAAGAGCTAACATCGGCTTTGACTCCACTCTCCCTGCTATCCTTCGGATGAGACTATAAACCGAGGTCCCGTGTACGAACGCACGTAGAACATCTTGCGCACAAGTTGAAACCTGTTCCACCTTTCGGGAGAGTAGACCATTGCGTCCCGGCAGGAACGGATAAAAAACAACAACAAAAACCCACGCATGCACACTAGTGTTTAGACATCATCCCCGAAGTCGAAATACGGCTACCTTAATGGTTGGCAAAACAGATCGCACACGTAGAATATCTCAACATTGGTGCACCTCGGAGATCTACACAAAGAACGAAAAAAAAGCAACCTCCCAACAAAAACCAGATACACAACTTAATGTTTGAAGCCATACACAATCCTGCAATTTCAGTTTTTATGTGAGAGAGGGAGGGGAGGGAGGGGGGAGGGGGGGGGGGGGGGGGGGGGGGTTAACAGGAGGAAGAGAGTGGAGGTGGTGCAAAATGGACACGATAAGAGAGAAAGTTTGTGATCAGAACAAAACTTGACACCACACACACACACTATTATTATTATTATTATCATAAAAAGGTTTTTTATTTCTAAAATTTGTAATTATGATTTTATTTCTTTTGATTTCTTTTATTTTTTTCTTCTAATATCCCCCCCAACCCCTACCCCCACAACCGTCTAGAATCACTATTTTTGAAAGGAATTAAGATTGAAGACTACTACTACTCGCGTGCGCGTGCGCGTGCGCGCGCACACACACACACACACTCACTGTCTCTTCTAACAAACACACACTGTCTCTTCTAACACACACACACACTCTCTCTCTCTCTCTCTCTCTCTCTCTAACACACACACACACACACACACATACACACACACGCCCTAAAAGCAAAGTGTGATTTGTTTTGGCAGGGAGCGGTGCCGTATGCAGCATGAATGTCAGTCACTGCGACGTTACGTCACAGCGGGTGCTGTAGTAGTATTGAAAACGGATACCCTGCCAGTCTGATCGGCTTATCTGTCCTATTTATGGTATAGTGTGGGGCCAGACTAGTGGCTATTTTTAGTCTCACTGTGCTTGTGTGTTCCTTTTGAAGTGTGTCAAAGAAAAGTGGAATGAATGAGACTAGGAGAAAAGGTTCAGAAATAACTTGGAATGTGTGTGTGTGTGTGTGTGTGTGTGTGTTATTATCATGTTGTTCCCCCTACCTTGTCTTCCTTTTACCTGCGCTACCCCCCCCCCCCCCCAAGCTATTAAAGAAAAATTCACTTGTATTTTACCAGCATTAAACGAAGAAGCATCTACATTAGTTTCAGCTGGTGTGTTATTTCTTCATAAACGTATTTGAAAAATAAGTCTCTATCATTGCTCATTGTGTCGTATTGTATTGTATCATATAGTATTGGATGTCAAGGCAGATTTCTGTACATGAAATCCGGGCTGCTTTTCCAGAGGAGAGCATGTTTCCATAAGAGCAGCAATACTCACTTTTCCCCCTGATTAGCTTGTGTATTAATGTCCATAATATCGAGAGTGGCTTTTTTCAACTGGATTTTGCAAAGGACACGTCTCATTATCTTGTGTGGTTTTTGTGTGTGTGCTAAATGTAGGCACACAAGTCCTCAAGGTAACCAACCAAGCAGCCAACTGAGTGGAGAATGGACAACAGTCAACATTCTAGGGCTCATGGTACCACTACTGTCATAAAATGGGTAAAAATAAAAGGAATGGGAGAATAAAAAAGAAATTTAAAAAGCTTGAAAAATGAAAGAGTAAGACGAAAAAGAAAAAAAGAAAAGGGGGAGGGTGAGTAGGCAAAGAGAGGAGGGGGGGGGGGGGGGGGGGGCGGAGAGATGGGGGGTGGGAGAATGTCAAGACTAGGAAGACAGGGAAGGGGGTAGAAGGAAATGACAGCATTAGGGGAAAGGGTGCAGGTGGTGATGGTGTTGAAGTGTGAAGCAGAAATAACGCTAGTACTGGAGGAAAAAGAAGACAACATTCCAAGCACAGGGTGGACCCTATTCACACTGAAAGCAGCCCCTCATCCTCAACCACGGTCCACATTTATCTGTTGTCCCAGTTCCCCCATTAAGCCCGAAGCACACTCAACTCTGGGTAGGGGCCAGCCGGAGCCTAAAAGGCCAAACGCCCTAGAGAGAGGACATAAGCTGCTGATGGAGATCGCACCCCCATCTTCCACTTGGCTAACCATGGGGCCACAGTGGCCGGCCCCTCCTCCAGGGAGCTTGGTTTGATCTGTGCAAAGCTTTGGACAAACAGTGGACGCTTGATGGAGATTTTCTTTGAACGCTTTCTTCTCCTCCCAGTTTCTCCTCGGGCAAATTTGAGGATGGATGGTGGACGTGTGTGTGTAAAAGTTGTGTTTATGTGTGTGTAACGTAGTATACATTTATGTGTGCTTAATATCTATCTATATCTATATATATGTGTGTGTGTGTGTGTGTGTGTGTGTGTGTGTGTGTGTGTGTGTGTGTGAGAAAGCAGGAGGTGTGTGTGCACACATCTGTGGTGAAATGCTTTGCCAATTGTTAAGATTTTGGCATTTACTGCTTAAAATTTTGAAAATGTGAATTCAATTTTCTATTATTTCCCAAAACTACAACAACAATAATTAGCCATACCACAGCCAATCATTCATTCTCAGGGCACACAATCACTGACCACAACTCCCAGTTGGTGTTTGCAATACAAAATATATTTCCATTTGTTTATATCTGTTGAAAAATATGCAAGGGGTTGATTATGGTGCACAACTACAAAATGCTGATTTCAATGAGTGATACTGTTCCCTGATCCCAGAGAGCCTGACTTTTAACCCCCCCCCCTCCCTCCCCCCAATTTTTTTACCTTCACATGACAGTCTACAATGCTGTCATCTCTTGTGCCCATCTGGGGACTTTCCACACGCAGAAAGGTAGTGTGTTGGTTTACATTGCCTTGGTCTTTTTAATGTGGAAAATTTTATGTCCAGAAATTGGCAACACTATGACCTTTAGGTTTAGGAATCCTAAACATTTCTCTGTGTGTGTGTGTGTGCGTGTGCGTGTGGTGTGAAAGTTGTCTTGATTCTTCATCGGTGGAGTCTTGATTTTATGCTACAAGATTACCTGTCTCTTCTTTACACACATCACAAAACACAAGTATCTTACATAGCTTTAAAAAAAAAAAAAATTGGTGGTCACTTTAGTACTTTGGATAAAACAGCATAGGTCTGTGCTGAAATGGCTATGATAAACTGTTTGCCTTAAATCATCTGAACATTTCCAGTTTCTCACTGGTAAACTTTCTCCCAATGGAATACAGGGGAGAGCATTGACTCAATAAGCAGTCATACATTTGAGTGACTTCTGTATGCTTGTCTGATTTGATTTACTTCCCCTGTTGTTTCAGGGCCGGCACCCTTTGGAAGCATGCCTGATTCTCGGTATTTATGTGTGTTGTAAATGACGATTCATGGTAAAATTCAGATCCTATACATGTGGGTCGATTTTGATATAAACAGTCTGAGGAAGCAGTCATCTAACACTAGCCTGTCCATAACTGCTGTTTGTCCATTTGTTGTCTCAATATCCTCAAAAAGAGAAAACAAAAAACGCACAAGCTGACCTGATCTGATTTGGATTCATGAGGGATTTTCATACTGCACTGACGTGTTCGGAGATGTCGCTGTTACTTCTGACTTTTTCTGCCAAGGTGCTGAACTTATAATTATATCCTTACCACACCTAAGCAAAACCAAACCATTCTGACAGAGCAATCCCAGGACAGGACTTAAAGCTTGCAGCGATATTACAGATAATTTGCGATCTTAAAGATAAATATTACAGATAATTTGGGATCTTACAGGTAAATGATATTACAGATAATTTGGAATCTTAAAGGTAAATGATATTACAGATAATTCAGGATCTTACAGGTTAAAACATTTCTTGTTTTAATTCATTTATGAAAACCCCTCTCAAAGACCATGCCAAATGCAAAGGCACATTCAAACACATGGTATATTATAGATCAGAATATGGTGGTTTATGTCTTCATCCACAATATGCAGAAAAAAATGAGAAGAAAAACTCCATTTACAAATCTAGCACACCTAAACAGTAACAACAACCACTACAATATTCAAAAGTACAAAAAAGACACACACCCCTCCCTCCCCCCAATATCTAAATGAAAAATAAACAAAAATCCAGTATCGATCACTAAAATATGTATGATATATACTTTGACGATACCAGCACACATGGCTCACAGTAATGAGAAACACAATGACTGAAATCAAGTAGTTATGAATCCAAACAAGTGTATTCATAAACAGCCCATCTGTGTCTTCTTTGCTGCTGTATGAAAACAAGTCTGGAAACAGTATACGGATGCCTTTTTTTCTCAGAAGGTACATGCAGTTTCAAAAGTACAACTGGACTTTGACAACATGAATAGCAACTTTCAACCATTTCCATCTTTACGAATATAATCTCCACTAAACAATTATTTAAAATCTGTCGGAAAATAGCCATTTTTCAACAAAACAGTAACAAAGTCACAAACCCAGCAAACATTACTCTACATAACGTATGTATGTGCAAGGAAACAATCTTTGGTATATGTCCTCTCGTTTACCCAATCAATGAATATTTTCCTGTCAAATGATAAGAAATGGAGAAGTCTCTAACAACAACAAAGCCAGCAGTACAGCACTTGGTATACTTCTCTGTTTGGTTTTCCAGACAGTATCCTCGCTTCTGAACAGTAGTCAACTGAAAGTCTTACTTTACTGGAAGAGCTCTTCCCAAAACCCCCACATGTAAATCACTGTTAACCATGATAAGCTGCTGTAGCAATTTTCCCATGTCGGGTTCGAAAAATCTTTTCAACTTAAAATGAAATGTCACAACTTCTTAAAATCACCTTTGACGAATTTATCAAAAACATACTATTCTATCCAATCACATTTCTACAAAACATCCCCCCCCCACCCTCCCAAATTCTCAATCTAGGAAAAAAAAGTGAGCATGAAAGATGCACATGATGAAACACACTTTTACTTTTAGACAAGACCACTGTGTTGATAACATATGCTTAGAGTACCGGGTATGTAATATGACTCCTCAAAACAAACGGCTATCAAGAACGAAACAGACGATATTGACACACTATGAATAAAACACAACAGATTCAAAATCGCGTTCACACTAGTTTATGAATTCTTACTATCAACACAAAATTCATGTTATTTTTTGAAGGAAGAAAGATGCAAAGTCGAGACAAAACAAAACACGAAGATGCATGCTTGTAAAATATGCACGCACACGCACCACAATGACAGCACGTCAGCCTGAGCAGAGAGCACAGACTTCACAGTGGATGGCCGAGAAATGGTCACTGAATGAGAACATCTTCATGTTTACAGGTTGGTTATTTTTTCTTTTTTTATGAAACATCGATACATATATATCTATGTATATAATCAAACAGTATTGTAAAGCATCCACAATACATGGCATCAAACTTGTGCTTGAAGCATCTGTACATAACAATACAACAACAATCAATACTAACAGCACATGAAGGAAATAACTGTCTGAATTTTGTCTCCCACTTCCCCCCTCTCCTCTCTCTCCTACCAGTCTGTCAATGTGACAAGAGATTGAAATGATGTAACAAACATCCTTGGATGCCTTCCAGTTATAAACTGGCGTCCTTCCTACACATAAGAGCAACACAGCTCTCAGATGATGCTCTACGTAAAACCCAATAGCTACTTTCCTTCATGTGCCTAAGTGTGAACAACGTACTATTACATATGAATGTTATGTACCCCAAGACAACATTTCATTTGTATCACTGCCAGCTGGGCAGCCTGTAGCCCAGCCAAGACACCATCGACAACATGTAAAAAACAAGACCACAACAAACCACATAACACAACAGTGTTGGATATGGACGACGACAAGTAGGGCTAAACCCAAACGACAATACCACAATTCAATATCAGGACATGACCACAGATCCCATGTTGTAGCTGCCAACATTCCCACATGTATGACGATTGTAAGCAGCAAGGGCAAGAGCAGACAGGGAGGTAAAATGATGGAGGGAGAAGGGAGAAAATGAACCAAGAGCTTCATGAACAACATGAACCGCTTTCTTCTAAAAACTGAACTTTTTCCTTTCGTTCCTCAGCTAGAGCTCTGAGGTTTACCAATGAGGAGATTTTTGCCTATGCGACTGTTCTTTTTCTTCCACCACACCACTAAGATAGTTACACTCTGACTTGGGGGGTACAACTAAAAATAAAAGGCGTAGTTTTTTTGTTTTGTTTGTTCTGGACAACATGGCAGCAAGTATGCCACTACAGTAGATTTGTCTTTGTTAAATTCAGATGCTGTTTGCAAATGGGGTTGCAAGAAAATAATGCAGTGCCACTTACTTTTTTCTTGTGCATGGTTGTTGATTAACCACGAGCTGAATGCATGCAACATACTGGACCTTTGTCATTTTATCTGAAAACCTAGCACCCAGCCCAACTCGGGTAGTGTAGAGAAGTGGTCTCTAAAAAAAATCTGCCTTATAAGTGATCCCTAAAGCAGCTCTTGTGGCTCCAGACACTAAAACGACCTTTCTGTTCAATCTTCTGTGACCTTCTGGGCAAAGATTCTTCGCTCATTATACAAAAAAATGTCTAAATAAACTGCCAGATTTAAGAATAAAGAAATTTTAAAAACCCTCTTCATATTCAAGTTCAAAAGAATTAAAAAAAGAAAAAAAAAGGTAAACAACAAAATCTTTCCATATTCAGGTGAAGAAGAAAAAAATCATAAAAAAAGGAAAAGGAAAGGAAAGGACAGAAAAAAAAGGAAATAAAAAAAGGGAAGGTAGGATATCTACCGAGAAGTGACAGCTGACAACACACTGATAATCAACAGAGTAACATCCAACCACAATGGCAGCAACACTGAAGTTTGAAAACAAAAACTATCTTGTAGTGACACAGACATTTTATTTGTAACAACCAAACTAAAATTTCATTACATCAATCAGATGACCAAAAAAAAAAATCACTGTGAAAACGCATTCCAATTATACAATTTCTTCTGCAAAATTCAGTAGAGAAAAAAACCGCCTGTACAAACAGAAATGACCAAGCTTTCACAACTTACATACACGCATTTAAAAAAAAAGAAGCCAAAATTCAGGATAAGAACCTAAAAATGGATCAAATGTTTGCCAAAATAACTCATTTCCATGGATAAATTTTTCAGTGTACATGAATATTTTGGTGTTTTTTTCACTGGTATGCTGGAATCCTGAAGCTTAAGATATGTACTGAGATGGTCATTCTCCTTTCATGGTACTTTTTCCACCTTAAACGAAAATTCCAGCCCTTGCCTTTTCCACTTCTGAAATTGTTATTTTATTCATTGTGTTATTATACTCAACTCATACACAAGTCTTTTAAAAAAATCATCAAAAATCAAAAGTGTTGAAAAGCTAAGGCATCAAAAGAATCTCCTATTGATGAATCTCCACTGAGAAACCATGCACCAATGAATCCAATCTTCTTGTTTAGAGCTCCGCTGACTATAGAGGCCATAGCGGGGCTGTCCATGTCATCTTGTAAAATTCATACACACTCGTCTAACTGATCACAAACATTCAAAAGAATGAAGGTAACTGAAAGAAGGGAGTTAACTCGGAATTTCTGAAGAAGGACTTTGACGAATGAAGCGTCTGAAAAAAACAACTGCCTTTCTCAGCAGCATGCATCCTGAGGGTGGTGCGTATTTCCTCTTCCTCTGCGCCATGACATGACTTCTCCCTAACTCCCTAAGGAGTCATCCAGGACACTGCACTGAATTTTTCAGGCAGTGGGTCACAGGCGAGTTGAACCTGGCAGAGCCCATACCTCTCTAGGTGACATGTGCATGCTGGGTATGTTCATGTCATCCAAGCCTTGGCTGGTCTACTCTTCTACGAAGTTGGGTAGGTTTTTAATTTAAGCGAACAGGGATCCTGAAATGAAAGAAACTAAATACAATTATATTAAAATCACTTTTTAAAAAGCTAAGTTCAACATTTCTAGCCAATTTGTTTGTGTAATTTACAGCCTCATCTGCTCTAACCTGTGAATCTGTAATCACACAGATTCACTGACGAGACCTTTGATGAATGAATGTCTCTTCTATTTGGTGGTACTGCTAAGACACAGTGTTTTCACAGATCGTCGTCATGGATTTGAGAAGAGTAAGGTTCCTGGAAAATGCAAGCAGGAGTACCTTTCAAAAAGGTAGGATGAAAAAAGAAAAACGCAGAAGAAAAAACAGGTCCATAGCAGCACAGTCAGGCCAAAAGATGATTGCGGGTTTCCTTGTAAATTCCACAGTTTCCATTAGAAGTGGATCCTATGCAGGTGAAACAATGACGAGAGAACATTATTCATCTTAACTGTGTAACAAAGACTTTTCATCCTAACAGAAACAAAGAATTAAAATCACAAACACACCATTTTTCATCCTAACTGAAACAAATAAAATCACAAACACACCATTTTTCATCCTAACTGAAAGAATTAAAATCACAAACGCACCATTTTTCATCCTAACTAAAACAATTAAAATCCCAAACACACCATTTTTCATCCTAACTGAAAAAGAATTAAAATCACAAACGCACCATTTTTCATCCTAACTAAAACAATTAAAATCCCAAACACACCATTTTTCATCCTAACTGAAAAAGAATTAAAATCACAAACGCACCATTTTTCATCCTAACTGAAACAGAATTAAAATCACAAACGCACCATTTTTCATCCTAACTGAAACAAAGAATGAACAAAACCACAAACACGCCTGACTCACGTTATCATCAAAAACAAAACAGTGAACAGGTCCACTTGCGAACTTCAAGAAACAAAACAAGGATAAAAACCTGCACGCACGCACACACACAGTGAAGTGGTGTTCTTGGCTGGTCAGTTTCTACACACGCTACACACACTACAGGCTGCACCAGACCAGCCCCCTCTCTCTCCCCCCCAACACACCCACTCTCCCTTAACACATCAACCGTCCGACAACCGCGCTTGCTTCGCTGGTGGTGGCACACCGTCGCTGTCACCCCCATCGTCTTGCGATTCTGAAGAAGGCGGTCCCTGGTCAGTAGCCGAAGTCACCCCACCGCCCGCGTCGTGGTTTGGCGACACCGGCTCCATTTTGACAGGTCCCGTGTTTTTCCCGGCACCGGGAGCGGAGACCGATAAGACGGGAACTCCAGTTGCTGACGTGGCGAAGGACAGAGTCCCCCTACACACACAGAGTCACACACAGCAGTACAGACAGTGGAAAACAGATCAACTGTGAGACAACAATGTGACACAGACAAGGTAAAGACAACAATACAGAGTCCCCCTACACACACAGCAGTACAGACAGTGGAAAACAGATCAGCTGTGAGACAACAATGTGACACAGACAAGGTAAAGACAACAATACAGAGTCCCCCTACACACACAGTCACACACAACAGTACAGACAGTGGAAAACAGATCAACTGTAAGACAACAATGTAATACACACAAGGTAAAGACAAGAAGAAAGAGGTCTACTGCATTCACATAACAGTATAGGCAGTGGAAAACAGATCAACTGTGAGACAACAATGTAATATAGATAAGATACCAAAAACTCCTGCACACAAGTCACACACAACAGTACAGACAGTGGAAAACAGATCAACTGTGAGACAACAATGTAATATAGATAAGATACCAAAAACTCCTGCACACAAGTCACACACAACAGTACAGACAGTGGAAAACAGATCAACTGTGAGACAACAATGTCATACACACAAGGTAAAGACAACAATACAGAGTCCCCCTACACACACAACAGTACAGACAGTGGAAAACAGATCAACTGTGAGACAACAACGTGACACAGACAAGGTAAAGACAACAATACAGAGTCCCCCTACACACACAGTCACACACAACAGTACAGACAGTGGAAAACAGATCAACTGTGAGACAACAATGTAATACACACAAGGTAAAGACAACAATACAGAGTCCCCTTACACACAGTCACACACAACAGTACAGACAGTGGAAAACAGATCAACTGTGAGACAACAATGTAATATAGATAAGATACCAAACCCCCCTGCACACAGTCACACACAACAGTACAGACAGTGGAAAACAGATCAACTGTGAGACAACAATGTAATATAGATAAGATACCAAAAACCCCTGCACACAGTCACACACAACAGTACAGACAGTGGAAAACAGATCAACTGTGAGACAACAATGTGACACAGACAAGGTAAAGACAACAATACAGAGTCCCCCTACACACACAGTCACACACAACAGTACAGACAGTGGAAAACAGATCAACTGTGAGACAACAATGTAATATAGATAAGATACCAAACCCCCCTACACACAGAATCACACACAGCAGTACAGACAGTGGAAAACAGATCAACTGTGAGACAACAATGTAATATAGATAAGATACCAAACCCCCCTGCACACAAGTCACACACAACAGTACAGACAATGGAAAACAGATCAACTAAGAGACAACAATGTAATATAGATAAGATACCAAAACCCCATGCACACAAGTCACACACAACAGAACAACAGTACAGACAGTGGAAAACAGATCGACTAAGAGACAACAATGTAATATAAACAAGACAAAGACAAAGAATACAGAGTTCCCCTCCACACAAGTCACACACAACAGAACAACAGTACAGACAATGGAAAACAGATCAACTAAGAGACAACAATGTAATATAAACAAGACAAAGACAAAGAATACAGAGTTCCCCTCCACACAAGTCACACATAACAGAACAACAGTATAGACAAGACGGGAAAAACTGGGACTATAAAAAAAACAGAAAAAAAGGGGGGAAAAACCCCCCAGTAAAGACAATGAACAGATCAACTATGAGACAACAATGTAATATAAACAAGACAAAGACAACAATACACAGTTCCCCTCCACACAAGTCACAACAGTACAGACAGTGGAAAGCAGATCAACTATGAGACAACAATGTAATAATATAAACAAGACAAAGACAACAATATAAAGTCCCCCTGCACTCAGTGACATACAATAGAACAGTAGTTCAGAGAACTGAATAAACTATAATGGAACAGTGCAATACAGACAAGAAAAAAATAACAATAATAAAAAGTTCTGCTCCATACAGTCACAACAGAACAGAAAACTGAACAAATATTAATATTAATGGAATACTGTAATCATAGACAACAGAAAGACAATAACCAGCTTGGTTCGTTGGTTGGTTTATTCAAAGTCTCTTCATACACATTAGTCATTTTGGACACTAAACAAATCTTGAGAGAAAAAAACAACAATCACTGGTCAGAGGGGAAAAAGCTGGAATGTCCATTTCCTTTTAACTCTTCTTCTTCTTCCTTTTTTGTCATGTTTCTCCCAGGGGAAGTTTGACATTGATGAGCCTTCTCCATCTCTCTCTGTTTCCTTTAAACTAAGCTTAGCAAATATATTAGGTATAATCAAACAAAGACAAAAGGGGAGGGGGTTCTTTTCATACACACACACACACAAAGTTACTTGTAGGGGGCTGTGTTGTAGGAATAAGCAAACAGATGGACAAAAACTAGCTCATCAGAAAATGAACAATTTTAAACAATATTTTTGATCTGACAAAATCTAAGGTAAATCTAACGAAAGTCCCATGAATCACTTCACTGTGACCTACAAACCAGAAACAGCTAGCTGCTCTCAAGAAACACAAAGCCATGATACATGACTCTTGTGACACAGACACAGCTTCAAGCTGTAAAACAAAGTCATGATACATGACTCTTGTGACACAGACACAGCTTCAAGCTGTAAATAGAGTCATGATACATGACTCTTGTGACACAGACACAGCTTCAAGCTGTAAAACAAAGTCATGATACATGACTCTTGTGACACAGACACAGCTTCAAGCTGTAAAACAAAGTCATGATACATGACTCTTGTGACACACACTCAGCTTCAAGCTGTAAACAGACGGACAGACAGACAGACGGACGGACAGACAGACAGACACAGACGTACCCCGGGGTGAAGGACAGGCCGGCAGCACAGACAGCAGCGGTGAGCGGCCCCTGTCCAGTCTGCTGGGCACTCCACACCAGGGGGGACAATCCTCCCAGGTCAGCACTGGCCAGCTGGAAGTCCCCTGAAAACAGTCACACCACCTGTGTCACACTGTTCTGCTTACTTTCACACCACCTGTGTCACACTGTTCTGCTTACTTTCACACCACCCTGTGTTACACTGTTCTGCTTACTTTCACACCACCCTGTGTTACACTGTTCTGCTTACTTTCACACCACCCTGTGTTACACTGTTCTGCTTACTTTCACACCACCCTGTGTCACACTGTTCTGCTTACATCCACACCACCCTGTGTTACACTGTTCTGCCTACATCCACACCACCCTGTGTTACACTGTTCTTCCTACATCCACACCACCCTGTGTTACACTGTTCTGCTTACTTTCACACCACCCTGTGTCACACTGTTCTGCCTACATCCACACCACCCTGTGTTACACTGTTCTGCCTACATCCACACCACCCTGTGTTACACTGTTCTTCCTACATCCACACCACCCTGTGTTACACTGTTCTGCTTACTTTCACACCACCCTGTGTCACACTGTTCTGCTTACATCCACACCACCCTGTGTTACACTGTTCTGCTTACATCCACACCACCCTGTGTTACACTGTTCTGCTTACATCCACACCACCCTGTGTTACACTGTTCTGCTTACTTTCACACCACCCTGTGTCACACTGTTCTGCTTACATCCACACCACCCTGTGTCACACTGTTCTGCTTACATCCACACCACCCTGTGTTACACTGTTCTGCTTACTTTCACACCACCCTGTGTTACACTGTTCTGCTTACATCCACACCACCCTGTGTTACACTGTTCTGCTTACTTTCACACCACCCTGTGTCACACTGTTCTGCTTACTTTCACACCACCCTGTGTTACACTGTTCTGCTTACTTTCACACCACCCTGTGTCACACTGTTCTGCTTACTTTCACACCACCCTGTGTCACACTGTTCTGCTTACTTTCACACCACCACTGTTTGCAGTGTGTTTCATCCACACCACTGTTTGCAGTGCGTTACATCCACACCACTGTTTGCAGGGCGTTACATTCACACCACTGTTTGCAGTGCATTTCATTCACACCATTGTTTGCAGTGTGTTTCATTCACACCACCATTTGCAGTGTGTTTCACTGACACCACTGTTTGCAGGTTGTTTCATTCTGTTTGCTGGTGTGTTTTTTGGAAGGTGCATTCTGTGACGGTAATCAAAATCAGTCACCATTGTTGCCAGGCATTCCCCACCTTGCCACCCTGGGGTCACCCAGAACCTACACTCTGTCTCTCTCGTCATCACAGCTGGTAAGCGCTGTGCGGCCACCATAAGTACAACGCTGGATGAGACGTCTGTGTGGATGGCTGTTGTGAAGTACCTTGCCATATTAGCAACTGTACTCCAGCCTCAGACGAGTTTTTCTCCTTTCATCTCAAAGACACTTTGTCATGCTAAAAGCTAGATACGGAGGAAGACAATCTCAATCGAACATTTCAAAGCACTACGTTTTTAATACAGACTTTGGCACTTTGATTACGTCAATAACTGAAGCAAGCTTTTGGCCAGGGCCACATTCAAAACAATGACAGCCAGCTCCAAAAAACGATCTTTCTGCACGTTGATTTATTGCGATTTTTACTGTTGGTAACATCGATCTGGTCAGTTAGTCAGAACAGTGTCACACAGCATGGCACTACTTTCAGAAAAGGCCAAACATGTTTTCTTGTATAAAGACAACACAGTAATAGAAAGCAATCCACTGGAGCACTGGAGTCAGTTTTCTACCCAATGCTAATGGTGCAAAACTGACTGTGAAATTTTGCTCATCAATCACTTCATTATATTCATTATCGCATACTATTTCTTCCGGAAGCTTGAAATTTTACACAGTTTCCTGTACATACCTTTCCTTACAGCATGCAAACTTTTAAAAAAACTTTTTTTTAATTTTTAAAACAGCTAAAAAAAAATAATGCGAAGCATCACCATTTTCCAATTACAGTTGCTTTCGATGTGTCTTTGGTCACTGAAATCCCACACAATGATTATTACTGCTTTTTATTACCATGATTATTACGATCATTATCACCATCCCATGGAGACAACTGACCTGCAGTGAGCACAGCGTTCTGTAGATGAGAGGACGTACTGGTCTGCTGAGTGGGAGTGTTGATGGACACAGCCGGCGTCTCTAAGGCAGTGTAAGCAGCTGCCACCTGACGCTGTTTCAACACACAAGGTCACAGTCATCTCACTCTTTCCAACACCCATGGCAGAATAAGAAAAGCATGTACACAGCTACCCTCCCTCCCTCACACTGTCTGGACTGTTCGACATTTCTGAACTTGACACACCATGTTAGTACTACCACTGCAGATTTTTGTGTAAGAAGAAAAGCCCATTCTTTCTTTTCAGAGGCCCCCCACACTCACATTGATTAGTGAGTGTGCTGACCACAAATCCCGATTTACTGCCACTGAGAAAGGATGATTTGTGTGTAAAAACAGCTTTCTCTCTCATTCATACAACACCACAGGCTGTGAAAGCCTGCAGAATGTCAGGACATGAAATCTTTTCTCAGTAGGAGTTGTCTCTCTTTACTCCCTCTGTCCTGCTTATAAGCAGCCAAAATTTCATGTCAACCTGTCTCCTAAAGTTACATCACATACGCTAAATAACAAATTTGCTTAGAAACATCAAAAAGTAAACATTTAAACAAACTTGTTTTCATTTTCTGATTTTTAGCTGGCCAAGAAGACACTGATGGTGCTGAGAGTTTGTGTGGAAAAAGGTTTTTCTATGTGTATAGGAATGTGTCACTCCTTTCCTTCTCTGTCAGATGACGGAATAAGGACAACATATACAGTGAAAGGTAATGAGGAACTTTGCAATTTTGATTCATAAGTTCTCAGGCATTTAAAAAAAATGTAATTGACTCTCATGACAAAATGTATCATACTATCAAAACCCTCCTTTTATTCAATAATGATCACCAACATCTACAAAGAAACACAATGATATGACAACAACTTAAACATGAATCCAGACTGAATAAAAATCCCGTTGTAATAAGAAAACCCTATCTCTCTGATGACAGGCTGTATATTTGCAGCTCTTGAAGACTGACAAAAACTCACTACACTGCCACAGACCTCGGTGAGGACAAAACGCACGTGTCACCATGAAGCAAGGTATGAAGGACTTCAGAGTCTCCATTTTCTAATGAGGATAGGATCCAGCTCTTGGGATTCTGCTTATATGATGATCTGAAAAAGCTGTGTATTCTTTTTTTTCTTTTGACTTTTTCTTCTTTTGGGGTTTTCTTTTTGTTTTTAGTTTTGATTTTTTAGATAAGATTTTTTGATTTTCCGTTGTGTAACTACGAAGTGATAAAATCACATCCGAAGGCTAAGGAGTACTGAAGTGGGAATCTTTGCTTTCTTATTGTGATGATATGTGTGTGCGTGCGTGCATGTGTGTGTGTGCATGTGTGTGTGTGTATACATTTGAGTTTGCAAAAGCTATTTATTGTAACTGGTTGCATGAGAATGGGTACGATGAAAGTACTTTGATTTTTTTTGTGTGCAAGATATAGCACTATATAAATTCCATGTATTATCATCATCATCATCATCATCATCATCATCATTATTATTATTGTTATGACATGAACTGAGCATGCAAAGATGTGTCTTCTACTTTTTCAACATTAACAATACCTTCTTCATCGAAAGCTAACTATACCTAACATCTCACAAATGACGAAGACAACATCCCATCTCCTGTACACACACACACACACATGCACACACAACACATACACATTCCCCCTACCCACACACACTTTACTCACATGCAAGATGCTGGCAGCGCCTCTGTCAGGTATGAGGACTTTTAATCCTGGTTTCTTGGAGGCGGAGGTGGCGCCGGCGGCAGTGATGGCAGCGGTGTTTTCATGCAACGCCACAGGCACAGGGGGGGAGGGGGAGGTGGTGGCTGTGGCCTGGGGCTGGGGGGACGCTCGTGTTATAGGAGCCGGGCTGACCCGCGTCCCTGCGCAATGAACCAGGCTGTGGTCAGAGGAATGTAACACAGACTACTGAAAGCAAAGAGTTAGATCCACAGCTGTCGGTTTCCTCCACATTCAGCTGCTCTCTATCCATTCCATCCCCTCCAAGCCCTGCTGGGACCAGCTGGTGCCAATTATACTATAGCGGGAACTGACCACACTTGAGACTAGGTAAAAGGAAGGGGTGTGTTGAATTTAGCACTCTTGACTGAGTGATGTTGGATTTGCGTGCTGTGAAGATCTGTTAAAAAAAAAAAAAAAGAACCCTTATGAAATCAAGGCATGTACTAAAGATGCCATACAGACAGGAATCCCGGTGTGATGAATGTGCTAAGAGTTAAATCTTTACACACTGGTGAAAGTTATCAATGGTTGTGATTTTTAAAAAAAACCCAGTGACATGACATTTTTATAACTGCACAATAGTTAGATACAATATAAAGAAAACGTGGATTTAGAGTAAATAAAGACTGGGATCAGAAGACTGACAATAACAACAAAACAGAGGATCACACAACAACAAAAATCCTTTTAACAACGAAAGAAAAGAAAAGAATTGAAGCATGTGGTTGTGCTATCAATTGTAAAAGCTACCTTGTTTAATGCAGACATCCATATGTGTACTGACAGAACTATCCCAAAGCACTTTCAACTCACACCACTTCACAACACAGCTCCTTCTCTCTGGTGAGACATCAAACCCAGGACCTGTGTGTAAGTGCACGCAATCATAGCATTTTCCACACACCTTAAACCTCCTTTTCCTCCTGTGTTAAAAGAAGTAGGCCAAGTATGGCTGGCAATACGGATGACATGAACATACCCAGGAGGTCACCTGTGTGCTTTATGACTGTCTACATAAAAAATGTTTTTAAAAACACAGTCTACATTAAGATGCCAGAAGTTCTTGCCACCTTCCATCCTGACTATGCTTTAGGAGAGTAAAAGAAAACAAAAAAATCACCCTCTATCAAAATCTTCCACCAAACAGCTAATTCCTTACAAGTAGTGGAGGTAGCATAATGTCTCCGATCAGAAGACCAGGACCAAGTCCAAGCAGTAACACTCGCGCCCACACACCAGCAAACACACACACACACACACACACACAAACCCACACATACGGAACATAGACTCAAAACTGGTACAGATACAAATCCCATAAAACTGAGTGACATGATGTATCAGTGTAGACACTAGACAGTGCAAAAGTCTCCCAGAGAGCTGCCTGGTGGTGATGGCTGGTTGATACAGTCCCTAAATCATATACAACTCTGCTGTGACTCTAATGTATATATATATATATATATATATATATATTATATATATTTTTTTAGATTCACCAATGGTGAGATTTTGCGTGTGCAGTCGTTTTTGCCCACCATGAAGGTAGCCGCACTCCATCTTCAGGGATGTATGCTGGGTATGTTCACGTTTCCATAACCCACCAAACACTAACATGAATTAGAGGATCTTAAACATGCGTAGTTGACCTTCTGCATGTGTATAATATACACACAAAGGGAATTAAGGCACTGGCAGGTCTTCACTTGAAAGCTGACATGGGAGATCATAAACATTCCCACCCTCGATTCACCAGACGCACAGAGATTCGAACCCACGACTTCACAGACCCATGGAATGGAAGTCGAACGGCCCTGACCACTTGGCTACAGCATCCATCGCACTCCGATACAATCAACAAAAGAAAGAAAGAGAAAGAAAGCAAGCAGCAGAAGCGTGTGCACCACTTTGATTTGTCTGTGCAAGATACAGCGCTATATAAGTTCCATTTATTATTATTATTATTACTACGGCCAGTACCTGCTGGGCTGATGGCGGTGGTGGTGTTGGCGGAGGAGGGCAGGAGGACCACGGTGCTGGGCCCCGCCCCTGAGGGGCCCGCCACCGCCGCCGTGTGACCCGGGTAATTGGTCGCCACCGCTACCGGTAACGCTCCCTGGATCTGTCAACAGCAGTGACGCTTTTCATGACATCTGACAACAGCAACGTTTTTTCATGACATCTGATAACAACATTTTTCATGACATCTGACAACAACAACGATGTTTTTTTCATGACATGGACAAGAACATTTTTCATGACATCTGACGACAATGTTTTTCATGACATCTGACAACAACAACAATGTTTTTCATAACATCTGACAACAGCAATGGTGTCTTTCTTCCTGTCACCTCGTTCTGGTCTACTTTCTGCTTTCTTGGTCCATTCTCCTGCTGCCTTTTTTCCCCAGAAAGACGTAAAACATAACAGTTCTCTCCCACACCAAAGTCAGATGTGCTGGGCCTGACTGGTCAGGCGCTTAACGGCAGCGCAATGCATTTTCACTTATATGACAGACAACAGTAGTTGCTGTCTGAGCGTTCAATGAGGAAGAAGAGGAAGGATCCTTGCCCTCCTGCAGACACTTGACACAGGCTATACTCTTAACTCCTTGAATACTGTATTCAACCCTACAACACATTCAAAACATAAATCCGTTGTTGTGAGACTTTTTTTTTCCCTCTTGAAAAGCAAATTTCAACAAACACCAACTAGTACTAAACATGGAAAGAAAGGGAAAAAAAATCCCTCCTAAGATGCGAGATCAAAGATGGCAGAAAGGTTTATGACTCCTCAAGGAGTTGAGGAAGAATGTGAATGTGTGTGTGTGTGTGTGTGTGTATGCACGCACATGTGTGCGTGTTCGTGTGTGTGTGTTTTTGTGACACTGTTTTATCTGACATTATCTTGGAATGTTTAAACAAGTATCAAATGTAGCTTTCTCGTATCTTTCATGATCATGATACGTATCAATGTGCCTGTCAGTACTGTAATTGCCCTTCATGGGATGGTTAAAGTGTTTTGACTTGACTTGACTTGACTTGAGGTCAGGCTCTCACCTTGACTGTGCCTTGCTGCATGGCCCGGGCATACTGCTCATCAATCCGACGGTAGTTCTCTTCAGTGTGAGGGGTCAAAGGGTAATCGTCATCGTCACCATCAACATCACCAGGTTTGCTCTCCTTTTTGTTTAACATCTGGTCAAAACAAACATCACATCAGTCACTCTCTTTCACAGTTACACAGCGCTGAAATATCAAGATGGTTATGTTTCTCACTGCAATGTAGATGCCAGACTTATTTTGGAGTTTTGCAATACATCTGAATGAAAATATGATACATTAGAAAGGTTACCCAGTTGCCTGCTTTGGGGTCTTGTGATATAAATCAAACAAGGAATAGAATACTAAGTGCTGAAAATAACCGTAAGAACAAATATTGATGCTATTCTTGGCTAAGCTTCCCAAGACAAAAAAGATTCTCTCTCTCTATCTCAGCACCACAGCCAGAGTACTCCATCCCACCTCATCAACTTCCATTTTTAAATTTAACCGACTTGCCAAAGAGACAACATTCCACTTCTAAAGTAAGCAAAACAGATTTGTGCAAGTCACATTAAAAAATTTTTTTAATCCTGATCTTCCCTTTTCCAATCATTACACACTTTATTAGTAAATGTCACTGGCTTCATTAGAAAACCCCCCCACCCCAAAACAATAAACCTATACATTTTGATAGAAACCTTTTCTTAAATAATATTTCCCTAAAAACAGAAGGCTTTAACAACTGAGGAAAAAACCCCAACATATGTCCAACCAAGATAACTTACAATCTGCCACACAAACCAACCAACCAACCAATTAACAAATCTTTCAGATTTTCCTACTCAAACAGTTTTCCAGCCACCTAAGGACTATCTCTATCTCTATCTATCTATATATATATATTGTATGTATGCAAGTGTCCTGACCTCCAGGATGTCCTTGTTGGTCTGGCTGACCACAGTGTCATTGTACTCGGTGTACTTCAGCAGCACCTTGTCCATGTCAGAGCTGGCGTACTGGTACAGCTTGTTGTTGCTGGTGAAGATGATCAGCGCGATCTCGCAGTCACACAGCACCGACAGCTCGTACGCCTTCTTCATCAGCCCGAACTTGCGCTTGGTGAACGTCACCTGGGGTCACAAACAAAGATGTGAAGTTATTGGGTAATGTGGTCTGTCAACAACATGTTTAAAATCGACTATGCTCAGCTCATAGCCTTTTGTTAATTCATTTATTCTTTTTCATTTTCGAGGATAATGGATCACGAACTTTTTTACATCCAGTCCCCGTGTGTATTCGGTTTTGTAAATTTTGTCACGAATATCCATGTTTTCACACTTAGTATTATTAGTATCATTCAATGGCTCATAGAAAATCAATATAGTCAAGTGTACTGACATACTTTTAAAAAGATTGACACAAACTTAATGAAAACAAAGCTGATCGAAAATTTATGGAACCCAAGGCGCAAAAATCATAATCAATAATATCAATACACAGTCCAGGAAAAAAAGTCCTATTTGTAGCACGTTTGTTTCTTGATGCCACATATTTGAACTACTGCGCCTCTTTCACTTGATCAAATCTGTAGGAAAGAATGCTTAAAAAAGCTTGAGCTGCATTTGCAAACTGGCACATAGTGAAGTGAAGAACAGCACATACTTATAGTGAAGCGAAGAACAGTCAACTGCATATCATATTTTGCTTGTTCTTTTTCAAATGCTTCTCTTTCCTTTTTCAATCTTCTGAAGGCTCTTTACCCTTGCTTTTCATTTTGTTTGTTGTAAGCCAGCAGATGTAGCATAAGGTATAGGGAATATTCTACAGGCTGCACTACCTTTTCAAGAAACTGAAAGTGAAATTCCTGCATAAAATGTCAGTATCAACTTTACCATACACCTTTTAGGTAAAAACAAACTACAAAAGCTTCAATAATAATAGTTCATGGTTTGAACAAAATTTACAAGGGGAAATAAAAGAAGGGAATACAATATCATGTCAATATCTGTATCCAAGGCATGATGCAGTACCTGTCTGTTGCGTTCATCATTGATGCGGACAATCTGGATCTTCTTGCGGCCCATTTTGATCTGAAAATTAAATAGGAAAACAGATATATATAATATATGTAAACAGCTGTATGAATGTCAATGTGTGTGCGTGTGTTTGCGTGCACATGCACACAGAGAGCATTCTCTGCAGCTGAGGACACAAGTGCTGTTGAGTCTTTTTCCTCTCCTAAGCAGTTATCATGAGTTATGTTACAAACCTACAAAAGTTACTTGCCATGAAATGATGAATTATGAATACAAGCCTTTAACATATTTTCCTTTCGGAGGACCTAAAATTAAGTACCTGTCAATATTGTTCAATAATGACTTAAAATTTGTATACAAATTTATAAGTTAAAGAATTTAATTACTATTACTTAATTTTAATTAAATTAATTCAATTTAATTAATTACCAGTTTAAAAACAACAACAAAAACTTGAAACTGCTGGCCTTTAGTTTTACCCTCTGGATCAGGCTGTTTGAACAGATTTCTACCATGGAGCTAGCTGCTAGGAAAGACAATGGTCTCTCTGTCTCTCTAGTCCCTATCGTTCTCTCTTATTATAATCGTGATATATATTCATACCATTTTCTTCTTTTTTTTTTCTTTTTCATTTGTTGTTGCTTGTTTCTGGACCTCTCCTTCCATGCCCATCCAACCTCTCACATAATCTCTGTGGTCATGATTTTAGTATTTTAAAAAAAAGGAAAAACAATAAATTACTTTAACCTCGATTTATTTACAGTCTAAAAATAAAATAATCAACTTGTAATCAAGAACAGACTCTAAAATAACCAGCCTTTCTATTACTATGACCTGCTGGAAAGTATTTTTCTGATTACTGACTTTGTCAATGAAGTAACCCTTCTCTTGGAATATTTTCCCTAAGCACATTTTGCGAACAAAGAAGAACAATTATGCTATCTTTCATGTTAGCTTTATGTATAATACAATATATCCAGCAACACACCATTTTACACTTTCGGCCACTACATCATGGGGAAAAGAAGAGCGAAGGCAGAGAACTTGCAAGTTAATAGAAGTTATAATTGTCTCATTTCGCTCTTCTGTTATTCTACTTTGAACCATACCTCCTTTGTATTTAATTAATTACAGAGCACATCATATGGACTGGTTCTATAATCTTCAATACCAGCATATACCTAAATCCATGTTAGTTTCACTACTTGTTTTTTATGCTTGTTTTTAAAAAAAAACTAGATGAGATGTCTTTTCCTATCAATTATCATGCTCTTTTTCCATGACCTGGTACAAGTTTATGGGCTATGTTAAAGTTAAAGAATTACAAGGTCCCTGACTCTACCAGCGTAATTAACAGAAAAATTTCTGTCACCCTAGTCCATTACTATTCAGTATTCTCATTAATTCTCAATTCTATCTCAAGAGTTTGTCAGCTTAAGTCTACATTATTCGATTAAACATTTCAATACAAAAAATACTAATAAATTATAATTTCTTAATTGAGCTGACAAAACTACATGGAGTTGACAATGGGCAACAACGGCAACAGAATGAGAACCTGCAGACAAGTCAATTTTCTATTTAAAATCGTCTATCTTAACCATTTACCACTATAATTCTATTAATTGATAATGATACACAAATGGAAATATTGAAATAACCAACCCATTTATTTTTTTCTATGTACACTATAGAGTTTGTTTCAGGAGTTGCAGATTCCTCAGTAGTGGTCTGGTGTCATGTAAGTTATCTATTCTCAGTAGAGGCTTTTTAACAATTACAACAGAATATATATAGGCATGACCAGATTCTACAAACTGTCTTGGCCTCAAACAGCCTCTGTTGTTGATAATCAAAAAGACAAACCTGTTTCCTTCTTCTTTTCAATGTCCGAACTCCTTGTGGAAAAGCTCCTTTCTGAATGCATGGATGTGGTAGGTCAAACAGTTAAAAAATTCCCAAGAGTATTGAACTATACTACTAGTACTAATCAAAGCCAACCCAAATCTGTCTTTCAAAAAACAAGAAACTTTTTACTTGAGCTCTGCATGTCAATATGGTTTGGCAAAATGCAATAATAAACATTATGTGTCAAACCGCCAAATAATTTGCTTGTTTGACTATCATTAAAACTACTGCTGTACTTGACTGCCAGTACACTTCAAGTTCAAGGAAGCTGAATGTGTTCTTTTTTCAATGGCACATTTCCTAGTTCAGACTAGACAACCTGCCCTACACTGGCATGGTGTTTAGCAGAAAGCAGGCAGTGTAACCCTACATCGTGTTTGATTGAATTCTGATCAACCTGAAATGATAAGACATCCAACACTGACACATACACACAATACAAATCTAAATTAAGATTCTGCACGTGGTCGGACCACTTTATTATATCAAGCGAAACTAACCTAGAAACAGGATACTTGTAGCAAGATGTGCAGGTCGGTGGTTGGCGGTTCTCGTCGATACGGATTCTTTTCCGGTTGGTCACCAGTTTCGGTTGTCGTGGGCAAATAACCTGTAAAAACGAAGAATAAAATCAATATCCAGCAAAAGATAATTTTCTTTTCACGATGGTTTCAACACAAGCAAGTAAGGTATTGGGGACACACCATTGGAGGACGGCATTCTACACATTCTTATTCAATCCCGATCAAGATCCTCGATTTCACAAGCTTAAATAAACTCTCAATTGATGTCTACAACCTATGCTGACAAAATATCAAAAACAATATCATTCTTACCTAAACAATGCCACGGGATGGCAGAAAATAACCAAAACGATGCTATTTTTACTGTCCAGTAAAATCAACTTCGGTAAAAATCTCACAACTTGTGCTATTTTAGGGAATGGAAATTACTACGGTATAAATAGAAATATCCAATATGGCGTGAATCGTTCGCAGAAATTGACACTTCCTACCTAGTGAAACCCTGTTTCAGAGTACGTATTGGTAAAGTTTGAAGTTATCATAACAAGTAATACTTCAAGTAAGTTTTATTGATAATATTCTCTTTGTATATTGATACGCCTGAAAAGAAATATGATTAGTCTGGATATATACAGAACTATTTCTTTTTCTAAAATTTATAAATACACCACTCCTCAACAAACGTCCCACGAACGGTGCAGGAATCAACTTGTAATTGGTATACCATTTACAGAAGTATTGTCAACGTGCGCGAGATCGCATCTCTGCTCAAAGCAGACGATTATTAATTTTGTCATTTAGCTGTCATCTTCAATTCCATTTACCTTGACAAAGTTCACTGGTAAGGTCGTTATTGTTGTTTTTGTTTATTGTGGTGATTAGTGGTGATGGTGATGGTGGTGGTGATGTTCCCATAACCCATGCGATCGTTGAGGAACGGACCGTGGCCTCTCTAGGGGCCAGTATTTTGAGGGCTGCATCTATCCATCCACTCTGCTGCTTGATGCTTTACCTTCCCGATTCCTAAAGAGGGCAGGTAGGTCTACCCATTTCACGCCAGCGATTCATCAATTTACAGCTGGGATAAATGTTCAGTCAAAATGAAGCCTGAATTAAACGAATGGATGAATAAACGAAAATTAAACCTGCCAAGCAAAACAGACGGCAGATTTGTTCTGCCTGTAAAAGCTGCACGTTTTCGCTTCTTCTGGCTTTTATTTTTCTGTTTGAAGTTCATTTTAAGAAGAAGAAGAAAAGGAAAAAGTGCGGACTGGTTTAAAACAAACATGGACACAATAAATCCCCTTAAGAAAAGCTAGCGATACACTTTAGTAGACCACAAGGAGGGCGGGGCGGAGCCAGGGCACATACAAAGCATCCCAGGATTTCAGACAGAAATTGTGCAATGGAAGCTTGGTGTCGACAGTAACTACTGCCTCTGTCTCAAGTCTCAAAAACTTCAGTTGACAGACACTGAAAATATCCCAGACATGTCCATGAAAGACTTTAAAAAATATAAAAAATAAAGAAAAGAAAAGAAACACACAATAGTAATAATAACAATAATAATAACAATAATAATAATAATAATAATAATAGTTATGATGTGGCACTGGAACCACACAAAACCAACAGTTTTCCTTTTAAAAAAAAGTTTGGTTTTTTTTAAAGAAGAAAAACGGAGGGGGAGAGGGCACAGCTATGCAGTCCCTGATGGCTTCCACAAAATGGGTAGAAAGTATTCGGAACTGCATCAGTGGGGAAAAGTTATACTATAATAGAAAACAAATAATAACAATATCCTCCCCTCCCCCAACACTCACACACACACACACACACACACGGGATAGCCTAGTGGTTAGAACATTGCGCTCGCAATCTGACGACCCTGGTTCGATTCCCGTTCAAGGGGATATTTCCCCTGGAGTTAACATCAGACTCCACTCTCCCCAAAAGTCATTCGGATGAGACTAAAAACCGAGGACCCGTGTGCGAACGCACGCAGAACATCTTGTGCACACATTACATCCTGTTCCGCTTTTCGTAAGAGTAGGCCATTGTGAGCTGGTGGGAACAGATGACAGAATTTACAAAACCGCATACCCATGGGGACTAGATGTAAAAAAGCACATAAGTGCTTATTCCATTATCCTCCATATAAAAGAATAAAATAAATGAATAATAAAATAAATAAACACACACACACACACACACACACATCTTCCACTAACAAACAAAACTAAGGCGAAGTGACTAAGGATTGTCACTTCTCATGTTCATTATAATGAGATTATAAATGAAAACAATCTAACCACTCAAGTTTACACACGCTGTACATCCAAGCATGCTATCTTCCCGACATAAGATAACGGTCTGATAGACGACTTTGAGTGAAGTGCTGGAGCACTTCAATATCCTTCTCCCATGAAGCAAAGAGGCATTTTGTTCGTGTGGCGCATCCCTATCCCAAATCGGAATACCATCTAAGGCAATACAACAAATTCTAACTTCCTGTTCCACCGTGAACATGGATTCTTATCATGTGACTATATGACACACGCTAGTA
>CM054147.1:13798694-13803694 GCA_028751875.1 Rapana venosa
TATTGAAAATATGACATCATTCACACTCTTCACCTACACTTCTCCTTTTCTTAATATATTCTACAATATTCACACAACTTGCTATTGCCATATCTTACCATAACAATACTGATTCGCTAGCCACAGTGAAAATATGACATCATTCACACTCTTCACCTATACTACTCTTTCTATTTATTCTACAATATTCACACAGCTTGCTATTGCCATATCTTACCATTACAATACTGATCCGCTAGCCGCAGTGAAAAAATAACATCATTCACAACTTTCACCCATACTAAAAAGGTAAGGTAAAGGAGTCCCATAACCTATTAGGTCGTAGGGGAGCGAGGCGTCAGAGACCTCACTTCTCTAGGGCCAGCATATTGAGGGCGGCGCCCATCTCCTCTCCCTCGCTGCTTTACCTTCCCTGACCCTAAAGAGGGCAGGTACCCATTTACAACTGGGTGAACTGGGGGAACTGTACTGAAGCCAAGGCGCGCAAACGGTCACCCATCCAACTGGTAACCACGATCGACGCTGCTTGGCTGGGGGAAAGCGAGTGCTCCGACCACTGAGCTATCCCGTCCCCCTAGTAATTCTACAATATTCACACAAGCTGATATTGCCATCTTTTATCACCACAGCACTGCTCCACTATACCCCATTGGCAACGTGCAAATCACTGAGAAGAGCGATCACAGTTGTGCAGAAGAGGAAGATAAGAAGCCCCATAAAATCAACACACAGAGTGGAAAGATTAATACACATGTTTTCGTTCCTCGGCTAGAGCTGAGGTTCACCAGTGTTGATATTTTGCGAATGCCACCGTTTTTGTCCACCAAGGAGGTATCAGCATTCCGACTTCGGGGATGAAAGATAGATAATTATGGTATACATTTATGCTGGCCGAGAAAAAAAAAAGGGGTTAGCGTTTGATGCTCTAATATTTCAACAGTAAGGTAAAGGTAAAGGAGTCCCATAACCTATAAGGTCGTAGGGGAGCGAGGCGTCAGAGACCTCACTTCTCTAGGGGCCAGCATATTGAGGGCGGCGCCCATCTCCTCTCCCTCGCTGCTTTACCTTCCCTGACCCTAAAGAGGGCAGGTACCCATTTACAGCTGGGTGAACTGGGGGAACTGTACTGAAGCCAAGGCGCGCAAACGGTCACCCATCCAACTGGTAACCACGCTCGACGCTGCTTAACTCGGCTGGGGGAAAGCGAGTGCTCCGACCACTAAGCTATCCCGTCCCCAAAGATTGATACGGTATACGTTTATGCCGACAGAAAAAAAAGAGGTTAGCGTTCGATGCTATATTTCAACAATAGTGAAGGCTAAACAGCGATAACATCCAAACAGTCAATTCCATGGTTTCCGGTCAGATGATCTTCGACCAATTTCTCATTCCTGGAAAGTGCTGTTACATTTTTTTCATCTTTTAGCAAAAAACGTTGCATATATGAAAGAAATAAAACAACCTGTCAGTAGCCTCCCTCTCCTCTCTGTCCCAACAGAAAATAAATGACTTTTGTTGTTGTTGTCGTCATCGTTGTTGTTGTCGTCATCGTTGTTGTCGTCGTTGTTGTTGTCGTCGTCATCGTTGTTGTTGTCGTCATCGAAGTTGTCGTAGTCATCGTTGTTGTTGTTGCCGTCATCGTTGTTGTTGTTGTCGTCGTCGTTGTTGTTGTCGTCGTCATCGTTGTTGTTGTTGTTGTTGTTGTTGTTGTCGTCGTTGTTGTTGTCGTCGTCATCGTTGTTGTTGTTGTCGTCGTCGTTGTTGTTGTCGTCGTCATCGTTGTTGTTGTTGTCGTCATCGTTGTTGTTGTCGTCATCGTCATCGTTGTTGTTGTTGCCGTTGTTGTTGTTGTCGTCATCGTTGTTGTTGTCGTCATCGTCATCGTTGTTGTTGTCGTCATCGTTGTTGTCGTCGTTGTTGTTGTCGTCGTCATCGTTGTTGTTGTTGTCGTCATCGTTGTTGTTGTCGTCATCGTTGTTGTTGTTGCCGTTGTTGTTGTTGTCGTCATCGTTGTTGTTGTCGTCATCGTCATCGTTGTTGTTGTCATCGTCATCGTTGTTGTTGTTGCCGTTGTTGTTGTTGTCGTCATCGTTGTTGTCGTCATCGTCATCGTTGTTGTTGTTGCCGTTGTTGTTGTTGTCGTCATCGTTGTTGTTGTTGTCGTCATCGTTGTTGTTGTCGTCATCGTCATCGTTGTTGTTGTCGTCATCATTGTTGTTGTTGTCGTCATCGTTGTTGTTGTTGTCGTCATCGTTGTCGTCGTCGTCGTCGTTGTTGTCGTCGTCGTCGTCGTCATCGTTGCTGTTGTCGTCATCGTCATCGTTGCTGTTGTCGTCATCGTTGTTGTTGTCGTCGTCATCGTTGTTGTTGTTGTCGTCATCGTTGTTGTTGTTGTTGTTGTTGTCGTCATCGTCGTTGTTGTTGCATGTTCCCCAGCTTTATACCCTGAGCGTCACCCAGAATACATATACACTCAGACTCACCCACCCTATCTGAAAATCACTGTAAGACCATAAATTCACACACACACTAGACGAGAAGTTTGCGTGTACGACTCTTTTCAGGTACCTCACCATAGTATAGGCAGCAATACTCCGACTTCAGAGGATTTTTAAAAAATATCCTACCGAGGAAAGTGAAGATTGTTATGCTGTGAGCTTGTCATGGCTAAAGTCAATCATTCTCAACATACCATTTTTACAACATAACAACATGTTTATTTTAATACAGGCCTCGGTACTTAGTTTACATTAACAACTGATAAAGCTTTTGAGGCTTGGGGCCTAGCAGAAAAAAAAACCAAAACAAAGCTAAGGCCACAGTCATACAAATACCAATCCCCGAAGTCGGAATGCCGCTACCTTAACTAGTGGTGGGTTTAAAACAGTCGCATACGCAAAATCTCATCATTCAATGAACCTCGGAGCTCTAAGATGAGGAACGAAATAACAACAAATACTACAAATACTATAAGCAACACAACAAGTCACACTATACACACACACAATGTCTGCTAGTTCACTACAGACACTCTGGCACTAGGGCTGGGGAAAAAGAAGAAGATTATGAACGCTGTTGCTGAAGCGAGGAGGAGGAGGAGGGGGAGGAGGAGAGGGAGGGGTAGGGGGAGGAGGGGCAGGGTTCTGGAGCGGGGTCACCGGAGGTCACGGTGGTGGTGGTAGTACTGACATGGGAAGCCACCGGTGAAGGCGAGGTTTGAACCAGCGACTTCAGACGTCCCAGGTGCACCAGAGCCCTGTGCAGACAGAAAGAATTCAAGAATTTTATACAAGACAGAATATAAGACAATACAAGACAGAATACAAGAATTTTATACAAGAATTTTATACAAGACAGAATATAAGACAATACAAGACAGAATACAAGAATTTTATACAAGAATTTTATACAAGACAGAATATAAGACAATACAAGACAAATACAAGAGTTTTAACAACAAGACAGAAAACGACAAATAAAAGACAGAACACAAGAAATACAGAGATAGAATACAAGAAAACAGACAGAATACATAAAATACAAGATAGAAGACAAGAAATTTTATGAAGAGCAGAATACAAGAAATAACAAGACAGAATACAAGACAGAACACAAGATATCATCCAGGAATACAAGACAGAATACAATAAATACAAAAATAAATTCCAGGAATACAAGACAGAATACAAGAAAATTTGCCACATTTTGTAAGGAAGATTAGAAAAACTATTGAACACTACACGTGTGCCAGACAATGCAAAAAAAAAAAAGCGCTACAGTATTGATAGAAGATATTGAACAAATACTGAACACTAACGCATGTGCCCGACAATACCAACAAAATATTTGCTACAGTACTGGTAGAAGATATTGAGCAAATGTTTAACACTAACACGTGTTCCCGACAATACCCACAAAATATTTGCCACAGTACTGATAGGAGATGTTGACAAATAATGACCACTAGACTTGGGCCTGACAGTATAAAACATATTTGTATTGGTAGGGAGATGTTGAACAATATTGGTAGGGAGATGTTGAACAATATTGGTAGGGAGATGTTGAACAATATTGGTAGGGAGATGTTGAACAATACTGAACACTACACGTAGGCCTGATAGTTCAGTGTTATGAATAAGACGACTGACAGATTTCAAAGAGTAATGATTCTGAACATTTGCAGGTCATGATCTGAATTTTACAATTTTTACAAAGCATGGTAAAATGAATGGTGGCAATTCTTCACGATCTCTCGGATCAGCTTTTGTCAATAGTGCCGCATGCAGAAGATCAATTATGCACGTTGCAGATCCCATAGTTCATGTCATCACGACCAGGAGAGTTTATGGAAACACGACAGCACACATCCATTGTACAGCTGAGATTAAACACACGCACTGGGTTAGGTGGCATCTTGCCATGCGTGCACTTGAAAGCAAGTGCGCATACACATGTACGCACGCACACAGACACAATAGACACAGACAGACACACAACACACACATACACACGACACACCACACACACACACACACACACACACACACACACACACACACACACAACCCACAGCCCACACAACCATTATTGGTTATGGAATAATGTAGTTAGATAATATTGATCAAGTTGCTTTTTTTGTTGTTCTTAGATAGATGGCTTGATGAAAAAAAAGCAAATGCATTGCTTATTCAATGTACCATCTGGAATTTAAAAAATTTGACCTGACTTGACTTGACACACACGCGCGCGCACGCACCACACACACACACACACACAACAAAACACACACACACACACACACACACACACGTACTTTTCCAAAGACTGTCTGCCAGGCTCCAGTTCATACGATATCCTTCAGGGCTGGAACGCAGTCTGCTGCTGCCTCGTCCTTCTCTTTTCCTCCTGACAGACAGACAGACAGACAGACAGACAGTTACACACGCAAACACACACAACACGCACGCACGCACGCAGCACACGCGCAAACACACACACAC
>CM054147.1:13811194-13816194 GCA_028751875.1 Rapana venosa
CACAGTTTTCAAGTATTGTAATTTTTTTTTTCGAGGGGGGCGGGAAGGGGTAGAGACCCCCCACCCCAACAACCAGACAGTCAGACAAGATGAATGGTATAACCCACCCGGGGGTTGCCGGGGAAAGAGTCAGTGGTAGTGAATGTAAGTTGATGTATCAAATGACGGGGAGAAATATTAGCGCGTTACGCTAAAACCATGAAGCGTGGGTAACCTAAGCCTGGATGACGAACAGTTATTGAGCGCCAGGGTAGGCGGCGAACACAAGGCTGAGGCCATTTTCAGCTATCGCGTTACAGTGACGACACAGCGGGGAGTCAGTTGATGTCGCTGCAGGATTGGGGCGAAGAAGGAAAGTGTTCAGAGTTGGTGAAGTTTTTTTTTGTAAAGTCAAAGACAAGCAGTGCCTGGCTTGGAAAGGTGTGTTGCAGACAGTATTATGGTGTAGTGGTATGATTTTTCCCCCCCCGATCGTTTGTTTTCTTCTTTCTGCCAGTTTTGACTATCACAGAAAAGAGAACAGAAAGCAGCAACACATACCTATTCCTAACAAATCCTCATCATTTAAGATCAGAGCAAGACAAGGCAGATCAATCACTGCAATGTGTGTAAAACAGAAGAAACGGAAGTAGTTAATATATCACAATATCATATGAACCCTCCCACACCCAAAAGAAAAGAAAGGAAAGAAAAGTATTGGCATAGGATCACTACAAATAGAAAATCTGGTGGTTTTGTCAGTGCAGCTCCCCTACAAACATTATCGATTAAAAAACAAGTACTGTAGTATAATGTCAGTAAAATGTGTAAAACAACAAGAACAAGAACAACAAGAACCAAAAAAATGGTTTATCATTATACAACCAGACAACTAACAGATGGTTTATCATTATACAACCAGACAACTAACAGTCTACAAACTCAGCCAGCTTACTACCTTTCAAACCAGAAATGTGGACATTTTACAAGACATTTTAAAGGCTTGCAGAAAATGCTAGTCTTAAAGAATGTATAAAATCAGAGTAACACTATTCTGCTTCTCAGGAGACAATCGTCAAACAAAGCTCACCAACTAAAAACATTATCAGGGGGCTGGGAATTATGGAAAGAGCACAAGAAAGCTGTAAAAGGAAAAACCATGAGGTTTCCCTTAGAAATATATTTGATCCCACACTGTCGGCCATTTGTAAAGACTAATAAAGGGGGATAAATCACTGTATACGATTATGGTAACTGTGTCTGCAGAAGACTTTTATGTTTACCGGCAGGGTGATGAAACAACTTGGTTAATTGTTGGTACATAGAGTTGCTGAGTATGACAGGGTCCCAGCTTCTAAAATAAGAAAAGGGGAGAGGTTAGCCTAGTGGTTAGAGCGCGGTACTCGGGATCTGACGGCTTGGGATCGAGCCACCACGGAGGCGCATGTTTTAGGGAATTTTACCCTGGAGTTTACATCAGTACTGACTCCCCCCACCCCCCACCCCCCAAAAAGTCCTTCGGATGAGACAATAAACCGATGCTGAGTGTGTGAACGCACGCATAACATCTTGCGCACACGTTAAAAACCCGTTCCGATTTTTGGAAGGGTAGGCCATTTCGTGCCGGTAGGAACGGATGACAACAATTATATTTGAAAAAACGCATGCACACTGGGGTCGTGGTTAGACATCATCCCCGAAGTCGGAATGAAGCTGAATTAATGCTGGGCAAAAATGGGTTCCATATACAAGACTCTCACCCTTTGTACACCTGGAGCTGTAGCCCAGGAAAGAAAAGAAGAGAAAGAAGAACGGATGAACGAAGTAAGGGACGGATGAAGGAAGTAAGGGATTGCATCAGACGAACATCAACGTGCAGCCCTCACCTTCCTGCAGGAGATAGGACAGCTCCTGCTTCTTGACCTCCTTCAAGGCTGCCTTCACCTGCGTCTTCTTCTTCTTCTCCTCCCGGCACGCCTCCTCCTCCTCCTCCTTCCTGCCCCGCTCCCCGCCAGCGCTAGAGGTGGCCTCGCACCGCGCAGAGCTCTTCTTGTGGCTGGGGTCAGCTGGAGGCGATGTCGGAGAGACTGCTTTCAGCAGCCGCTTCAGCTTCACCTCTCTCAGAGCATCCTCCGCCAGCCGCTTCAGCTCTCTTTGGGAAGGCATGGCGGTGTAGACAAGATCTGCTCCTTTGTTACTGCTGTTGCTGCCGGCAGAAACGTGAAAATCCAGGAAGTCTATCACCCCATTGCAGTAACCGTTATCTCCCGATCCATTCAAGTCCCGTGACACCGTGCTAACCAGAGGATCGGAGAGTTTGTGAGAACTGCTGAAGTCAGTGTAAGCTGAAGTAGGTTTCAGTTGTTGAGGGGGTTCATGTATATCACCAGCACCAAACTGATGCGAATTCAAAGGCACAGAATGAGGAAGGAGACCATGTGGTTTTGTAGGATGCTGAAGAATACCGTTCATGGCAGAAAAGTCTTTGACTGGAGAAACAGAGTATGGCTGCTTCATGCACTGCTGCGAACTCCTAGCACTGTGATCTGCTTCTACTAAATTCAGGCACAGTGTGGAGTCAAGGGGAGGCAGGAAGAATCCGTTCAGTACACTGGCACTGTCAGAAGCGGGTTTGAACCCCTTCCCTGAGAAACTGTCGGCCACAGCATGACCCACACCACCAGGACACACCGCACCAAGGGAGACGGGAGAACCAGGCTGGAAAGAGGCGCTGTGGAAGGGAGAGAACTCCTTCATGCCGCTGCTGCTGTTGCTGCTGTTGCTGACAGTGCTGCAGTCTGCTGCATGCAGCTGTCGCTCCTTCTCGAACTGCTGCAGGTACACCGCCAGGGCTTCAGAGGCCGACAGGAAGTGACGGTCCCCCACACGGATTCGGCCCTTCCGGCAGTGGATGCGAGCCGAGGGGAGACAATCTGCACCTACCTCACTCATGGCTTGGGGGTGAGGAGGAGGAAGAGAGGGGGGGGGGGGGGTGATTCAAAACAGCACTGATTTTTTTAAAAAAAAGACCCAAACCCCCAATAAATAAACTCCACAGCCAGTCAGTATTACAGGCGGGCAGATCCTTTAGAAGAAGAAAATCGGGAAGAGATGGGGATGGCTAGAACGTACTCTCTTTTTGATCACAGCTTCGTCTTGAATCCTTTCAGAAGAATACACTCAGGCTGCATGGGTCTTGATCCCGATAGAACATCACATTTCTGAGGAGATGGAGTCAGTAGTGAAAGCATTGCATTTTACACATCGTTCAGAGTCCGCTGTTCATTTTCAGGTGTTCACTAGTGGTGCTGTATTGCAGCAGGGCTGACTGTCAGAGATGGACACTCCTGGCACTGAGACAACAGTCAGCTCCCCTAGGTCTTTCAGGTACATCTGCCCACAGATCAAGAATAAAAGTCAGTGTCTCCAGATTAAGTCACACGTCTATTTTGTTTACCTCTCTATCGCTGTCTGTCTACCTGTCTCTCTGTCTGTCTGTCTGTCTGCCTGTCTGTCTGTATCTCTCTCTCTCTCTCACACACACACACACACACACAAACACACACACACACAAACACACACACACACACACACACACACACACACACACACACACACACACACACACACTCAGAACATTCAAACTTAATTCTTGAGAGGTAAGGATCAGACAGGCATCTCCAGCCTCCCCCTTCCCTAAGACACTCTACCTGAACATATTCCCCACAGAGAACTCCCAGGAGAAGTCTCTCCTTACTGAACAAACCAACTCCTCGAGCCACGAGGTAGCTGTCAAACCCTGCACATGGTATCCAGGACTTCTTGACAAACACTCTTCACCGGCCTGCAGCAAGGCCAGGCTACAACGGCTGAAGTCTCCACACTTCTCACAGGAACAGAGGCGGTTGTGGCTGGCTGTAAACCGATGAGGCCTCCGCTGTCTTTCGGCTTTGCTTTTTTCTCTTTCACATCAATGCTCCGCAAACATGGTGGCTGATACCTGCACTCCACACTGATCTTGTTTATGACATTCTAGAAGGCACGTGGGCTTGAGAGAGGGGACTGGCTGATGTTATCTCATTTACCTCCCACTCTTGTCTGAATAAGCCCTGAAAATCCAGTGCTCTGTGAGACAAGCCCTTGTTGTGGTGCAATGGGTAGACGTAATGCACGGCTGGTGGGAACGGATGACAAAATTTACAAAACTGCATACACACGGGGACTGTATGTAAAAAAAGCACATGAGTGCTTATTCCATTATCCTCGAAATGAAAGAATAATTTTTTTTGTTTAAGCATAAATCAGGTTTGATTCCCGCTACTGTGTGGTATAGTAGTCAAGTTTCAGATACGTACGTAGTGTGGGACAGCATACTTGAAAATAAGAAGGCCACACACGGACGCATGCAGACACACAGAGACACACAGAGACACACAGAATAGACAGACACACAGACAAAGACACACAGAGCTTTATTATTATTGGTTATCGTAATAGTGTAGTTAGATATTATTGATCAAGTTATTTTTGTTCCTAGACAGATGACTTGATGAAAAAAAAGTAAATGCATTGCTTATTCAATGTACCATCTGGAAATAAAAATTTGACTTGACTTCACACACACACACACACACCACCACCACAACCAACAGCAACAACAACAACAACAGCAACAGCAACAGCAACAACAACCGGACAAAAACAAGAAAGCAGACAGGCACACCTACGATCAAATTCCACTGTATGCTTTACCGCCCCCCAACCCCCATCACACACACACACACACACACACACACACACTCATAGACACACACTAATGCCTACACCCAGACACACTTCGTTTCCCAGCCATTTCCTTGTCTCTCATCTCATCCCATTACAGTTCTTCTCCAAACTTGACTGCTTCCACGCCGGCTACACCTCTGACAGATCTGTTTTTACAGCTGATCAGGTTACGGAAGGGAAAACAAGGTGTAGAAAGAGAAAACCAAGATCGCCATGTTTCACACACACGTCAGAAA
>CM054147.1:13821194-13853694 GCA_028751875.1 Rapana venosa
AAGGTTGGGCCTTTGTGTGGCTAATGTTGTTATGGCTGAAGTGCCCCTTAAGTACCTTAGGGTCAGGCCTTGTTCACAAACACGGCCTTTAATGGAACCTCGTGTGTTGGCGGCCAGTGTGGGAGGGGTACGGTTTATTGAGTAGTGGCTGGAGGGTTTTTTGCTGTTCTATGGGTAATGCGCTGTTTTTGTGTGGATGGGTTAATTGGACAGAGCCTGTAATTAAACCAAAAACAAACAACCCCCCAACAAGGAGGCGGGAAGGAAGAAGTGTAGCTATACATCTCCCGTTTTGTGTGTTTATTTGTGTTGACTGTTTCAAAGTTGGTGGTGGGGGGGGGGGGGGGGGGAGGGAGGGAGTGTAGGTGTGTGTGTGTGTGTGCCCATGTATGCATGTATGCCTGGGCAGTACAAGAAAGCCCCCACCAAAATCCTACCTCCCTACTCTCACCCCCCCCCCCCCCACCCCAAAAAAAAAAAAAAAAGAAGAAAGAAGAAAACTCACGTGAGAATAAAAACCAAACAAAAAAGAAAACACTGTAGAAACCGTTAAGCCGACGTCTTCCTTGTGTACATGACACCTGAAGAGAGGGGCATTAAAGTCGGGCCCGGCAGTGGACACAGCTCTCTACAGCTTAATGGACACCTCGCCTAGCCCTCACCACCTGCCCTGCCCTGCCAATGGTCTTAGTGTGTGTGTGTGTGTGTGTCACCCACCACCAACACCCTTTGCTCTATGTACGTGTTCTACCCCCTTCCTTTCTTAAGTATCTATGTAGTTTTTTGGGTTTTTTCGTTTCTAGGCTAGAATTCTGAGGTTCACCAATGGTGAGATTTTTGTATGCGACCGTTTTTACCCACCATGAAGGTAGCTGCATTCCAACCTCAGGGATGGTGTCTAAACCCGTGTGCATGCGTTTTTTAAAAAAAAAAACACCTTTGTTATCCGTTCCCACGGACACGAAATGGCCTACTCTACCGAAAGGCAGAACGGGTTTTTAACGTGTGCACAAGATGTTCTGCGTGCGTTTGCACACGGGACATCGGTTCCTAGCCTCATCCCAAGGACTTTTGGGGGGACTGGAGTCGGTGCTCAACTAAAACGGGCATCTCGATGGTGGTTTGACTTCGTCTTCTTCGTCAAACACTCACACAGCAACTACTGTCGTCTGTCATATGAGCAAAATGCGTTGCGCTGCCGTTAAGCGCTTGACAAGTCAAGAACAGCGCATCCGACTTGGGCGTGGGAGAGAACTGTTACCTTTAAATCTTTTTGGAAAACAGGCCAAGAAGACAGAACATAGACGAGAAGGAGGTGACAGGAAGAAAAGAAACAAGGCCGAAACAAAAGGAGGGATAGAAAAGATAGAATTCCTAGCACAGAATTTCCAGAAGGTGGGGATGGTATTTATACTGACAGGCCCCCGGAAATCCCTTCGGGGAAGATTTTGTCTTCCATGCATACCATGGTAAACAGTCTGTTTTTTTGTCAGTTCTTCAAGGCATGTCGCTGATTCAGCACACAAAGGTTATTGGTAAACGATTGTTCATTAGTTTACCAAAGTAGAGGTGAATCAAGCAGGGCCGAACTTCCAGTTTCTGTAGAGCCCATGCCTAGGTTTTTGTTGTTGTTTTGTTTAATGTCTATTCACTACATGGTGATTTAGACACATCCATGCCTGGCTGTGGATGTCAGCGTGTGGCTTCTTCCCTACAGGTTTTCCTTTCCCTACAGTGGCCAGTGTGACGCGTTGCTCTGGTAGCATGGTGGGGGTTTCTTTTGTTTGGTGTTCCAGAGCACACAGCAAGGTGATTTGTGTGTGTGTCTGGGTTCAGTGTGCATGGATATTTGACTAAGACTATCAGATGTGCTTGTTTGGAGAGAGAGTGACGAGAGAGAGAGAGAGAGAGAGAGAGAGGAGAGAGAGAGAGAGAGAGAGAGAGAGAGAGAGGAGAGAGAGAGAGAGAGAGAGAGATGACAATGGCAATGATAACGACAATGGCAATGACAATGAAAATGACAAAGGTTAAATTAATGTGTTAAGCATGAACGCCTATCTACAAGGGGACAGCCTGGAAGGGAGTGGAGTGGGCACAAAACACACATTGACTAATCACAGCCCAAAATGAAGACATGACATGGAATCCATGGCATGGTTTTAATGAATGATATATATATATATATATATATATATATATATATATATATATATATATATATATATATATATATATATATATATATATGTATATACATACATATATATATATATACATATATATATATATATATAAGAGAGAGAGAGAGAGAGAGAGAGAGAGAGAGAGAGAGAGAGAGAGAGTGAGAGAGAGAGAGAGAGAGAGAAGAGAGAGCACAACAACAACAGCAACAACAAAACTACAACTTTATACCCAAGTGAAAGGCTCCCCATTAAAATTCACAGTGCTTGCAAGAAGACTTCTCTTTCCTGTTTGTTTGAAGGCTAATAAACTCGCAAATAAACAGTGATAAAACCACTGAGCTATCCCTTCCCCTAAATAAACTTGACATCACCATAATTGATTTATTTCACAGAGTTCTTAAAGCTGTTGCACTGTTTCTTTCATTGAATGTTTGCGGCCAGACTTGGGTAACACTCAAGCGCTTCGACAACGAACTCTTTGTTTAGCGTAGTTACAATTCAACTATATAAAACTACAAATGGCCTTACATAAAAGGAGTGTGGGGTGATCTTTAAAGTTGAGCGTCCTGACATTGATGAACTAAACTGTACAGACCTGAGCTAATTTCTGTCAACATGAAAACGTGTAGTCAAAGAGTCGTAAACAAGCGCTTTTCAAAGAGAAAGTCACATGTACCAATGTTTATTCTCATCTTTACTGACGATTAAACTGAACAATATTTCAGTCAAGCTTAAAACTGCCAAGAGTGATGAAACCCTTAAAGGTGGAAAAAGGTTTTATTTTGTATTGCTAAGATATCGTTGTGATTTATTGTAAACATCTTTGAGGGAGAATATGCAGCATACACACTCTGTACATCTCTCTGAAAACCTCTTGATGAAATGGCAAATATATTGATCATAAAATGAAAGAAAAACTCAAGCATTTAAACACACACAGACAGAGAAAGAAAGAAAGAAAGACAGAGACAGAGAGAGAGACAGACAGACAGACAAACATATAGAGAGACAGACAGACAGACAGACAGACAGACAAACAGAGAGAGAGAGAGAGAGAGAGAGAGAGAGAGAGAGAGAGAGAGAGAGAGAGAGAGAGAGAGAGAGAGAGAGAGAGAGAGAGAGAGGATGGACATTATAAATGGCGGGGGACTGGTCTAATCACAAAGCGAGAATCTCTCAATTTCCTGTCAAAACCGAGTGTCATCATACCTCTAGCTCCTCTTCCCCAGCCTAATCAATCTTCTCTGTCTTTTCCCACCAGTCTTCACATTGTTGGGCTGATACCAGTCATGGTGAATACAGTCATGTGCTCACTGCCCACATGGCGTACTTCTGACAACAGCGTTTGTTCTGCATGCCATCATTTCATTTCAAGACCGAGGCAAAAAGAAAAAGAGGCAGACCAGCAGCTTTCTCACTGGCAGCATGACCTAATTCAGCAGAAAGGGAAATCAAGATTGAGAATGCATGAGGTCAGCAGGGCCAGCGAAGAGGGGAATGCATGGAGTGGGATAATTCTGTCCTGTCATTGACTGCAGCAGGCAACGCCGTACCTGGTGACGCCCACAGGTGAACAGCTGAACGATTCAACATGTTTGGGCTTTCCCCAGTTGTGGAAAATACCACTTCCATTGCACTTCACAGCCTATTAATTTTATGAACAGCGTTTATTTGTTGGGTCTTCTTCTTCTTCTTCTTCTTCTTATTCCTTATAGCTCCTAGCGGAGCATAGGGCCTCAACAGCGTCCCTCCACCTTCTCCTGTCTCTGGCAAGGGTCTTGGCCTCTTCCCATGTCAGGCTGGAGTCTCTCAGCTCACTATGCAGGCTTCTACTCCAGGTCTGTTTGGGGCGCCCTCTCTTCCTTTTCCCCTGCGGGTTCCACTCGAGCGCTTGTCTGGTGATGTTGCCAGGCTCCTTCCGTAGGGTATGGCCGACCCAACGCCACTTTCGCCGCCTTACTTGGACTTCCATAGGCTGTTGGTTCGCCCTCATCCACAGGTCGGTACTTGGCACTCTGTCGAACCATCTGAGATGAAGGATCTGCCGGAGACATCCGTTGATGAAGGTCTGGATCTTGGAGGAGCTGGTGTTGATGACCCGCCAAGTTTCTGACCCGTAGACAAGCACAGACTTCACGTTGGAGTTGAAGATCCTGAGCTTGGTGGTTGTGGAGATCGCATTTGTTCTCCATACGGGTTTCAAGATGGCAAATTCTTGGCGTGCTTTCTTTATTCTTGCCTTGATGTCTTCGTCTGTGCCTCCTGTCTGGCTGATCTTACTGCCCAGGTCAACAAATTCACTGACATCCTCTACTGTTTTCCCAGAGATGGTGACAGGAGCCTCTTGTTGGTTGTTGATTTGTTGGGTCACTTCAATATAAGTCCCTCGTGGGATGCCGAGGGGCCTGTCAGTATAAACACCATCTCTCCACCTTCTGGAAATTCTGTGCTAGGAATTCCCTCTTTTGTACCCCTCTCTTTCTTTCTGCCTTGTTCCTTTTCTTCCTGTCACCTTCTCCTTGTCTATTTTCTGCCTTCTTGGTCTATTCTCCTGCCTTTTTTTCAGAAAGATTTTAAAGATAGCAATTCTCCCCCATGCCCAAGTCGGATGCCCAGGGCCTGACTTGTCAGGCGCTTAACAGCAGCGTGACGCATTTTCGCTCATATGATAGACAACAATGAGTTGCTGTCTGAATGTTGGAGGAAGAAGAATCGTTTTAATCTGAGTATGGTTAAACTTCGATCCTTCCACACCATATGCCTGCGAAGAATTCTCCGGATCTTTTGGCCTGAGAAGATCTCCAATGAAGACCTACTACGGAGATGCAGGCAAGAAGACATGGGAACCATCATCACCAGACGACGGTGGAAGTGGATTGGGCACATCCTCCGAAGAGACCCACAGTCAATCACAAGAACAGCATTGCACTGGACCCCAGAAGGAAGGAGAAAGAAAGGAAGACCAAAAGCAACGTGGAGGAGAACTGTAGAAAGTGAGATGAAGGCCATGCAGCACTCTTGGGGATCAGTGACTAGGTTGGCCCAGGATAGGCAGGAGTGGAAGCGCTTTGTTGCTGCCCTACACACCGCTGGGTGTAATGGCTAATGATGATGATGATGATGGTTAAACTTGAATCTGTACAGAATGGTTCCTACAAATCATTGTGTTGCCCTCTTTTGAATTGTTCTTGTAGCATGTGACAGTTGATAGGACAATCTGGTCAGACCATGCTTTCAGGAACTGATTGTTGTCAGCACAGGATACCTGATTTATTCTCTGCTTTGGTGACATAGACATGCTTGGCACTAAGCACAGGATAGTTGATTTATTCTCTGCTCTGGTGACATAGACATGCTTGGCACGATCTATTAAGAAATTATGGTGTATGAAGTCTTTAAAAGAGAAATCATTTGCTTTCAATGGACTCAAAATGGTATTCTACAAATTCTTTGCTTTGTATTGGTAATACATATCTGCTTGATACTATTAGAATCCAGCTAGAAACTATGTTGTAATAAGCCGTTAAATGGGTTAAAAACGGTTTGCATTTAGTAAAGTCGGAATGATATTCTATCTGTTCTTTGCTTTGGTAAGTAAGACATGTTTGACACTTTCATAACCCACTTTGAAACTATGGTGAAATAATCCTTTAAATGGGTCAAGAACAGTTTGCATTATTTTATAGTAAAGCCGAACTAATGTTCTATGATCTTCTATCTCTTCTTTGTGTAGGTAACATAGACGTGCTCGACACTATCAGAATCTGTCGTGAAACCATGAGGTAATCATAAGTATCTGAGAGGTCAGACACCAGAGGGGGTTCTTCTTAATATCTGTGGTCAGATATAGCACGAGTCATGATCCACACACCTATAACCAAAAAATGTAGGTGTAGCTATGTTTACACTGGCCCAGTCTGGTCACCTCTCATTCCAGTGTGTGTGTGTGAGTGTGGCCAGCCGTTTTCAACGGCCGACACCTTAACAGCAATTACTGTCCACTTTCACTGTCTCTGTCCAGCCGTTTGTAACAACTGACATGTCGACAGCAATTACTTCCTTGTGTGTTTCCAGCCGTTTTCAACAATGGCAGGTTAACAGCAGTGGGTGTCTCACCAACAATGGCTTTCCTTGAGCCAGACAATGGTCGTCTGTCTGTCTGTCTGTGACCAAGAGCTAGGAGATCAACAGACCTCTGACCATATTGTGACTCAACAGTGAAGGGCTCATGTCTGTCTATTCAGATTACTGTGCCAGAGGGTGGTGAATTAGGCAACAAGCCTTTGATATGGGGCTTAGCTGCTTAGGCAATCAGGGACCAAATGGCTGTACTACATACAGTCAGGGATGGGATGAAGTAACAGGTAGTAATACTATGTCATTCGTTATAAAGCTCTAATGTTATGTGACCGAGTCACAGTTGGATTGAGCTAAACCATATTGCCCCACTGAAGGTAAAGACAGAGACAGAGGATTCTTTTCAACCTTAGTACTTAGAAGTGTGGTTAAAACATGTTTGTCCAGACCTGTTGGTGTAAAACTGACTAACTGTTATGGGAAACATCTGAAAAGTGTGAGAAGTGAAGGTCATTGTGGAGTCCCAAGGTTTCAATGCCATCCACACTGGCACACAAACTCTCCTTTGCAAAATAAGCGTAGGTTTTATGGGGAAGTGCTTATTGGATGAAGGATACTGGCTCACCGTTTGAAAAGGATCACGATCTATTCCAAATGGTCCCTTCCTAAAAGGATCATGATCTATTCCAAACGGTCCCTTCCTAAAAACAGAAACCTCAGCTGCAAGTCAAGTCAAAAACGCTTTGATTAATCATCTCATGAAGGGCAATTACAATACTGACAGGCACATTGATTCGAATCATAATCTCGAAAGACACAATAAACCTTCACTTTATATTGGTTGAAACACTCTGAGATAAATTTAACTAAAAATATCACAAGCACACACACACACATACACACAAACAGAAGATGCTGGGCTTTCCCATTGTACCACTTCAACTTTTGACCTAAATTTCTTTCTCTCTTCTTGTTTTGGGTTAGATAAATCAACACAAAGGCCAGTCATAAGTCTTATTAATAGACTGAAGTTAAATGCTTTCCATACAAAATTTTCTAGAAATGTGCATTGTGTGTGTGGTGGGGCAATCTCAAACCTTCATATTCTTTTCAATGTCAAGTGTTAAAAAAGCACTTTCCCACCATTCTTGAGAGATCTTTGCATAAGGTTTTTAATAACTGTACATTGCTATGTGAAATTGCTTTGCTGTTGAAAGAGATGTGTTAGTAATTTGCTATAGCACAAGTAAATATGCCATTTATTGATTTGAAGCATAGGCATTCGAAACTGTTACCTTTTTCCCCAGTATTCTTTTGGCGTGGAATACAGGATGTGTATCTTTTGATCTGTTGTAGTTTCATTAGCTATAGTTAGCCATAAGGTAAATTAATTTCTATCATTATATTATGGTTACAGAAGTTAGACAGTTTTCTGAATTGTTTGCCTTTTTGTGTCTAATATATCACTTAATGTGAATAGACGTTAAATTGAAAAACAAGAACAATACAAACAGACACACACACGCTCTCACAAATAAATAATAACAGAACAATAATCTAAACGATCGGGTTTAGCCCTGTTTCATAAATTTTAACAGAACAAAACTCTAAAGATGGGGTTCAGCCTGATTCCTTCAGTCCCCTGAGACACACGCTTACAGTGACAAGCAATCCCCCGTTACCATCTGTGTTGCCCTGTTCTTCCCAGCTGAAGAGCCCTGGAGCTTCGTCTATCACCAGCTTAAGGGCTCTTGCAAATTTTGACAGAAGACTATTTCTAACCCTTGGACCACAACTGTCTTTAGGCTATGCAGCAACAATGACCAAACAAAGAGAAACAAGACAGCATACTCCCCTCAAAAACAAGCAAATGAGCAAAGAAACAAACAAATGAAAAGAAAACAGGAAGTGTTTGCGCAACGCTACCATACCACAATGGCCTTGGCGGTTTGATGATCTACATGCAATTGTTGATGAAGCAAGAGGTCTGCAATTCTATTCCTTCCCCAAAAAGGTAAAGGTGTCCCATCACCTATAAAGTCGTAGGGGAGCGAGGCGTCAGAGACCTCACTTCTCTAGGGGCCAGCATATTGATGGCGGTGCCCATCTCCTCTCCCTCGCTGCTTTTACCTTCCCTGACCCTAAAGAGGGCAGGTACCCATTTACAGCTGGGTGAACTGGGGGACTGTACTGAAGCCAAGGCGCGCAAACGGTCACCCTTCCAACTGGTAACCACGCTCAACGCTGCTTAACCTGGCGGGGGAAAGCTAGTGCTCTGACCACTGAGCTACCCACCCCCAAGTCAAGCTTAAATCTCAAAAGTCGTGAAAGATGGTCTGGGTGCTGGCCTTCGGATGAGATAAAAAGTTAAAGTCATATGTACCACACAAAGTTAACGCACAGAAACCACTATATGGCAACAAGAGAGTTGAGTGGCAGAATTCTGGAGGGTTAAAAATCACTTTGATATGCAAAGAAATCCCAGACGAGAAAAAAAGAAAGGTAACAGTGAAGTATGGCAAATTTCTGTTTTCTCAGAAAGAGCAACCACACGTGCCCCCCTCCCCTACCCCTCTTCCCCACTTTTCTCTGTGAGGAACAACAATGGAATTTAGACAAACAAACAATGGCAATCAGAGTAAAAAAGGAATGCACTCACAAGTTAAGTGAATTTGCCAAAGAGAAAATAAGCAAGAGAAAGATAACAGAAAAGAAAAGAGAGGAAGAGAGAGAGAGAGAGAGAGAGAGAGAGAGAGAGAGAGAGAGGAGGAATTTTCAAACACAAAATTTCGGGAAGATAGAGAAGCTACTCACACTGACAGATCCTCCATTTTCCCATTTGCAGATTTATGCACTGTTCTAAGACCACAACCTCCACCCCTCTCAAAAAGACAGCAAACAAACAAACAAACAAACAAAATCCTACATAAACTCTAAATTTTAATTTTCACAAAGAATCTTCTTCGAGTCCAGCCGAAGTTTTGGAAATGTTGGAGGACTATGACAGTGATCCCTAATCTGTCTTCAGCCCTCCCTCCCCTGAAATCAGCTGGCCACTTCACACACACACTTAGCCTGTCAAGGAGAGAAAACAGCAACTCCCTGCTGGTCTGACACATAAAATGGCTATTCCAGATTCATTCTCAAGTAAAATACCACTGGAAAGGGGGAGGGGGTAAAAAAAATGAAAAAAGGAAATAAAGAAAAAGGAGAAAAACAAAGACAAAAGAAGGAAAGAGACAAAGATAAAGGAAAACAACAAAGACAGAAAGAAACAGAAAGGAAAGGAGCAGGGCAACTGAGGATTCCTGACAGACAGCAACCCCCCTCCCCCACCCCCTTCCTCTCTCTCTTTCTCAATCACTCTCTCTCTCATTGTCACTTTGACAAATGGGAAAGCAAGCACAGCACTTCACCTAGGAGTGGACCGGTGCGTTGACTGTCAAGACAGCAGTCAGTTAATCCACACAGCTCTGTACACTTGTTCCAACCAAGGGGGGGTAGTAGGGGTTGGGCCACTCAGGCTCTGAAGACAGTCATAGAGACACTAGGAAGGACCCGGCCACTACAGGGACTCTCTGCCTGCCTGCCTGCCTGCCTGCCTGCTATAATACCGCTGTGAAGGGCCGCACTGCCACGCTGATAATTATACCAACCTTCCCTTCTCTAGGGGACGGGATAGCTCAGTGGTCGGAGCCCTCGCTTTCCCCCAGCCAAGTTAAGCAGCGTCGAGCGTGGTTACCACTTGGATGGGTGACCGTTTGCGCGCCTTGGCTTCAGTACAGTTCCCCCAGTTCACCCAGCTGTAAATGGGTACCTGCCCTCTTTAGGGTCAGGGAAGGTAAAGCAGCGAGGGAGAGGAGATGGGCGCCGCCCTCAATATGCTGGCCTTAGAGAAGTGAAGTCTCTGACGCCTCGCTCCCCTACGACCTTATAGGTTATGGGACTCCTTACCTCCCTTCTCTGCCTCTCTGCCACAGACACCAGTAGTGGAAGGAATAATGAGATCTCCTCTCTTCTGTCGCCTTGCCACCTGCCCACACTTGTGCAGTGACGGTCTGAAGCACTGTGTAATGAGTGAGTGGTCACCAGCCTGTTGAGAAGAAACAAAGATAAGTGGTGCCCCGTTTCCATGTAGTCTGCCGTCTGTGTTTGTCTTGTCTGGCGTATGAATTTTCCCCCTTTTTTATCATTTGGTGTCTCTAAGATTTGGAAGACCCCTAGTGGGACCTGTCTTGATAGATGACATTGGTCATCTCACAGTTTGACACAATGAAAGGAACTCCCCGTTGTACTTTCTTTTAGAGATAACTGACCTTTTAGAAACAGACATTGAATTAATTACAAACATGTAGTATCTGTGTGCCCTGGCTAGTCAATGAGCCACACCCTGTTTCTTCCTACTCTTCATTTATTATTGTAAGAGTGTCAGTACTGACATGACTCAATGGTAGTTTGACCCCAAGAACAAAAATGAAGTGTGTGTCCTTTATTATTACAGCAACCTCCATATTATTCTTTTCACTGGCTGGGAATGTCCTCTCTCCTGACGTCTTTTTCCCAGCCGTTTTCAACAATGGCAGGTTAACAGCAGTGGGTGTCTCACCAACAATGGCTTTCTTGAGCCAGACAATGGTCGTCTGTCTGTCTGTCTGTGACCAGAGCTAGGAGATCAACAGACCTCTGACCATATTGTGACTCAACAGTGAAGGGCTCATGTCTGTCTATTCAGAGTTACTGTGCCAGAGGGTGGTGAATTAGGCAACAAGCCTTTGATATGGGGCTTAGCTGCTTAGGCAATCAGGGACCAAATGGCTGTACTACATACAGTCAGGGATGGGATGAAGTAACAGGTAGTAATACTATGTCATTCGTTATAAAGCTCTAATGTTATGTGACCGAGTCACAGTTGGATTGAGCTAAACCATATTGCCCCACTGAAGGTAAAGACAGAGACAGAGGATTCTTTTCAACCTTAGTACTTAGAAGTGTGGTTAAACATGTTTGTCCAGACCTGTTGGTGTAAAACTGACTAACTGTTATGGGAAACATCTGAAAAGTGTGAGAAGTGAAGGTCATTGTGGAGTCCCAAGGTTTCAATGCCATCCACACTGGCACACAAACTCTCCTTTGCAAAATAAGCGTAGGTTTTATGGGGAAGTGCTTATTGGATGAAGGATACTGGCTCACCGTTTGAAAAGGATCACGATCTATTCCAAATGGTCCCTTCCTAAAAGGATCATGATCTATTCCAAACGGTCCCTTCCTAAAAACAGAAACCTCAGCTGCAAGTCAAGTCAAAAACGCTTTGATTAATCATCTCATGAAGGGCAATTACAATACTGACAGGCACATTGATTCGAATCATAATCTCGAAAGACACAATAAACCTTCACTTTATATTGGTTGAAACACTCTGAGATAAATTTAACTAAAAATATCACAAGCACACACACACACATACACACAAACAGAAGATGCTGGGCTTTCCCATTGTACCACTTCAACTTTTGACCTAAATTTCTTTCTCTCTTCTTGTTTTGGGTTAGATAAATCAACACAAAGGCCAGTCATAAGTCTTATTAATAGACTGAAGTTAAATGCTTTCCATACAAAATTTTCTAGAAATGTGCATTGTGTGTGTGGTGGGGCAATCTCAAACCTTCATATTCTTTTCAATGTCAAGTGTTTTAAAAAGCACTTTCCCACCATTCTTGAGAGATCTTTGCATAAGGTTTTTAATAACTGTACATTGCTATGTGAAATTGCTTTGCTGTTGAAAGAGATGTGTTAGTAATTTGCTATAGCACAAGTAAATATGCCATTTATTGATTTGAAGCATAGGCATTCGAAATGTTACCTTTTTCCCCAGTATTCTTTTGGCGTGGAATACAGGATGTGTATCTTTTGATCTGTTGTAGTTTCATTAGCTATAGTTAGCATAAGGTAAATTAATTTCTATCATTATATTATGGTTACAGAAGTTAGACAGTTTTCTGAATTGTTTGCCTTTTTGTGTTAATATATCACTTAATGTGAATAGACGTTAAATTGAAAAAACAAGAACAATACAACAGACACACACACGCTCTTCACAAATAAATAATAACAGAACAATAATCTAAACGTTTCGGGTTTAGCCCTGTTTCATAAATTTTAACAGAACAAAACTCTAAAGATGGGGTTCAGCCTGATTCCTTCAGTCCCCTGAGACACACGCTTACAGTGACAAGCAATCCCCCGTTACCATCTGTGTTGCCCTGTTCTTCCCAGCTGAAGAGCCCTGGAGCTTCGTCTATCACCAGCTTAAGGGCTCTTGCAAATTTTGACAGAAGACTATTTCTAACCCTTGGACCACAACTGTCTTTAGGCTATGCAGCAACAATGACCAAACAAGAGAAACAAGACAGCATACTCCCCTCAAAACAGCAAATGAGCAAAGAAACAAACAAATGAAAGAAAACAGGAAGTGTTTGCGCACGCTACCATACCACAATGGCCTTGGCGGTTTGATGATCTACATGCAATTGTTATGAAGCAAGAGGTCTGCAATTCTATTCCTTCCCAAAAAGGTAAAGGTTGTCCCATCACCTATAAAGTCGTAGGGGAGCGAGGCGTCAGAGACCTCAACTTCTCTAGGGGCCAGCATATTGATGGCGGTGCCCATCTCCTCTCCCTCGCTGCTTTTACCTTCCTGACCCTAAAGAGGGCAGGTACCTATTTACAGCTGGGTGAACTGGGGGACTGTACTGAAGCCAAGGCGCGCAAACGGTCACCCTTCCAACTGGTAACCACGCTCAACGCTGCTTAACCTGGCGGGGGAAGCTAGTTGCTCTGACCACTGAGCTACCACCCCCAAGTCAAGCTTAAATCTCAAAAGTCGTGAAAGTTTGGTCTGGGTGAGCTGGCCTTCGGATGAGATAAAAAGTTAAAGTCATATGTACCACACAAAGTTAACGCACAGAAACCACTATATGGCAACAAGAGAGTTGAGTGGCAGAATTCTGGAGGGTTAAAATCACTTTGGATATGCAAAGAAATCCCAGACGAGAAAAAAAGAAAGGTAACAGTGAATTTATGGCAAATTTCTGTTTTTCAGAAAGAGCAACACACGTGCCCCCCTCCCCTACCCCTCTTCCCCACTTTTCTCTGTGAGGAACAACAATGGAATTTAGACAAACAAACAATGGCAATCAGAGTAAAAAAGGAATGCACTCACAAGTTAAGTGAATTTGCCAAAGAGAAAATAAGCAAGAGAAAGATAACAGAAAAGAAAGAGAGGAGAGAGAGAGAGAGAGAGAGAGAGAGGAGAGAGAGAGAGAGAGAGAGAGAGAGAGAGAGAGAGAGGAGGGGGAGAATTTTCAAACACAAAATTTCGGGAAGATAGAGAAGCTACTCACACTGACAGATCCTCCATTTTCCCATTTGCAGATTTATGCACTGTTCTAAGACCACAACCTCCACCCCTCTCAAAAAGACAGCAAACAAACAAACAAACAAACAAAATCCTACATAAACTCTAAATTTTAATTTTCACAAAGAATCTTCTTCGAGTCCAGCCGAAGTTTTGGAAATGTTGGAGGACTATGACAGTGATCCCTAATCTGTCTTCAGCCCTCCCTCCCCTGAAATCAGCTGGCCACTTCACACACACACTTAGCCTGTCAAGGAGAGAAAACAGCAACTCCCTGCTGGTCTGACACTAATAAATGGCTATTCCAGATTCATTCTCAAGTAAAATACCACTGGAAAGGGGGAGGGGGTAAAAAAAATGAAAAAAGGAAATAAAGAAAAAGGAGAAAAAACAAGACAAAAGAAGGAAAGAGACAAAGATAAAGGAAAACAACAAAAGACAGAAAGAAACAGAAAGGAAAGGAGCAGGGCAACTGAGGATTCCTGACAGACAGCAACCCCCCTCCCCCACCCCCTTCCTCTCTCTCTTTCTCAATCACTCTCTCTCTCATTGTCACTTTGACAAATGGGAAAGCAAGCACAGCACTTCACCTAGGAGTGGACCGGTGCGTTGACTGTCAAGACAGCAGTCAGTTAATCCACACAGCTCTGTACACTTGTTCCAACCAAGGGGGGGTAGTAGGGGTTGGGCCACTCAGGCTCTGAAGACAGTCATAGAGACACTAGGAAGGACCCGGCCACTACAGGGACTCTCTGCCTGCCTGCCTGCCTGCCTGCCTGCTATAATACCGCTGTGAAGGGCCGCACTGCCACGCTGATAATTATACCAACCTTCCCTTCTCTAGGGGACGGGATAGCTCAGTGGTCGGAGCCCTCGCTTTCCCCCAGCCAAGTTAAGCAGCGTCGAGCGTGGTTACCACTTGGATGGGTGACCGTTTGCGCGCCTTGGCTTCAGTACAGTTCCCCCAGTTCACCCAGCTGTAAATGGGTACCTGCCCTCTTTAGGGTCAGGGAAGGTAAAGCAGCGAGGGAGAGGAGATGGGCGCCGCCCTCAATATGCTGGCCTTAGAGAAGTGAAGTCTCTGACGCCTCGCTCCCCTACGACCTTATAGGTTATGGGACTCCTTACCTCCCTTCTCTGCCTCCCCTGCCACAGACACCAGTAGTGGAAGGAATAATGAGATCTCCTCTCTTCTGTCGCCTTGCCACCTGCCCACACTTGTGCAGTGACGGTCTGAAGCACTGTGTAATGAGTGAGTGGTCACCAGCCTGTTGAGAAGAAACAAAGATAAGTGGTGCCCCGTTTCCATGTAGTCTGCCGTCTGTGTTTGTCTTGTCTGGCGTATGAATTTTCCCCCCTTTTTTTATCATTTGGTGTCTCTAAGATTTGGAAGACCCCTAGTGGGACCTGCCTTGATAGATGACATTGGTCATCTAACAGTTTGACACAATGAAAGGAACTCCCCGTTGTACTTTCTTTTAGAGATAACTGACCTTTTAGAAACAGACATTGAATTAATTACAAACATGTAGTATCTGTGTGCCCTGGCTAGTCAATGAGCCACACCCTGTTTCTTCCTACTCTTCATTTATTATTGTAAGAGTGTCAGTACTGACATGACTCAATGGTAGTTTGACCCAAGAACAAAATAAATGAAGTGTGTGTCCTTTATTATTACAGCAACCCTCATATTATTCTCTCCACATGCTGGACATGTCCTCTCTCCTGACGTCTCTCTCTCTCTCTCTCTCTCTCTCTCTCTCTCTCTTCTCCCCCCTCCCCCTCTCTCTCCTCTCTCTCTCTCCTCCCCTCTCTTCACATACTGGACATGTCCCTCTCTCTCCCGACGTCTCTCTCTCTCTCTTTTAAAATTTCTGGACATGTCCTCTCTCCCGACGTTCTCTCTCCTCTCCACATACTGGACATGTCCTCTCTCCTGACGTTTTCTCTCTCCTCTCCACATACTGGACATGTCCTCTTCCTGATGTCTCTCTCTCTCCTCTCCTCTCTCTCTCCCCTCTCTCTCTCTCTCTCTCTTTTCTCCACATACTGGACATGTCCTCTCCTCCCGACGCTCCTCTCCTCTCTCTCTCTCTCTCTCTCTCTCTCTTCACATTTCTGGACATGTCCCCTCTCTGACGTCTCTTCCCCTCTCTTCCACATACTGGACATGTCCTCTCTCCTGACGTCTCTCTCTCTCTTTTTCTCTCCCCTACTCTCTCTCTTTTTCCACATACTGGACATGTCCTCTCTCCTGCGTTTCTCTCTCTCCCCTCTCCTCCACATACTGGACATGTTCCTCTCTCCTGACGTCTCTCTCTCTCTCTCCACATACTGGACATGTCCTCTCTCCTGACGTCTCTCTCTCTCTCTCTCTTCCCCTCTCTCTCCACATCTGGACATCCTCTCCCCTGCGTCTCCCCTCTCTCTCTCCCCACTCTGCTGTCTCTCCCCTCTCTCTCTCTCTTTTCCACAACTGGACATTTTGGTCCTCTCTCCTACCTCTCTCTCTTTTCCTCTCTTTTCTCCTTGACGTCTCTCCCCTGACGTCTCTCTCTCTCTTCTCTCTCTCCACATACTGGACATGTCCTCTCTCCTGAGTTTTTCCTCCCCCTCTCTCTCTCTCTCTCCTGACTCTCTCTCTCTTCTCTCCCCTCTGGACGTCCTCTCTCCTGCTCTTCTCTCTCTCTCTCTCTCTCTCTCTCTCGGGGACGTCTCTCCCCTTGTCTCTCTCTCTCTCTCTCCACATACTGCATGTCCTCTCTCTGATCTCTCTCTCTCTCTCTCCTCTCTCCTTCTCCTGACGTTTCTCTCTCCCCTCTCTCTCTCTCTCCTCCTCTCTCTCTCTCTCTCTCTCTCTCTTCTCCTGAGGGTTCCTCTCTCTCTCTCTCTCTCTCTCCACATACGGGGACATGTCCTCTCTCCTGATGTCTCTCTCTCTCTCCTCCACATACTGGACATGTCCTTCTCCTGACGTCTCTCTCTCTCTCTCCCCTCCTCTCTCCCCTGACGTCTCTCTCTCTCTCTCCCCCTCTCTCTCTCCCCTTCTCTCTCTCCACTTTACTGGACATGTCCTCTCTCCTGATGTCTCTCTCTCTCTCTACATACTGGACATGTCCCCCTTCCTGACGTCTCTCTCTCTCTCTCTCTCTCTCTCTCTCTCCTGACGTCTCTCTCTCTCTCTCCCCTCTCTCTCTCTCTCTCTCTCTCTCTCTCTCTCCACATGCTGGACATGTCCTCTCTCCTGAGTCTCTCTCTCTCTCTCTCTCTTCACTACTGGACATGTCCTCTCTCCTGACGTTCTCTCTCTCTCTCCCATGATGGACATGTCCTCTCTCCGGGACGTCTCTCTCTCTCCACATGATGGACATGTCCTCTCTCCTGACGTCTCTCTCTCTCTCCACATGATGGACATGTCCTCTCTCCTGACGTCTCTCTCTCTCTCCACATGATGGACATGTCCTCTCTCCTGACGTCTCTCTCTCTCTCCACATGATGGACATGTCCTCTCTCCTGACGTCTCTCTCTCTCTCCACATGCTGTGACATGTCCTCTCTCCTGACGTCAAGAGCTCCCCGGCTCCCGGGGAGCTATCAGGGCAAGATACTGCACTGACTTCTTTAGGCAGTGTGTCGTGGCCAAGCTGAACCCACAAAGCCCTTCCCTCTCCAGGTTGCAGGGTGCATGCTGAGTGAGTTTGTTGTGCCATCCATGCATGTGTGAAGCCGGCTACGCCTCACCAGCCGCCTTGGCGCAGAGGTTAGCGCTGTGGGTTACAGACTGGAGCGTTGCAGGTTTGAATCCCAGAAGTCGGATTTTTTTTTAATCCGATCGGCTCCTACCCAGATTGAGTTTGCTGTGGGCTCCATGGGAGGACTGGGACCACACAGTTGGAGTTTCATCCGCTTTATAGATGCACTTTTGAGGGTGTTGTTCAAATACCTGACCACTGCTGCAGATGTCTGTATCTCTCGGGGCCGGTTGACACCGGGATGTATTGTACTTCATAGCATTATCATTACATCACCATCATCACCATTGATAATCATAAAAACTGTCATTGGTATGGTGAACCTGACTGCTCTGATCCCACGTTGACCTCGGTTTTGTTTTCCCATGGACTTCCCTGCCTATGGTGAGTTTGTGTCAAAGTGTTCAGGGATAAAAGCTCACGGGAGAAGGTCGTTGGAGGGATGTTATGGTGGAAACTACCGTGGGTGGGCACCTCTCTCAGTCTGGCTCTGCAACTAAGCTATTAGTGTCATCAGTAGGGGGCTTACTAGTTGGCATCGTGCGCCGCTGAGCTCAGATCAGGCACCACTGAACACCTGACCACCAAAGTGGAACATCAGCACAGGGCACTCTATCAACCAACACAGGGATCTTGACTGACTGCAAGTCCATCCTGCACTGACTGCAAGTCCATCCTGCAGAGTCTCCAGGCAGCAGGAGGAGAGCAGATCCTAAGAGACATCAGACAAGAACTAAGCCTCCTCAGCCAGAGAACTATGGTGGTGCTGCAATGGATCCCTTCCCACTGTGGTATAGGGGACAAGGAAGAGGCGGACTGCTTGTCCAAGGCAGGCAGCACCTTGGAGCAGCCAGCCACCCAGTGTCCTACAGTGAGGCAAGGACAATGCTCAGAAACAGCTTCTTCAGGAAAGCATGGCGCCAGTGGCTGGGCGTCAGGCCAGAAGATGAATCCGGTCTGGATGGCAAAGTCGCAAAAGTCGAAAAAGATGGCAGTATTGAGCCAGATAGAGCTGCTCAAGTTGCTATCGTCAGACTGCGAACAGGACACTGCCAGCTCAGTCCCATCTCCACCGCCTAATAATATCCCACGCTGACCACTGCCTCTGTGGCACAGGCCCACTAACTCCCCCTCATATCCTGCAGTCCTGGCCTACCTTCAGCACTATGAGACACCAGACGTGGCCCAGCCCAGCAGAGCTCCGGGAAAAACTCTGGGGTCCGGCGAGATCACTGTGACAGACTGCAGACTTTGCCATCCAGACCGAATTGAAAGTTTAGCATGGCCAGGGAACACCCAAGAAGAAAAATACGATAGAAAATGCGTTGTGCTGCCGTTAAGCACCTGACAAGTTAGGCCCAGCGCATCCGACATCAGCGTGGGAGAGAACTGCTATATTTTAAGTCTTTCTGTGATAAAGGCACGAGGATGGAGGCAGGAAATAATAATAATAATAATAATATATGGAATTTATATAGCGCTGAATCTTGTAGAAAACAAACAAATCGAAGCAATAGGCAAGAAAGAGGTGACAGGAAACAAAAGGACACGGCATAAACAAAGACAGGGATAAAAATTAGGGAATTACTAGCGCAGGATTTCCAGAGGGTAGAGATGCAATTTATTTTGACAGGTCCCCCGGCATCCCCAAGGGGGAAAGGTTTTAATTCCATCTCTGTCAAACCATCCACAATCAGTGCCTCCTTCTCCAGATACTGTCTGTCACACTGTGCTTGACTGACCAATGAAAAATGAAATGTGGGTTCCAGGCCCAGAATTACGTTGAGATATAAATGACTTTTCAAAGGGCGGTGAGGGAAGACTTTTCCACTATTTGCGTAGACATAGAAGAGCGCCATGATTACAAAGATGTGATTAATTTACGTATATTTGACACAATGGCCACTTGGTTTTTCGAGCTCCTATTTAGTCGTTCTTTCATCAATTTTCCTTTTGATTAATGGAACTTATGAGTTTGACTTTTTCCCCCATGACGATACTTACTTACTTACTTAGGCCCATCACTCCCCCTGGAGCATAGGCCGCCGACAACAGTCCGCCAGTGTCCTCTGTCCTGGGCTATTCTCTCCAGCTGTCTCCAGGTATATCCCATCTTTCTGGTTTCTGCCTCAAGGTCGCGTCGCCAGGTGTTTCTTGGCCTTCCTCTTTTTTGTTTTCCCTGGGGGTTCCATGATAGTGCCTGCCTTGTGATGTTGCTGGCTGGCTTTCTCAGGGTGTGCCCAATCCATCCCCATCTCCTGCGCCAGATTTCATTTTCGGCTGGCAGCTGGTTGGTACGTTGCCACAGGTCTGCATTGCTGATGGTGTCGGGCCAGTGGATCTGGAGGATTCGTCTCAGGCAGCTGTTGATGAAGGTCTGCACTTTCTTGATGGTGGTCTTTGTTGTCCTCCATGTCTCCGCTCCATATAGTAGGACTGACTTGACGTTGGAGTTGAACAGCCTGATCTTTGTGCGGGTCGACACAACCTTGGAGCTCCAGATGTTCTTCAGCTGCAAGTACGCTGCCTCGCCTTGCCAATTCTTGCTCTGACGTCTGCGTCTGTGCCGCCCTGCATGTTAATGATGCTACCAGGTACGTGAATGTCTCCACTTCTTCCAGCTCCTTCCCATTTAGTGTGACTGGGTCCTCACTCACTGCGTTGATCTTGAGAATCTTGGTTTTGCCTTCATGGATCTTGAGACCAACTTGTAATGAGGGTGGCTGCTAGTTCTGTAGTCTTGTCCTGCATCTGTTGGCGGCTGTGGGAAAGCAGGGCCAGGTCGTCTGCAAAGTCGAGATATCCAGCTGGTCCCACAGTGTCCACTGGATTCCATTTCTTCTGTATGCCGTTGAAGTCTTCATGGTCCAATCGATCGCCAGGAGGAGAGGAAAGGTGACAGGAGACAGCCTTGTCTGACTCCGGTCTTCACCTCAAAGCTGTTTGTGAGTTGTCCTCCATGGACCACCGGGAGGTCATTCTTTCATAGGAGTTCTTGATCAAGTTGACCAGTTTGGTTGGCACTCCATGGTGGCGAAGCAATTTCCGAGGGTGTTGCGGTCCACACTGTCAAAGGCTTTCTCATAATCAACAAAGTTGATGTATAAGGATGAGTTCCACTCTAAAGATGCTCAACGATGATGCGCAAGGTGGCAATCTGATCTATGCATGATCTGTTCTGGCGGAAGCCGGCCTGTTGGTCTCGGAGGAGAGGGTCGACTGCATTTTTCATTCTCTCGAGGAGGATCCTGTTAAAGACTTTTCCTGGCACCGACAGAAGCATTATCCTCTATAGTTGGCACAGTTACTGAGGTCTCCTTTCTTGGGTAGCTTGATGAGGTAGCCCTCCTTCCAGTCTGATGGTACTTCCTCCTCTTCCCAAATCTTCCAAAGAGAGGGTACAGCATCTCTACCGTGGTCTCCAGGTCTGCCTTGAGTGCTTCTGCTGGGATGTTGTCCGGTCCTGCTGCCTTGCCATTTCTCAGCATTTTGATGGCTTTCCTGATCTCCTCCCTGGTTAGTTGCTCACAGTTGATGTCTAGGTCTCTATCAGCAGGGTCGATGTCCGGGGGGTTTGAAGGGACGGGTCTGTTCAGGAGTTCCTCAAAGTGCTCTGCCCATCTGTTCAGTTGCCCCTCTGTTCCCAGGATGGTGTTTCCTTTCTTGTCTTTGACTGGTCGCTCAGGCCTGCTGTACTTCCCTGAGAGTTTCTTAGTGGTGTCATACAGCAGCTTCATGTTGTTACTGGCTGCTGCTTCCTCGGCTTCCTCTGCCAGGCTGTCGATGTACTTGCGCTTGTCTGTTCTTGCGCTCCTCTTGACTTCTCTGTTGGCTTCTGTGAAGTCTGCTTGTGCCTTGGCCTTTGCTGCTCTTGTCCGGCTGTTGTTTACTGCTGCTTTCTTCTGCTTTCTCTTTTCAATCTTGCCATTGTGACTGCCGATATCCATTCCTTCTGTTGGTGTCTCTTGGGGCCCACTACTTCCTGACAAGTTGATGTCAGTGTCTCTTTCACTTTCTTCCACTGGCTCTCGATGTCAGTCTCTTCTTCAAGCAGTTCTTGTAGTAGTTGGTACTTGTTGGTGAGGGACAGCTTGAATTCTTCATTTATCTTTGAGTCTTTCAGCAGGCTGGTGTTGTACTTCTGCCTCTTTGTTGTTACTTTCATCCAGTTCCTCTTCAGCTTTAGCTTCAGCCTGGCTACCAAAAGGTGGTGGTCAGATGCAACGTCTGCTCCTCTTTTCACGCTTACATCCTGTAGTGATCTCCTGAATTTCTTGGCCATGCAGATATGGTCGATCTGGTTCTCAGTCACATGATTTGGTGATACCCAGGTGGCCTTATGTACTCTTCTGTGGGGGAAAATGCTGCCACCGATTACCAGATTGTTGATAGCACAGAAGTCTGCAAATCTCTCGCCATTCTCATTCATCTCTCCTAATCCGTGTCTTCCCATCACTTCCTCGTATCCCGTGTTGTCTTGTCCGATCTTGGCATTGAAATCACCCATGAGGATGTTTATATCTTTTTCTGGGTACTTGGCAATGACGTTCTGCAGTCTGTCGTAGAATTGATCTTTGGCTTCTTCATCGCCGTCATTAGTTGGCGCATAACACTGGATGATGTTCATTCTGATCTTCTTCTTCTTAGTCCTGAAGGATGCCGCAATGATTCTTGATCCGTGTGCTTCCCATCCTATCAGGGCTTGCTGCGCAGGTCTTGACAACATGAGCGCTACGCCTTCTGTGTGTGGAGCGTTGTCTTCTTCATGGCCAGAATAAAGCAGCATCTCTCCAGTGAGCAGTCTCCTTTGTCCTGACTGTGTCCAATGGGTCTCACTGATGCCAAGCAATGTGAGGTTGTAGCTTTTCATCTCTGCTGCTACTTGTGTTGTTTTTCCCGTCTCATACATGGTCCTCACATTCCATGTTCCGACGTTGATGGTCCTGGTCGATAAAAGGGGGGTCGGCCTTGTGGCTTCCGTAGACTCACGGCTTTCACCACATGGCGTCATACATCCTCTTGGCGAGGACCCTTCCTCTCCCAGGGCAGTAGTCTCTTGGTCTGTTGTTGGCGTTTCTGTAGCAAACTTTGTTTTTATGGGGTGGGGTTGCTAGCCCCACGCCCAACCCTCCTCCTTTCTCATCCGGGCTTGGGACCGGCAATGGCAGAGTTCCCCATGACGATAAAGACGTAAAATCTTTAAGCCAGAAATCCTCTCTCTCTCATGAGAGACTGAGGTGAGGGGAGAGAGAAGGAGTAGAGAACTAAAAACAAAACCAAACCGCAAAACATTATGGAAGGTTTATGACTACATAAAAAACTGTCACCGTGAAAGCACACCGTATTGTGTGTGTGTGTGTGTGTGTGTGTGTGTGTGTATGGTTGTGTGTGTGTGTGTGTGTGTGTGTGTGTGTGTGTGTGTGTGTGTGGTGTGTGTGTGTGTGTGTGTGTGTGTGTGTGTGTGTGTGTGTGTGTGTGTGTGTGTGTGTGTGTGTGTCAAAATCCAAGTCAAACTTTTATTTCCAGATGGTACATTGAATAAGCAGTGCAACTTCTTTTTTCACCAAGCCATCCATGTCTGTGTGTGTGTGTTTGTGTGTGTGTGCGTGCGTGCGTACGTGTGTGTGTATGTGTGTGCGCACGCGCGCTTGTGTGTGAGTACGTGCGTGCATACATGCGTGCGTGCGTGCACGCGTGCGTGCGTACACGCACTTTCCTCGATCATTGTTTACGTCCTTTTAACCACAAATCAAAGGACTGAACGACAGGGGAACAGTTGGACTGAAGTGTTTTCGACTGCAATATATTTGAAAAGAATGCCACTGTAAATGTGTCGGAGTCCTCTGAAACAATGTGTGGGCTGTCTGCAGGTCTGTCAGGATTTATGGCCTTGGTATGATTCCATATGAAAACGAACAAACACAGTGCAGACAACAACAAATCAAAACTGTAGTCTTGAGTCAACATGCACACGAATAGGGCGGCACGTATACATGCACACACAGGGTCATCGAAGAGAGAGGAGAGAGAGAGAGAGAGGAGAGAGAGGAGAGAGAGAGAGAGAGAGAGAGAGAAGGAGAGAGAGAGAGAGAGGAGAGAGAAGAGAGAAGAGAGAGAGACGAGAGAGAATATTTTTTATTCTTTTTTTCGTTTTATCCTTTTATTCGAGAATAATGGAATAAGCATTCGTGTGTTTCTTTTGCATCCAGTTCCCATGTGCATGCAGTTTTGTAAATGTTGTCATCCGTTCTCACTGGCACATAATGGCCTACTCTTCCGAAATACGGAAGAGGTTTTAACGTGTGCGCAAGATGCTCTACGTGCGTCCGCACACGGGACCTAGATTTATAGTCTCATCCGAAGGACTTTTGGGGGAGTGGAGTCGGCACTGATGTTAACTCCTGGGGAAAAAATTCCCTTGAACGAGATTCGAACCCGGGTCAGCAGATCGTGAGCGCACCGTGCAACGCTCTAACCACCAGGCTATCCCGTCTGCCCCCCAATTTAGAATGATTGAAACAAAATTATACCTTCGTCGTAGTTACGAATGTTTATGCTACCGTTCTTTTAAACTGTATGAATATTTCATGTTAGTACGTTAAAGCTGCACTAGATGTTTGTTATGTCGCCTTGTTTGCTCCCCGTAATATATCTATATCTATATATATACCCCATAAAGACATTATTTTCCTGATGGCCTGAACAACTGTTATCTTTATGGTTATTATTATTATCATCATAATTATCATCATCATCATCATCATCGTTAACATTTATCACACACACACACATACATACCCCCCCCCCCCACCACACCCCATCCTCCCCCCCCCGCCCCCATCTTCCCCCCCCCCCGCCCCCCCCCCCCCCCCCCCCCCCCCCCTCCCACACACACACACACTCACACAAATACATACTACACACAAACACTTACCTTACAAAAACAGCAACAGTAATCAGAAAAGGTCCTTCGCCTCCTCACCACACGTACGCACGACACCCTTACACAATAAAAAAAAAATAAAGATATCCCACCGACTGACTGCACAACCTCTCTGCAGCAAGAGACAGTCTCTAACCAGGCAGATTGCGCCTTCTCTTCTGTGTCTCCGGCACTTCACTTAGCGCTCTGTCTGTAGACCTGCCTACTGCTGTTTCCCTCCTGTCTTTTAAAGTCACTGGCACTGTCGGAGATTGGGGGAGGAGTTTGGGGTGAGGGGGTGGGGGGTGTGGGTAGGAGAGAGGGAGGGATAGGGTAGGTAGGGGGGCCTGGGTTGGGGTGGGGGTGGGGGGTATCTATGTGCGTGCGGGATTGGTGTTGGGTGTTGTTCTGAAATCGTGTTTTGTTTTTACTTGGGGGATTTTTTTATTTTTGTGTATTTTTGCTGGTTGAGTGGTGGGGTTTTTGGTTTTGTTTTTTGTGGGGTTTTTTTGTTTGTTTGTTTGTCTTGAGTGATTTTTTTTAATCGTTGTGATTTTTGTTGTAAATCTTCTTCTTCTTCTTCTCCTTCTTGTTCTTTCTTTCTTTTGTTCTTCCTGTATTTTTTCTTTCTTTCGTTCGTTCGTTCGTTCTTCTTTTTTTGTTCATTCTTTTTTTTTTTTCTTCCTCTTCTCTTTTCTCCTTCTCCTTCTTCATCTCCTTCTTCTTTGTTCTCCTCCTCCTTTTCCACTTTTTTGTGTTTGTCTTTAAAGATCTCTCTCTCATTTAAACTACGCCGCCAAACAAAATGTAGACAACGAGAAAAAAGGAAAAGAATGTACAACATATTATCACACTTAAAAAAAAAACAAAAGAAAAGGGCAAGAAGAGAGCGAGGAGCGAGAGAGAGAGAGAGACAGACAGACACACACACACACCACACACACACACACACACACACAGATCTGTTGCTAATTTATTTTATTTATTCATTAAACATTTTTTTCGTCCTTTAATGTATGGGTTAGTCAAATTTGGAGACGCTGTCACACTGTTATCATTTTTAAAAACCTTTCCCCAAGCTGTCATACAGCAGAGCGGCGCATGGATCTCCCCCATAACAACAGACAAGACACCACAAGGGAGGAATAACTCGTTATTGGGGCGTGGAAAGCAAGTCACTTTTCCCTCTCTCTTTCTGTCCTTCCTCCAGTCTGTCATTTTCTCTCCCGTATATATAGGATTGCCTATAACCTATTTGATTTGACCTAATACGAAATCGAAAACGAATACTTTGTCAGTCAGTCGTCATACATGTCTGTTGAGCGAATTATAAGCTTTAAGTTTGTTGTTGCTATGCTGCCGCGATTGTTGTTCATATAATTATATGTAATACATGTAAAAAGGTAAAGGTAACGGTGTCCCATAACCTATGTGGTCGTAGGGGAGTGAGGCATCAAATACCTCAGCTTCTCCTTCGGATGAGACTATAAACCGAGGCCCCGTGTGCGAACGCATGCAGAACATCTTGCGTACACGTTAAATCCTGTTCCGCTGTTCGAAAGAGTAGGCCATTGTGTGCCGGTGGGAACAGATGACAAAATTTTAAAAACCGCATACACACGCATAAAAATTAATTTATTTTAAAAAATCACCTGAGCGCTTTGATTTGTTGCTTTACAAGATTCAGCGCTATATAAATTCCATACATTATTATAATAATTATTATTATTATGTTGAGGACGGCGCCCATCTCCTCTCCCTCGCTGCTTTCCCTTCCTTGACCCTAAAGAGGCAGGTACCCATTCACAGCTTGTTGAAGTCCGGGACTGTACTGAAGTCAAGACGCGCAAAAGGTCACCCATCCAAGTGGTAACCACGCTCGATGCTGCTTAACATTCATTGGCAGGGGGAGAGCCAGTGTTCTGACCGCTGAGCTATCCCGTCCTCATCAGTCGTCATACTAAATAAATGATGTCTGTTGAGTCGAATATAAGCTTTTAGTCTGTTGTTGCTACGCTACTGCTGATTGTTCATATAACTATATGTAAAATTCACTTTTTTAATAACAAAAACACACACACACCTCTGTTTTATACCAATACTTTATTATTGCTAACAGAGAAAGTCATATAGTGCTGACTCCACTCCCCCCAGAAGTTCGGATGAGACTATTCACCGAGCTCCCGTGTGCCAACGCAGGCAGAACATCTTGCGCACACGTTAAATCCTGTTCCGCTTTTCGTAAGAGTAGGCCATTGTGTGCCGGTGGGAACGGATGACAAAATTTTACAAATCCGCATACACACGGGAACTGAATGCAAAAAAAGCACACAAGTGCTTATTCCATTATCCTCGATATAAAAGAATTTTTTTTAAATCAGTCCTCGAAATACACACACACACACACACACACACACACACACACACACACACACACACACACACACACACCTGTTTAAACCAATACTGTATCATCGCTGACAGAGAAAGTCATGAAGGTTACAGGCCTGATCGACCCCCATCTTTTTCTCCTTGACAAGTTGCCGGGGCTTCTGCAGTGACTGTTTCAGGGTGTGGTAGGCTACTACATGGTGTGGGTAAGTTGAAGCGGGTGGATTCCATCCTTTCTCCAGGTAGCGGGCTGCATCAGTGCTGGGTATGTTACATCATCACACGAAAAAGGTCTGACTGGTTTGTCATCATTGTCGTCGTCGTTATCGTCTTCGTCGACGTTAGCATAATTATTTTTGTAAGTAGTTGACCGTGGTGGTTGAGGTGGTGGTGGTGGTGGTGGTGGTGATGATGATGATGATGATGATGATGATGATGATGATGGTGGTGGTGGTGTGGTAGTGGTAGCGGTGGTGTGGTGGTGGTGGTGATGATAGTGGTAATGGTGAAGGTGGTGTGTGTGTGTGTGTTTGTGCGCGCGCGCTCGTGCTGGCATGCGTGCGTGCATGTGTGTTTGCGTGCGCCCGCGCCCGCGCGCGCATGAGCATGTGCGCACACGAGCCCAAACAGGTGCATGCAAGTATAATTATATTCGCATGTGCTTGCTGTCGATGTGGCATACCTCTAACCTAACTATACACCTGCACAGGTGTGGGTGGCTGTGCGTGCAGTGCTTGCTTTGCCAAGGTGGGCAGGACAGGAAGGTAGCGGAGAGGTGTAGCATTCCATGAATCTAGAAAACAGAAAACAAAGAACAAGAACAAAATGGTAACCTTTCATACCTCGGATCACGTCACAGTCTTTGGTCTCACGGGTGGCTAAAGTAGGTTTGACTGAGATAATGAAGTATGTTGGACTAGGAAGTGCTAACTTTAGCCTTCAGCATTTTCGTTCGCTTGAAGTGATCGAACGTGCAAATATCGGAACTTGTACTGTTTGAGGATTCGATTTTTCTATTGAGATGTCCGTTTGAGGGAATTCCTTTTTTTCCCACCTGAAGTTAACATTTATATAACATTTCTATTTATATCGACTCCTCTCCCTCAAAAGTCCTTTGGATTAATCTATAAATAAATGATGGGGGACGGGATAGTCTAGTGGTTATAACGTTGAGCTCGCTGTCTGACGGCCTGGGTTCGAGCCACCCCTGAGAAACCCGTTCGAAGGGAGTTTCCCTCTTGTATTAACATCAGTACCAATTTCACTCCCCCAAAAGTCCTTTGGATGAAACTAAAAACCAAGGTCCCGTGTACGAACGCATGCAGAATATCTTGTGCAGACGTTAAAACCTGTTTTGCCTTTCGAAAGAGTAGGCTATTGCGTGCCGGAAGGAACGGATGACAAATTAAAAAAAACAAAAACGCATGCAGGCTGGTGTAGTGTTTAGACATCGTCCCCGAAGTCGGAATGCGGCTACCTTAATTGTGGGCAAAATGGGGTTGCATACACAAAACCTCACTATTTTGGTAAACTTTGGAGCTTTAGCCGAGGAACGAAAACAAAAAGAAAAGAAAACGAAAACGAAAACCCAGCAACATCGAAAAAACAAAACAAAACACAAAAATCCCCTATACACCGTGGTCCAGTGTGTGAATGCACGAAGAACATCTCGGGCATAATTTATGTTAATGAGAGCGCATGAATGCTGAAATAGGCAACAGACACTTGGCTCTCCATCAAGCACACTGGGTGCCATGCTGCCATTACCAGTCGTGTGCACAGCAGATAATTATCACAATATGAAGATAGGGAGTAGTGTATGTTGTGTGGCAAGGACCACTTCACTTTGCAGAACACACACATACCCTCACTCACTCATTCACACACACACACACACACACACACTCTCTCTCTCTCTCTCTCTCTCTCTCTCTCTCTCTCTCTCTCTCTCTCTTCACAACACACACACACACACACACCCCTCTCTCTCTCTCTCTCTCTCTCTCTCTCTCACACACACACACACACACTCACACACACACACCCCAAACAAAAAAACAATATTGCATAATCGGCTATGCAACTGACGTAGACCACTTCTTCAGATCAAGACAGACCCAAACACTAGAACATAAGAGACTCCCTTCAAAAATACATATTTGGGCCTATGTCCTGAACCTGTCAGATCTAAAGACTTATCTCATCTAGCAATCTGGCCTGAAAGAAAACGTGAAGTGCCTCCTGTCGACATGGTTTGCTGTGGGTAAAACGCACTGAATTCGCTGTTGAAAAATGAAATGGCCTGAATGATGTAAAAAGGGCCTAACTTTTGAAGACTTAGACTGTCTTTTGAATTTTTAGCTCATTTCATTCAAGACACAGCTGAAGCATACCAAACAGGTAGATGAATTTTAAAAGTATGAGGTAGATCTAGACTACTTGTAAAAATAAAATTTTGTATTATTTCACCAGAAGCTGGAAAACAATGCGTGTGTCTTCGATTTTACGTCTGTAAACTTACGTGTGTGTGTGTGTGTGTGTGTGTATGTGTGTGGTCTTCACATACTCTAGTCATTCCAGATTTGTTATCAAAGACAAAAAAGATCAGCGATAACAAGAATAGCTGTACAGTTTCTTGCTGGCTTTCTATTGCATTCGTGGAATGGACAGCTCAAGTCTCTACAATGACGGCAGCTAGCAGTACACTGCAGGTCCTGCAAGTCTCTGTAGAACTTCTCAGCCACTGATGTGGAATCCTCTTTCGGAGCATCTCGTGTAGCAGACAGGACTGCAGCACATGTTCTGTTGTCTGGCTGCCAGTCTTGCAAGGCCAGTGCTCTGTACAGCCTAGGCGCAGTTTCAAGCGGTTTAACCAGCTTGTGTATGCTTTCAGAGAGATCAGGGCCGCGCTGTCTGTACAAACCGCCACCCACTGATGGAACCATCAACTTCCAGGCAGGGGTGTTTGAGAGCCAGCTGGGCCACTCGGTAACTGCAGCGTAGGATCTGAGGGACGCTGAGAGAACGGGTTCAAGCCCCTGGTGGGTGTCCGTGTGTGAGGATTCTTCTCCTGGAATCAACATTGGCTCAGATTCCTTTCTCTGACTGATAGATCATAATGCGATATCTCGTTTTTCAACAAACACAGAACATATGTGTGTGTGTGTGTGTGTGTGTGTGTGTGTGTGTGTGTGTGTGTGTGTGTGATGTGTGGGATGTGTGGGATGTGTGATGTGTGTGTGATGTGTGTGTGTGTGCGCGCGCGCGCGCGCGCACGTGCAGTTAACGCCCATTCACATTCTGTAAGAGGAGGAGGCAGAAATGGCTGATGGTGCGGATGAAATGACCTACCCAGCATGCCGTCAGTGACTTACAGAGGGATGGGCTCCGCCAGGTTTGACTTGTCCGCGATATACTGCATGAAAGATTTAGTGAGGTGAGAGGAGAAGAAGAAAAGGGGGGAAGAGGATAAAGAAGAAGAAGAAAGAAGAAGAAAAAGAAGAAGAAGAAGAAGAAGAAGAAGAAGAAGACATAAGGAGAGAGTAAAACATAGCAGTAAATGGGAAAAAAAAACCGCAGAAAACTACGGTTTCTTTCATAAATAATGTATACCCTTTGGCAATAACTTATTGCAGAAAGATCGTGAGAAAAAAATCAAACACACACAAAAACCCCCGTGTCATCCAAACCCCTCAGTGTAAGCATTTGTCCTGGCAAAACATTCTCTTCCCGCCTGAAAGGCAGGACTGCTTGACAGGGATTATGTGGGATTAGAGGGACAAAGCTAAGAGGATTAAAGCCTGAACGTTCAAACGCCTCTGCAGAAAAGATCCTCAATGCCGAGACACCGCGCGCTACTCTTTGAGAACTCGACACCCGGGGCCTTTGAATATTTCACCACTCTTTTCCCCAGGATTAACTCTTTCATGACTCCCTGACGGTGCCACAAGTCACAGTGTAGGTACCGTTAACTGAGCAGCCGGGCAGGGGGTCGGGAGTCATCTAATATGTCTGTGCTGATTTTCCACACGAAAAGTGCGGGCATTAAACGTCGGTGAATAGGAACAAGATTTTTTTTTCGTCGGGGCTGTTGAATTCCGTTGCTGTATCGGTCGCCTGCTGCTTTCTTTTTGCCTGGATTCCAATAAATAAACTCTTGGAGAAGTTTCCAGTTCATTGGTCAGCGCTTGTTGAATAGTGACCGTGACTGAAGCTGTTATTGTGGTCTAAGAGAAAACGGATTTTCACCGGTACTTTACATAAACAGGATGGTGATCGTCTTGGCTCTATTTAATTTCATCTGATGGACTCTATAGCCGAGTGGTCAAGGCCGTTTGACTTCGATTCTACGTGTCCATGAAGTTGTGGATTCGAATCTCGGCGGCACCTGGTGAATGAAGAGTGGAGATCTAGTGAAGATCTAGTGAAGATCTAATGGAGATCTAGTGGAGATCTAGTGAAGATCTAGTGGAGATCTAGTGAAGATCTAGTGAAGATCTAGTGATCTAGTGAAGATCTTTACCATCTCCAGGTCAGCTGCAGACCTGTCAGTGCAATGAGCTGCTGCCGTGAGGTCGGAACGTGTCGGCTGGCCTCAGGCTAGTGGACAGACCTCCTGCAAAATGACATGTGCAGGGGGAGACTAGGCACTAGGCGCCCCACCCAGTAAGAGAGAGAGAGAGAGAGAGAGAGAGAGAGAGAGAGAGAGATTCCATCTGATTTTGTTTCGTTTCAGCAGTGGTGTGATCTCTCCCTTCTACCGGTTCTGTGTAAATTCTTAGAAAAAAGTCTGTGCAATGATGGCAATTTTGGCTTCATGAAATGTTGACATTTTTATGTGAGGCTTACATCTACATCATGCTGTTTAGTAAACGTCATTTTTACTGTATCTAGTAGGCTAGCTCTATTTTGTCATCATGATCACACCTTTAGCGTTGTTACAGCGGTAACTTTCCTCCTGGGAACAATCAACAAAGTTAATGCACTTTGTTGGGAAGACGTTGCATAACTAGCAAGTAAACTTGCAGTGGCTTAATGCTATCTTAAGTAAAGCGTCTGACAAGCTGCAATTAATTCCTCTTCTCGTTGCTTCCTACGCTAGTCAGATGTTAGAGGTGATGACAATGTCAGGACACCTTGTCACTCAGAAATCTGCTTTACAGACATGAACAAAATCAACTCTGTACAATACTGTCCGTGTATTTTCTTGTGCTCTGTCAAATGCACATCTCGCTCACAGTAGGCTCAAGTGTGTTTACATTTACATCAAGGCAGTGCAGAGTAGCGCCAACAATGTAGGCCTAGGTCTAATAATCGGAAACAAATCTAGACCACTCAAAGTCACTAAATCAGTCCTATCTTCACACACAAAATTTTTCTTTGTGCAGACTTAGCCATTGTATTTTCTTTACATCATCGAGGTGCACGTAATGATAGGTTTGCTAATACATTTTTGATACCCTGGACAGTGTGATATTTCTTGCATGCCTTCTGAAGCAAAGGCTTTGTTGAGATTAACTGAAACAGATCTGCCTGAAGTCTTTAAATCACCGCTACCTAAAACAAATCTCCCTTTGTACAGACCTAGCCATTACATTTTCTTTAAGTCACTGAGCTGCAGACACATATTTGCTGTAATGCGCTGTGAACAGCCTGGACAGCATTAGTTATCTTGTCTGTCTACTAAATTAGCCTACAGTGGTTGTAGAGATTAACTTGCCCATTGGTGAGAAAGAATAGAGAGACACCCTAATAAGCCTAGG
>CM054147.1:13858694-13903694 GCA_028751875.1 Rapana venosa
TGCAATGTCTATGTACGTACATGCTGACACCACTGGCTGTGCAATGTCTATGTACGTACATGCTGACACCACTGGCTGTGCAATGTCTATGTACGTACATGCTGACACCACTGGTTGTGCAATGTCTATGCACGTACATGCTGACACCACTGGTTGTGCAATGTCTATGTACGTACATGCTGACACCACTGGCTGTGCAATGTTTATGTACGTACATGCTGACATCACTGGCTGTGCAATGTCTATGCACGTACATGTTGACACCACTGGTTGTGCAATGTCTATGTATGTTCATGCTGACACCACTGGCTGTGCAATGTCTATGTATGTACATGCTGACACCACTGGTTGTGCAATGTCTATGTATGTACATGCTGACACCACTGGTTGTGCAATCTGTGCAATGTCTATGTACGTACATGCTGACACCACTGGCTGTGCAATGTCTATGCAGGTACATGTTGACACCACTGGTTGTGCAATGTCTATGTATGTACATGCTGACACCACTGGCTGTGCAATGTCTATGCATGTACATGTTGACACCACTAGCTGTGCAATGTCTATGTATGTACATGTTGACACCACTGGTTGTGCAATGTCTATGCATGTACATGTCAACACCACTGGTTGTGCAATGTCTATGCATGTACATGTTAACACAACTGGTTGTGCAATGTCTATGTATGTACATGTTAACACCACTGGCTGTGCAATGTCTATGTATGTACATGTTAACACCACTGGCTGTGCAATGTCTATGTATGTACATGTTAACATGACTGGCTGTGCAATGTCTATGCATGCCCTGTACATGTGCGATGTCTATGCATGCCCTGGACATGTGCAATGTCTATGCATGCCCTGTGAATGTTGACTATATCCGTATATAGTCATTGACTGCCAGGGTACTACAGTCAGGATCAGTAGGAAAGGGAGAGAAAGTAAGGCCAAGTTCAGTCGGCTTGAAGAAGTTAATGGCCGTGGTTTATATGTATACCTGTTATACAGTAGCTGTCGTTGCAAAGGTATGGAATATTGCAGTAAAATGAGATCATGATGAATGAGGTGATCTTTAGGGTGATTGATCGCCCCCCACACACAGAGTCTGTTAAACCCTCCTCACCTCTGAAAATTCTGCTCCTCCCCTACCCCCCTTTTCACCTGTGTGTGTGTGTGTGTGTGTGTGTGTGTGTGTGGTGTGTGTGTGTGTGTGTGTGTGTGTGTGGTGGTCTGTCTGTCTGTCTGTCTGTCTGTCTGTCTGTCTTTGTCTCTGTCTGTCTGTCTGTCTGTCTGTCTGTCTGTCTCTCTCTCTCTCTCTCTCTCTCTCTCTCTCTCTCTCTCTGTCTCTCGCTCTGTGCACACGTTACATCCTTTTCCGCTTTTCGTAATAGTAGGCCATTGTGTGCCGGTGGGAACAGATGATAGAATTTTCAAAACCGCATACACACGGGGACTGGATGAAAAAAGCACATAAGTGTTTATTCCATTATACTCGATATAAAAAGAGTAAAAATAATCAAATCTCTCTCTCTCTCTCTCTCTCTCTCTCTCTCTCTCTCCTCTCCTCTCTCTCTCTCTCCCTCTCTCTCTCTTTGTCTCTACCTCTATCTCTCTCTCTGTGTCTCTCTCTCTCTGTATCTGTCTTGTCTGTCTGTCTGTCTCTGTCTGTCTTTGCCGCTGTCTGTCTGCCTCTCTCTCTCTCTCTCTCTCTCTCTCTCTCTCTCTCTCTCTCTCTCTCTCTCTCTCTCTCTCTCTCTCTCTCCTCTCTCTCTTCTCTCTCTCTGTATGTATGTCTGTCTGTATGTATGTGTGTCTGTCTGTCTGTCTGTACGTACGTACGTACGTATGTATGTATTAATATCCTCCAAATAAAAGGTTTACCTTGCCTTGTCTTGCCCCTTACTCCACCTCCCTCAGTCATAGAGGAAGAGATGGGAGAGGAATGTGAAAGTAAAATAAAAACAACTTTTAAATCATCGAAAAGAATGCATTTATAGATCAAGTACTTTAAATCACATTCGTGCGTTTCAGAACATGAAGAATGCGGAGCTACACACGAATAACTTCAAGAAATATTTGTCATTGCACATCACAATAAGAAGAACATCCGAGCGACAGCCCCAGTTGAAATTCACTGATTTCTTCCCCATTTTCTTTCAGAATGTGATGGCATTTGTTTAATTTATGAGGAAATGATAGACCTGATTGAGTGGGTAGATAAAAAAAGAAAAGAAAAGAAAAGAGGAGCAAGAAGGGACTAGAGGGAGGGGGGGGGGGGGGCTGGAGAGGGGGGGGGGGGAGGGGCTCCACACATCAAAGAATTCGCCTCCTGTTTCTAACGGCACAAAACATACGATATTATGAGTCGTCAGCCCTATTACTATCTCACATGCACTCAAGCGTTTGATCTGATCATGTATATATGGTTGAACACAGACACTGGTGAGAGAGAGAGAGAGAGAGAGAGAGAGAGAGAGAGAGAGAGAGAGAGAGAGAGAGAGAGAGAGGATGAATAGAGCTATTATTGTGATCATAGTGCAGAAAAAGTTGAGACTGAAAATCGACTGTGAAGCACAAATTCTATGTTATCGTAGGCTCTCAAATATTTTATAACATTCTCTCAAATGTCCCTCGTCTATTCAAAAGCACAGCAACTTTATGGTCTTAGATCAGAGTGTATAAATGGCTATAGACATGTTCATAAAGTCCCTAGTCGTGTGAAACCGCCGGCTGGTTTTTATGATAAACTTTTACGTTAAAAATGAAGGAGCCATGAAGTTTACAACCCTGTTGGGATGCCGGGGCCCCGTCAGTATAAACAGTATCCCCACCTTCTAGAAATTCTGTGCTGGGAATTCACTCTTTTCTATTCCTCTTTGTTTCTGCCTTGTTCCTTTTCTTCCTGTCACCTCCTTCTTGTCTATTTTTATGCCTTTTTTGCCCATTCTCCTACGTCCTTTTTGCCAGAAGCACTTAAAAGATACCAATTCTCTCCCACGACGAAGTCGGATGCCCTGGGCTTGACTTGTCAAGCGCTTAACGGCATTTTCGCTCATACGACAGACAGTTGCTGTGTGAACGTTCAACAAAAAGATAAAGAAAAAAAGAAACAATGTCTTTACTTTTTCCAGCGTTTGTGGCAACATCTAGGTTTGTTAGTTGTTGTTGTTGTTGTTGGCATGGTGTATATGTGGGTACATACGCTTTCAACAGTGTGTTCACACATGTGTGTAACTCGCAGTCAGTGGAAGTTTAGAGTCCATGAATGTATTGTGGAAAGAGATACTTGGGAAGGTAAGACGGGCTGATCAGAAATGCTTACAAGGCCCTGTCTACAACTTTTCCTGTAAATTCAGACAATTTAATACAAAACAAAGGGGGAACTTTCCTTTGTACCTGCATATAACCATACTACAACTGACTGCAAATAAGTAAAAATGGTGAAAATGCCCATTCAAACTGGACAAAAATTACTTCAAATAATATCATTCCAAAAACTCAATATAAAATCATCCACCCAAACAAAATCCGATTTTCTGTTCCAAAAAACTAATACGTACGACCGGGATGATATAAGATTAGGAGAACAAAACTTGAGGATTAAGTCTGGAATCTTTGACAAGCCCCAGTATTAAAAGTCCCCAATCCAAGACACACAGCGATTCTTTGAGAACACGACACGCCGGTCTCTCCGCTATTTTCACAGGGATTAACTTTTTCACGAATCCAAAGAAGGATCCTAGTTTGAATGTATATATTATTAACTGATAAACGTGGTGGGGGTCAGAAGTCACTTCATAAGTCAGACTTGTTGGGCTGTCAGGGAAGAAGGAGTGGTATTCAGTGTCAGTGAATGGGAACATGTTTTTTTGTGGCTGGTTGAATTGCCTGCCGTCTTTTTTGTGTCTGCTAGTGCCGCCATTTGCGCGTGAAGTCTTCCAGTTGCTAATAATTTGCCGAATATTGACTGGGCTTGTATGATCGAGAAGGCAATATAACGTTTCGCTGCTTGTGAGTTACAGTGGAATCAAAGGAATGGGGACTGTATAGTCAGCCTTGTATCTTTCTATCTTTTTTTTTCTTGATCTTTTCTCTTCCTTTTCTTTCGTTCTTTTTCTTTATGTCTTTCTTTCTTTCGTTCTTCTTTCTTTCTTTCTTTTCTTTTCTTTTTTCTCCTTTCTTCCTGTCTTTCTTTTGTGTTGTACCAGCAACAAACATGACATCTTTTTCTTTTTCTTTATCTTTTTTTTTTTTTTAGATCGTTTCGAAAAGCAGTGATCATTTTACTGCTTCAAAAAAAATTTTTTCGTTAATGTCTAAAAGTCAGACTCAAATACTAGTTTTGGCTACTATCATTTTCTGTACAATCTCATAAGTCAAAGTGTGTGTGTGTGTGTGTGTGTGTGTGTGTGTGTGTGTGTGTGTGTGTGTGTGTGTGTGTGTGTGTGTGTGTGTGTGTTTATTTTATTTATTTATTTATTCTTTTATATCGAGAATAATGGAATAAACACTCATGTGCTTTTTTACATCCAGTCCCCGTGTGTATGCGGTTTTGTAAATTTTGTCATGTTTCCACCGGCACACAATGGCCTACTCTTCCGAAAAGCGGAACAGGATTTAACGTGTGCGCAAGATGTTCTGCATGCGTTCGAACACGGGGCCTCGGTTTATAGTCTCATCCGAAGGATGTGTGTGTGTGTGTGTGTGTGTGTGTGTGTGTGTGTGTGTGTGTGTGTGTTTGTGTTTGTGTGTGTGTGTGTGTGTGTGTGTGTTCATTTTACGTTGAAGAGTTGTCTTAGTTTTGTTGTTGTTTTGCAGCCTCATGGATCTCACTGACCATCTCAATGCTGCTGCTCCTGTGCCACTCTCCCCGCTCTCCCCCTAGAGTCCATGTCACTCTTCCCCTCAATAAAGTCTGTTTAATTTAAACCAAACAAACGCCTGGTGGGACTCAAACCAACTCACAAACAGGCAACAATATTACCTTACATTAATACACTACACTGCATAACAACCAAGCCAAGGCAGCTGCTGTTTTGCACTGAAGATTAAAATGTAAATTATACATTCAGTTCCTGACCACGTGTGTGTGTCGTGTTTGTGGCAGCAAACAGTATAAAAACTGTGAATGCGGACTGCTCATAAAGCTTTTATAGATATTCTGAAATGAAAACCAAAATAACATCAATTCTTCCGATCCCAAGATATTTTACAGCAAACGGCAGACTGTGATAATAGTACACAGTGTTTTCTTTGTCCAGACTCAAAATTGTATACGTTTGAAACGTTTTTAAAAAAAAAAAAGTGTTTTTATTCTTTTATATCGATGATAATGGAATAAGCACGAATAGGCATGAATAATGTATTCGTCTTTCCTTCAATACTGCTTTTGCACCAAAGCCCTCATACTGTCTCTTCGCCCTCGGTTCCATCACTAACACGCAGAGAAAAAGGTGGCAGCAGTGTTACTCCGGCTGAATGCATTGTGACAGAAACGATGACACTATTCAACATCTCTGAACACGTATGTCGAGTGTTGTGTAGTGTAGTCGGTGGCTGTAGTAATTAACGGCCGTGGTACACAAGCGGAATGGACAGTGATACATCAGCTGTGCGGAGTGGGTCACAGTGCCAGGGGTAGTATAGTGATCGACAGGAAGCAGTCATCTTCCCTACTGCCTTTATTCCGACATGATCAGTTAATCAATCACCTGACCCCCTGACCCTGGAGTCCTACGATCACACTGATTTATCTCTCACCAGTCCTCCATCTGCCCCCCCTTGACCTAGCTCTGTGAGTCAGCTAAGCCTTGACGCCGCCTTCCTGTCTCCCCTCTCGTGCCCTGGCGTGGTGTTCTGCAAGATTATGCATGCCAGACCAGATGACCTGACCTTCAGTTTTGACTTTCTTGATGAACTTATGTTTATGACGCAGGGAGAGATCCCGTGTTACAGACAATGTTGACTGTGAACCACAGAAAATGTCATCCCTGATTCCTTTTTCTACTGAAGAAAATGATCTGTACCAAACATAAGTTCATTCAGTAAAAACCTGTGGGACTATGATATATATATGGACATCTTCAACCAAAACCTGTAACATCTGGTACAGTTCTTTTTTGTCCGTAGAAAAACGAAGCACGTGTGCAGGCTTAAGTGTGTCAGAATCTGCTGTGGACTTTGAGGAGAAAGCGAGGTTGACTCTACAAATGGAAGAAAGGGTCTGTCTAACTGAATGTGCTAAATGCACACAAAGTTTTATTACTGTGACTGTCATACAACTTGTTTAGAAGACTGAAGAGAAAAAATCCTGACAATTAGTTACTCCTGAAGGATTCAAAGGTGGCAACATGATAGACACCTGAGTAAACCAGATCGGTGCACAACCAGCTAATCAAACCACAACAATCAACAATTTGTATTCTTATTTTTCAAGTTTTTTTAGGTACTACTTTTCAGTTTCAGAGTTGACAATGTCAATGTGTTAGCAATCCACGCTGGTCCAAAGTCACTGCTTTTATCAGATTGCAACAACGCGCCACAGCAACCACTATTTTTGTCTTCATGAGTATTTGTTCTTCGTCTTTTCCATATCACACAAAATTCAAGCCATGCTCATACAGAACAAACATCGTGTCAGTTTGACAATTACAAAAAAGGAAAGAAGGCAATTTCCACTTCACCACTTCCATCATTAACACAAGGAGTTTGTCTTGTCACAAGCTAAGCCACCTTTGAAGAGAAGGTATTAGAATTGTTGGCAGGCTGCGCGTAAATACACTTTTAATGGGGTGAGTGATAAGGAGAGAGCTGGCATGCATTGTGATCATAGGAAGACTAATGCCATTGCTGACAGTTCACTGCAATTCCCTTGCACAATGTGAGAAGGGAGCAGTGAGAGAGGAGCAAATAATAATAATAAGAAGAAGAAGAAGAAGAAGAAGAAATGGAATTTATATAGCGCTGTATCTTGCACAGACAAATCAAAGCGCTTGCACTCAACTCATTCTTACACAGTCATACAACCAATAGCAAGTAATAGTTCTAACAAGTCCAAATGCACACAGAGAGACACACACACACAAACACACACACACACACACACACACACACACACAGAGGTTATACACTTTGGCAGGGTGATGGAGTTTTTTGGCTGTTGAAAAGCAGGGAGAGCTACGAAATGAAACAGGAGAGGAAAATCTTAGGTTTGAAACAAATATGTCTTGAGGCCGGATTTAAAAGTGTCACAAGAAGGCCTTTGGAGAAGAGAGATAGGGAGGCCATTCCAAATCGATGGACCAGAAACAGAGAAAGAGCGACGGCCCACGGTGGACTGGCTGAATTTAGGTATTCGAAAGCACAAGGAATCTGCAGCAGAGCGAGGAAACGAGAAGGAGTGTACAGGTGAAGACATTCAGAGGTAGGAGGGTGCTGTTTTGTGGAGACATTTGTAACAGAGGGTACAGATCATATAGTTTATTCTTTGTGGCACAGGCAGCCAGTGAAGAGATCGCAAGAGAGGGGTAATGTGCTCAGATTTTTTCTTTCTGAGGACTAGTCGATCTGCAGAGTTTTGAATACGTTGAAGGGACTGGATGTATGTTTGTCTGTCGTGTTCGACGATGACCTCCAAAACAGCAGAGGAGGCAGCTGCTGTTTTGGAAACTGGGCAGAAATTTGATTATAGTGGACATGCCTTGCCCACAGCACATCCCCACTCTCTCGGCCAAGTGGGCATAAGGACAGTCAGTGTTGGAGATGTTCTCCAAAGGCCAACCAGCCCCCAGGGCTGCAGCACATAAGGACTGTGCGAGTCAAGCCTCCTAGTCAGAGAGTCATAGTCGATCACTAAAGACTAAGCTGTAAAGTGGAATTCCATGAGTGGGAAAACCACTGGGTCATACAGCCTCTCACTTTGCTGTTGCCCCCAGCGTCAATGGTTTAATCAAGAACTGTGATAAAGCCCAGGTGCTGATGGCTAAGGGACTGGATAGATGATGCTGGCAGACCAGCCAAAAGAGAATTGCAATAGTCGTGAAAGAATGAGAGATGCCACGAGTTTGGATGTTGCCTATGTGGACAGGCACTTTCGAATTGCACTAATACGCCGTAATTGATAGTAGCACGACTGGCAGGTCTGGGTGATGAATTTTTGCATAGAGAGTGTGTTGTTGATAATGACCCCTAGATACTTCACAGCAGTGGATAGAGGGACTGGTGCATTGCCGAATTCTATTGAAGCCGTTGTAATGGAAGAGAGTTTGTGTTTGGTCCCTACAAGCATGGCTTCAGTTTTATCAGCGTTTAGTTGTAACTTGTTCTCTATCATCCAGTTTTAGATATCTTGAAAGTAGTAGGCCATATTTGTCAAGAGAGAAGGCAGATTTTCAGGAGTGTCACTGCTTAGAATCTGAGAGTCATCTGCATAAAAGTGATGGTTGATCTGATGACGGTTAATAATATGTGACAGTGGAGCGGTGTAGAGAGTGAAAAGAACAGGGCCCAGAACTGATCCCTGCGGGACTCCACATTCCAGTCTGGCAGGTACTGACTGAATCTTGTTTACTGTGACTGTCTGGAATCGGTCAGTCAGGTATGAGCTAAACCAGGTGAGGGCTGTACCAGAAACACCAAACGTATCTTGAAGACGGGAGAGAATAGAGTGGTCAATAGTGTCGAAGGCTGCAGATAAGTCGAGTAGAGTGAGAAGGGAGATTTTCCCTGAGTCAGAAGCAAGAAGAAGCATGTTTAAGGTGTGGACTAGGGTGGTTTCAGTGCTGTGGTTAGCGCGATAGGCAGATTGAAACGCAGGAAGAAGACTGTTAGAGAGAAGGTGGTTGTTGAGCTGTTTCAGAACAACTTTTTCAAGGACTTTAGAGATAAAAGGTAGGTTGGAAACAGGTCCGTAATTCTTCAGAGTGTTAGGGTCAAGGTCATGCTTTTTTGAGTAGTGGTGTGACTAAAGCAGTTTTGAGAGCTGAAGGAACATTTCCAGAAACAAGAGATGATTTAACTAATTTCGTGATAGTGGGTATAAGCTGTGGCAGGCACTGTGCAAAAAGAGAAGCAGGTATGGGGTCGAGATCGCATGATTTTATAGTCATTCCTTTCAGAATTGTCTCGATTTCTTTCTCGCTTGCTGGATGAAAGAACAGGAGAGGAGTGCCAGATCCAAGCTAGAGCGAATGTTACGGATTTTGTCAGAAAAGAATGCAGAAAAAATAGAAGGAAGTTCAGAGTGGTTGTAGATAGAAGGCAGAGGGCTAGCCTTCGCAGATCCAAGAAGAGTGGATGTGAGGGAAAATAGAGATTTCATAGTTGTGGCATCAGGATCTTGAGAAGAGTAATACTTTGTTTTTGCTGAATGGATTAATGTTCTGACTTTGTTGATTTGTTTATGAAGAAGCTGTTTGTTTATTTCAGTTTTTGTTTTTCGCCATTGCCGTTCTAGTTGTCGGCGTTTGCGTTTTGCGACCAGGATGTCATGGGTGTACCATGATGCACAGGGCCTATCAGGCAGGAGATGGTCAGTAGGAGGTGCATGCTCATCAATGAGTTGGCTGAGGACGGTATTGTAGTGTTTAGAACGGTCAGTATGGTCAGTATGGTCAGGCGTTTGTGATAGACGTTCAGCAGCTTGGGAAAGAAAAGTTTGAATATCTATGGCCTTGAGGTTGCGATGGGTAATGCACTTCTTCTTTCTGGTAGGTTTTGCAATGTTTAGGGAGAAAAGAATGGTAGAATGATCGGAGATCAGTTCGTCAGTGACAAATCAGGCCCAGCGCGTCCGACTTCGGCATGGGAGAAAATTGTTATTTTATAAGTCTTTCTGGGGGGATAAAGGCAGGAGAATGGACCAAGAAGGCAGAAAATAAACAGGAAGGAGTTGACAAGAAGAAAAAGAATAAGGCAGAAACAAAGAGAGGGATAGAAAAGAGGGAATTCGTAGCACAGACTTTCCAGAAGGTGGGGATGCTATTTATAGACAGGTCCACGGCATGCCCACGGGGATATTTTATGTCATGAGGAAAAACATATTTTTCTGGATAACTGCTGTTTCAGACTAAATGTCGTTGTTGCCATCCGCTTTGGCTCAGTAGGCAGAGCCTTGAGTTACAGACTCGAAAGTCGCAGGTCTGAATCCCAAAAGCGGTCTGAGCTATAGCTATTATGTAGTAGGTGTCTATGATTTATAGGATGTCTATGTATGAGTGTCATAGGGATTTGTTGGACTCCGATCGGCCCCTACCCAGAGTGAGTCAGCCATGGACTCATTGGGAAGACTGGGGCCACACAGTCGAGCTTCACCCACTTACCAAACTCGATTTTGAGAGTGGTGTTTAAATTATCTGACCAACACTGCAAGTGTCTATCTCTCGGGCCCGGTTGACGCAGGGATATATCATGTTAGGAGGCCTAGAGTACAGCCCTGACAAGCTGTCTCAAAGCATAGTGTAGTTTCATAGCAGCAGCATATTGATCATCCTCATCATCCTTGATCATTATGCAATCAATTAAACTTGTCTCTCATTCGGTGGCCCTGGTTGCTCTTGTTTCATGGTGACTTTAAATTCGATTTCCCCCTACACTTCAGTGCCTGTGTCGAGTTCCTGTCAAAGCCTTGGGGGTTAAACGCTCACAGGAGAAAGTCGTTGGAGGGACGATGTGGTCATCGCCACGCACAGATACCTCCGTGTGGCCACTTCGGGTGAGACACACAGTCTGGCTTCGAGACAGGGGAGCTTAGTAAGTGGTTAGTATTCTACGTTTGTTAGCTCAGAACAGGCACTACTGTGCACCACCGAAGTGTCCCAGCAGCAGTGCAGGGCCCCTCTGGCTGTTGACCCCACGGCAGCCTGACGTTGAGGGCTCCCTGTGGACTCCTACAATTTGTTATTCATTCTTACCAACATACTATGGCCTACTCTTCCTGAAGGCTAAACAGGGTTTGGTTTGTTTGTTTGGTTGGTTGGGTTTATTTTTGTTTTTTGGGGTTGGGCTTTTTTTTTTGGTGTGTGTGTTTTTTTGTTGTTGTGGTGGTGGGTTTTTTTTTGGGGGGTGGGGGTGGTTTTGGGTTGGGTTTTTTTCCATTCCTCTGCTAAAGCTCCGAGGTTTACCAATGGTGAGATTTCACGTGTGCCACCGTTATTGCCCACCATGAAGGCAGCTACATTCCGACTTATGGGAAGAAACGAGTTTTAACGAGTGTGCAAGATGTTCTGCCTACCTTCACGCTGAGACCTCAGTTTACAGGCTCATCATCCAAGGACTTTCGGGGGAGTCAAGTTCGGTGTTGATGTTATGTTAATTGCAGGGGGGAAATCTCCTTGAATTGCAGGATGGAGGGGGGAGGGGGGGGGGGGGAGGGATCTTGAATTGCAGGGTGGAAAATCTCCTTGAATTGCAGGGGGGAAAATCACCATGAATTGCATGGGGGAAATCTTGAATTGTAGGGGGATAATCTCCTTGAATTGCAGGGTGGAAAATCACCATGAATTGCATGGGGGAAATCTTGAATTGTAGGGGGAAAATCTCCTTGAATTGCAGGGGGAAAAATCTCCTTGAATTGCAGGAGGGAAAATCTCCTTGAACGGGCGTCTCAGCGGTGGCTCGCACCCGGGCCATCAGATCACGAGCTCAATGCTCTAACCACCAGGCTATTCCGGCCCCATTTTCAGCTTAAATGTTCTTTTGAGCAGAGAGAGCGAAGACATTGTTGAAATCACAAGTGTATACTGTGCACACCCAGACACATCAGGGAGAAGGACAGGCATGGTGATCAAAAGGAAAAAGTCATGTCACACCTCAGTGCTTCCCCGGAACTGAGAGGTAGGGTGAGGAGATGGGAAGGCGGGGAGAAGAGGGGAGGGGGGGGGAGGAGGGAGAGAGAGAGAATGGTGGTGAAAGAAGACAAAGGAAGAAGAGTGGAAAGTGGGGGAGGAGGGGAGGTAGAGAAGGAAAGAGAGCCATCAAACTAGCCGTTTACAGAATAATACATGATTGATCTGGGTATGGGTTGGGGTTTTTTAATATTTCCTGAACCCATTTATACTTCTGCAAGAAAGAAGGGGTGGGGAGAGAATAGGCAAACATTTTCATTTCAATTTATAGACAATGTGACTAGGTGGATTGGTCTCATGCGCAAAAGTATGCAGAACATCTTGTGCACACGAACAAACCCCATCCACCTTTTGCAGAACAGCAGGGCAGCTATGGCCAGAGCTATGAATGACAAGAACATACCTAGCATGCATGCAGCTTGCGAGGGATGGGCTCCACCAGGTTCAATGGGCCTATGAGATGAGACCATAAACCGAGGTCCCCCGTGCAAACACACGCTGAAGATCTTACATACACGTTAAAACCTGTTCCACTTTTTGAAAGAGTGCTGGTCGGAATGGATGACAAAATTTACAAAACTGCATACACACGGGGACTGGATGTAGAAAAGCACATGAGTGCTTATTCCATTATCCTCGAAATAAAAGAATAAACAAAACAATATGAAGACAAAATCTAGCACTGTGCCCCAACTACTCCTCAAGGAATTAAGGGAGTTAATTTTTTTATGTTCACCTTTCAACATATATATATATATGTGTGTGTGTGTGTGTGTGTGTTTAAACTGTGATATTTGGTCATCGAAAAAATAATCTGTTGTACTTAATCAGTAAATGGACCCGTTTCAAGATTATCCTTGAGCTAAAGACTGACTCGATATATGATGTCCAACAGCTAACTCAAAAAAATTAATGTTCAGGCTGGAATTAAAGAAACACACACACACATTAACCAAACTAACCACCCCCACCCCCCCAGAAAAAAAAAATTACCCGAACTCCATCAACAGAAACAAACAGAACCCAAAAAATATCCAGGAGAAAAGAAGAAACCAGGATGAGTGCATGTATTGTTTGTACGACAGTTTTTGTATAAAAAGAATGGGGGGGGTTCCCCTTGGGGTTTTTTGTTGTTAGGAGAGGATTTTGGGGGGTTGTTTTTGCCTTTAATTTTGGTTTGGTTTTGTGTGCCTGAGTGCATGGTTTTTTAAAAATATATATATTTTTTGTTTTGTTCTGTGAGGTCTTTTTTGACTGTTTTCTGTTTGTTTGTTCCTCAGCTAGTGCTCCAAGGTTCTCCAGTGGTAAGATTTTGCATTTGCAACCATTTTTACCCACCAGTCTGAGGTTTGACTTCTCTTTATCTATGCCCCCATTCAACTTTCCAAATCAAACACAAGATCTGGGTTTTTTGGCTGTACTTTTATTATTTTATATGTCAAACAGATTAGTTCACACCATCACAGGGATTCCTCAGAGTTTCAGCAGACGTTGTAACGGCACATACAACCAACAGCATCAACCATGCACTTTCTTACCACTGCACTGCATGATACCAGCATGCCCGTTGATAATAAAGAAATAACAGCACAATGCAAACTCTTGTCTGTTTCAAAGGAAAAAAACCCTAACAAATCTTATCTGTTTATCAAAAAGAAATCAAAAAGGAGAAAAACAGATGTCTATTCTTTTTCTCATACTGCAGTCCCGTATTTTTCGGTTTTGATCAACATTCTTATATATAAATATAATAGTTGTTTTTGTTTTACTTTAGTTGTAAATTATTTCTATATATTTTAGTGCAGTTTTTTAATTCCTTACTGTTCAGTGTTGTTTTAAAAGCACCCCAAAATATGAACCCTACAAAAACAAAACATAACAAGTGATCAATGGTTAAAAAAAAATCTCTCTCTGTCCCCCTCTCTCTTTCTCTCTCTGTCTCCCTCTCTCTCTTTTCTCTCTCTGTCTCCCTCTCTCTGTTCTCTCTCTCTCTGTCTCTCTCTCTCGCACACACACACACAAAACACATACACCCACACAAACACCTATGTACATTTCAGTCCTATGATTTCTGATAAGATAGAAAGCAACATGCACAGATAGCTCTGCACGTTTCAATTCCACGGGGCAGACAACAAAACAGGGGGGGGGGGGGGGGGGGGGGGAAGACAGATGACAGACTTTGCTGATACATAGATTCTGGCCACTTGTTTTCTTGGGATAATGGAAGGAGGAAGTAATTATAGAGATGGCAAGGTAAAGGGAGTGCAATGCAGTGTGTGTGTGTTGTGTATGGATGTGTATATGTGAGTGTGTGTGTTGTGTATGGGTGTGTATATGTGTGTGTGTGTGTGTGTGTAAATGCATGTGCGTATGTGTGTGTGTGTGCTTTTCCCAACAAGTGTTTTTTCTTTTAAAAAGTTATATGTTTTCTGATAAACACACAAACACACACACACATACATACATACACACACATACATACATACATACACACACATACATACATACACACACACACTCACCAAAAAAAATTTTAAAATGCTGCCCTGCAAATATCAAAAAGAATTTAGCACTCTGCACTAGGACACTGAATTCAACATTACCAGAACAGGTCTACATAATACCTCACTGTTCATGTTTTGGGACGCAATGTCACTGCAGTCCTTTTCTTTTTCAATGACACCAATGTTTGCCATTCACAAATCATGCAAAGCAATGTTTGTAGTTTAAAAAAATCATGCAAAATAATGTTTGCAATTCACAAAGTGTCTTGTTTCTTCATGTAAATCAATGTTTGCAGCACACAATATGTTTCTTGTCTTCTTGCAAAACAATGTTCACAATCCCCCAACTGTCTCTTTTCTTCCCACCCCACACACTCCTCTTTCAGCTCTTTGCTTTCTTTTTCTTGGCAAATCTGGCTTTGTACTTTTCCTTCCTCTGCTCCTTCTCCTTCTTCACCTCTTCCTTTGATTTGCCGGACGTTTTCTTTCTTTTCTTCTCTTGCTCCTCTTCCTCTGGGTCCTGAAGTCAAAATAAGAACAAAACTTAGCTAAAGTATGGCATCGTTTGTATTGTGAAAAAAGAATGAAGTGGTTTGAGCAAACATCAAGCCAAAATAGAAGTAACACTAACAGAAAGCATTTTACTTGACTTTTGATATTTTCTCATGTTATATGGCAAACAACATTACAATTCCTGCTTTGAAAACGCAAATTTTCCATGTGTACCATATAACAGAGCATATATCTTCACATATGCGCATGAATGCATGCACAAATGCACTGCACATTTGGACACGCTTGTAAATTAGTGAAAACACACACGCACATTCACATAATTTTCTACGATAAACAAGAGAAAAACTCAAACACTAACCTTTCCTTCCAAAATCAGTTTCTTTCTCTTGTTGATTCTCTTCTGCTCGCCAAAGTCTTGCTGGTCGAGTTTCTGGAGAAAAAAAATCACAGCAAACATTAAATAAAAGAAAAAAAGGAGCAAAAATAATGCAAAAGTACAACAAGATCAAAAACTAAACATTTTACATCTTTTTATAGAAAATCCGGCACAGCTCTTGCTATCTCCGCAGAACAAGAAGCTGTGCATAATCTCATCAAACCAGTGTAAGATCATGACTATAAATTGATGGGAAGCAATATCTATAAAGTCGGAATGCGGTGATCTAAATTGGGGGAAAGGGGGGGGGGGGAGGGGGGGGGGGGATAAAACCGGTCCCATATGTGAAAATCTCACCAGTTGTGAGCCTTGGAGCTCTAGCCAAGAAATGAAAAAAAATGTACCAAAACACTGTTCATACAAGAACTAAATTTATACACCAAAAAATACATCTTGTACAGATTAGCACTGCCAATGTGAATCTGCATGCAAACCATAAATCATGATTACAGTATGTGAGTTCAGAATGACAGAAAAGCAAGAAATCATTTACACATAACCTTAAACACGCTTTTTTCAGAACAAAATCAGCATTGTGATAGAAAGATTTCAAATACGGCTGTCACACCACCACTAAAATAACAAATGCCACACACAATTGCACTCCATGCTCTCACTACAGTTGTAGATCAACTCATATTTCAATACAAATAAACATAATATTTTTAATACACGTCTTTCTTAAAACAGCTAGAATAACCAATACCATGCTCAGTTACACTTTAAGCTATTCTTTATTCTTTTACTTCAAAGATATTGGAATAAGCACTCATGTGCTTTTTTACATCCAGTCCCCATGTGTATGCAGTTCTGTAAATTTTATCATTTGTTCCCACCAGCACACAATGGTCCACTCTTCCAGAAAAGAGAACAGCTTTAATTGTGTGCACAAGATGTTCTGCATACGTTTGCAAATGGGACCTCAGTTTATAGTCTCATCCGGACTTTTGTGTAGTCAGCACCAATGTTAACTCCAGGAGAAAATTTCCCCTTGAATGGGATTCAAACCCAGGTCAGCAGATCACGAGCACAGTGCGCAACGCTCTAACCACCAGGCTATCCCGTCCCCATCAGCTACCGGTGCAGTGAGGGCTGACTTACAATTTCTGCTTCTCGGCGACAGATGGACACCTCAGCAAAGATCTCCAGCACTTCTTTTTCCTTGGTTGGGTGTTCCGTCAGCTTGCAATCTGTACAACAATCACAAACACACAAACTGTATGACGTAGAAAGCAAACCTTCCTACACTCAAACATTCATGTATACATACACACATGCATTCGGTATCACACACAAACACACATACATGCATACAAAGCTACTAGCAGACTCATTCTTGAGCACTAATTTAACAAAACCGAAATTAAAGACATCTCTGAACACAATATAGAATAATCATAGGAATAAGAACATTGGTATCCCTGAAGTCAGAATGTGGCCACCTAATGGTGGGCAAAAACTGTCGTATAAGCAAAGTCTCATCATAGCTGGAGGGGGGGGGGGGGGGGGGGGGGGGTGCGGTGCAGAACATTGCTAAGGATTTGATTACAATGTTTATGTGAAATTGAAAACAAAGTATAAAATTGCTGCAACAACAACAACAAACGCCATGGGTACTGTCTCTACCACATTAACCTAAGTAAATGCAGCCATAAAAACTGAATGACCAGGCACATGTTCGTGTGTACATCTATATGGCAAGTAGTTTGTGAGCCTCTGCATGACTACTATAATTTGTTTAAAACAGATGCCTTCAAATACCAGCACATGTAAGTGTGTATGTGCAACAATGTTCATGCCTGTACACATATAACATTTCTGCTCGAGTGCATATGTAGCATTGTTTTTAGATGTCAATACACATTCAGGTGTTGACATACAAAACTGTATATGCATGTACATATATCATCAACTGAGTTAATTATAATAATTTTAAAAAAAAATTTTTAACCCAATAAAATAAAAAATAAGGAGCAAGTGGGTCTGTTTCTTACTAAAACTGAGAAGAAATAAGTAATGTTTTTGTTTTTCATTCCTCAGCTAGAGTTCAAAGGTTCACCAATGGTGAGATTTTGCATATGCGACCGTTTTTACCCACCATTAAGGTAGCCGCATTCCGACTTCAGGGAAAAATAATAAATCAATAGGGTTGGTAAACCAGACAAAAAGTCAGACGAAGCGTCTACTCACTGATGTGGCTCTCAATGCTCTTTATCAGCTTGACGTCGAACTCTGTCACCAGGGAGATGGCCTGACCACAGCGCCCTGCACACCACACCACACCACACTGATCACCAGGCTTTTACTTCATCATACACCACTGTGCTCACATCCATCAACCATGACTCCTTTCCTATTCACTCTTCTCAGTGGACACCACATATCTTGACTTCTCCCCTAACTCCTGAAGTCAACAGGGTTTCCACATTGAAGTTTTTCAGGCAGTGTGTCGCGGGCAAGTTGAGCCTGGCTGAACCTCCTTGTATTTAGGGTGTGGTTTGGTGGTCAAAAGAAATCAAGCCCATACAGAAAGCATCAAGTGCATGGTTTGAATCCCCAAAGCTGGGTTTCTTCCCTTTGTCCACTAAACCATTTACGGTGAATTTTTGTTTCCTTTTAATTAAACAAAAAAACAATAATTCACAGTGGTTTGGGTACTAAGATAATTGTCTTTCTGTGCAGAATGCATTCAAAGAACATTAAAAAATTTCCCAGTGGCAACAACACAGTTGCCTGTTGTAAAAGTCTATAGAAAAATTTCCCTTCAAAAGGAAACAAATAAACACACACACACACACACACACACACACAGAGTCAAAGTTGTCCAAATTTCATGCAAATCAGTCTGCTATGACCAGAGGCACAAGTGACCACAGGGCAGTCCACATGACCCTGAAAGGTGGTCTGGGTAGTAACCTTGCAGGTGAGACAATAAATCTCCATCCCTGTGCAACAAAATCTAGTACACATGAAAGAACCCATGGCAACAGAGCTTTACAACATTTTCCATTGAAATTGCAGAAAAATCATAGGGGTGAGTCAGTCAGGCAGAAACAAATGCCTGTCCACATCTACAGTCACTCTCTTTATCCATCTTCTACTTCTTCATCAAGTGCTCAGATAGCAAGTACTGGTGCTTTTCATATGAGCAAAAATATGAGCTGCTAAGTGCCTGACAAGTCAGGCCCAGCACTTACAATTCGACTTTGGTGTGCTTTGTCTATCTGTTGTTTGTCAAAGTATTTGCATGAAAACTTTGGCATAAACTGCTTCAGTTATGCATTTTTCCAAAAGTCTAGTCAAATCTTCAGACATGAGGTAGAACAATGACCAGTAGTAAAGTGATAGATTTTTTAAACCTAATATGAAATCAGAAAATTGGGTTTGGAAAACAGGTTCATGTGGACTCATTATCTAAGGCCCAGTATTTGTGAGATGGGAATGGGACAGCTCAGTAGTCAGAGCACTCACTTTACCCTAGCTAAGGTTAAGCAGCGTTAAAGCATGGTTACCAAGTGGATGGGTGACCTTTAGTTGTGAGATACACTTCTAATTGTGCTACTAACCAATCAGCAAAAGTTTTGTTCAAAGTGTAATGTATGTATGTTTGTCCGTAGTGTCCAACGATGACCTCCAAAACAGCAGAGGAGGCAGCTGCTGTTTTGGAAACTGGGCAGAAATTTGATTATAGTGGAGATGCCTTGCCCACAGTACATCCCCACTCTCTCGGGCAAGTGGCAGTGTGTAATAAGCTGCAAGAAATACTGCCATTTCTGGAACAACTCAGCGCCCCGATATGGTAAGAAGAGGGGAGAAGTGGGGGCAGGGGGGAGGAGGGGGGGGGTGGAGGAATCCCTCACCTGCTCTGGCTGTGCGACCCACGCGGTGCACGTAGTCCCTGGGTCTGTTGGGGATGTTGTGGTTGACGATCAGGTCCACTGTGGGGATGTCCAGCCCTCTGCATGCAGCAACACGCACGTGAGGTGCAACATTACCCTACATTGACAAGTTAATTAACTGCCACACAATGCAGCAACACACACGTGAGGTGCAACATTACCCAACATTGACAAGTTAATTAACTGCCACACAATGCAGCACACACACGTGAGGTGCAATTTTTTCCCCAACATTGACAAGTTAATTAACTGCCACACAATGCAGCAACACACACGTGAGGTGCAACATTACCCAACATTGACAAGTTAATTAACTGCCACACAATGCAGCAACACACACATGAGGTGCAACATTACCCAACATTGACAAGTTAATTAACTGCCACACAATGCAGCAACACACACGTGAGGTGCAACATTACCCAACATTGACAAGTTAATTAACTGCCACACAATGCAGCAACACACACGTGAGGTGCAACATTACCCAACATTGACAAGTTAATTAACTGCCACACAATGCAGCAACACACACATGAGGTGCAACATTACCCAACATTGACAAGTTAATTAACTGCCACACAATGCAGCAACACACACGTGAGGTGCAACATTACCCAACATTGACAAGTTAATTAACTGCCACACAATGCAGCAACATTACCCAACATTAACAAGTTAACTGCCACACAATGCAGCAACACACACGTGAGGTGCAACATTACCCTACATTGACAAGTTAACTGCCACACAATGCAGCAACACACACGTGAGGTGCAACATTACCCAACATTGACAAGTTAATTAACTGCCACACAATGCAGCAACATTACCCAGCATTGACAAGTTAACTGCCACACAATGCAGCAACATTACCCAACATTAACAAGTTAACTGCCACACAATGCAGCAACATTACCCAACATTGACAAGTTAACTGCCACACAATGCAGCAACACACACATAGATAGGGTTCAACATTACCCAACATTAACAAGTTAACTGCCACACAATGCAGCAACACACACATAGATAGGGTTCAACATTACCCAACATTGACAGGTTAACTGCCACACAATGCAGCAACACACACATAGGGTGCAACATTACCCAACATTGACAAGTTAACTGCCACACAATGCAGCAACACACACGTGAGGTTCAACATTACCCAACATTGACAAGTTAACTGCCACACAATGCAGCAACACACACATAGGGTGCAACATTACCCAACATTAACAAGTTAACTGCCACACAATGCAGCAACACACACGTGAGGTGCAACATTACCCAACATTGACAAGTTAACTGCCACACAATGCAGCAACATTACCCAACATTGACAAGTTAACTGCCACACAATGTAGCAACATTACCCAACATTGACAAGTTAACTGCCACACAATGCAGCAACATTACCCAACATTGACAAGTTAATTAACTGCCACACAATGCAGCAACATTACCCAACATTGACAAGTTAACTTCCCACACAATGCAGCAACATTACCCAACATTGACAAGTTAACTGCCACACAATGCAGCAACATTACCCAACACTGACAAGTTAATTAACTGCCACACAATGCAGCAACATTACCCAACATTGACAAGTTAATTAACTGCCACACAATGCAGCAACATTACCCAACATTAACAAGTTAACTGCCACACAATGCAGCAACATTACCCAGCATTGACAAGTTAACTGCCACACAATGCAGCAACATTACCCAACATCAACAAGTTAACTGCCACACAATGCAGCAACATTACCCAGCATTGACAAGTTAACTGCCACACAATGCAGCAACATTACCCAACATTAACAAGTTAACTGCCACACAATGCAGCAACATTACCCAACATTGACAAGTTAACTGCCACACAATGCAGCAACATTACCCAACATTGACAAGTTAACTACCACACAATGCAGCAACATTACCCAACATTGACAAGTTAACTACCACACAATGCAGCAACATTACCCAACATTGACAAGTTAACTACCACACAATGCAGCAACATTACCCAACATTGACAAGTTAACTGCCACACAATGCAGCAACACACACATATAGATAGGGTTCAACATTACCCAACATTAACAAGTTAACTGCCACACAATGCAGCAACACATGAGGTGCAACATTACCCAACATTGACAAGTTAACTGCCACACAATGCAGCAACACATTCTTCTTCTTCTTCTTATTCCTTATAGCTCCTAGCGGAGCATAGGGCCTCAACAGCGTCCCTCCACCTTCTGTCTCTGGCAAGGGTCTTGGCCTCTTCCCATGTCAGGCTGGAGTCTCTCAGCTCACTATGCAGGCTTCTCCTCTAGGTCTGTTTGGGGCGCCCTCTCTTCCTTTTCCCCTGCGGGTTCCACTCGAGCGCTTGTCTGGTGATGTTGCCAGGCTCCTTCCCCGCAGGGTGGGGCCCGACCCAACGCCACTTTCGCCGCCTTACTTGGACTTCCCTAGGCTGTTGGTTCGCCCTCATCCACAGGTCGGTACTTGGCACTCTGTCGAACCATCTGAGATGAAGGAAACTGCCGGGGACATCCGTTGATGAAGGTCTGGATCTTGGAGGAGCTGGTGTTGATGACCCGCCAAGTTCCTGACCCGTAGAGAAGCACAGACTTCACGTTGGAGTTGAAGATCCTGAGCTTGGTGGTTGGGAGATCGCATTTGTTCTCCATACGGGTTTCAAGATGGCAAATGCTTGGCGTGCTTTCTTTATTCTTGCCTTGATGTCTTCGTCTGTGCCTCCTGTCTGGCTGATCTTACTGCCTAGGTACACAAATTCACTGACATCCTCTACTGCTTTCCCAGAGATGGTGACAGGAGCCTCTTGCTGGTTGTTGGTACGCAGTAACACATAGGGTTCAACATTACCCAACATTGACAAGTTAACTGCCACACAATGCAGCAACACACACACAGATAGGGTTCAACATTACCCAACATTAACACGTTAACTATAATTATCATCAAACTGGTCACCTTGGGAAGGAAAGAAACAAAGGAATCAAAAGTATGGAACAGTCGCCAGCAGTTTAAATCCTGGTTTCCTTTTATAAACACTCTTTTTGTAAATAAAAGGAAAACAACAGAAAGTGTGAATATGCATGTCAAAACACAACCATCCAGGTTCCTCCTAACAGTCACTGACTTCACTATTGCTGCAATGAGTCGGTAACCCAACTGCTATATTTCTCAGAGGAGCTTTCTCAACTCTTGGATACCTCCCATGATGAAAAAAAACCACACTACATGGATGCTTTATGATAACAATACCATGGAATACAGTCATCCCATTTTAAATATATGTAAAAATCTCAGTTCTGACAGAGTGCATCAAACCATTTTGACAAAACTGTTGGGGGTTTGGGCTGTTTTATTTTGTTTTGTTTTTTGGTGTGTGTGTGTGTGTGTGTGTGTGTGTGTGTGTGTGTGTGTGTGTGTGTCTGTGTGTGTGTGTTGTGTGTGTTTAGCCAGTTTTGTTCATACAAAGAGTGCATATTATGAAGCAATGCTAACTTTCTATCTTTTCTGAGGTTCTTTTTTCTATGTTTTGTGTTGTTTGCTTTGTTGGGGGTTTTTTTAATTGTCGTTTTTTGTTTTGTATTGTAGGGCCGGGTCTTGTTGGGTTGGTTTTTTTTTCCAAGGGTGGGAGAGTTATCTTTTTCAGGCAGTTTTACACATGTATACACAGAGTGCACATAAAAAAGCAGTGCTGTTTCTCTCTCCTCCTTGACTGTTTTCAGCCAATGTCAATTATGCATAGAGTGCATATGCACTAGTAGTGTTAAATTTCCTTTACTATTATTATTTTTTAAATTTTATTATTATTTTCTTTTTTAGCGTTAAATTTCTATCTTGAATATTATTCACAAAAGTTACACAATTTTCAACCAAACAAATCAAACATACAGACCTGCACAACAGTGACACAGACAAGAGCAGACAACCCACCTGCTGGCCACATCGGTGGAGATGAGGATGCGGATCTGGTTTGACTTGAAGCGAGAGAGGGAAGACAGGCGGAAGCGCTGGGGGATCATGGAATGCAGAACAGCGCAGGGAAAGTGAAGTTTCTCCAGCATCATCCCCAGAATCTGGGCATACCTGACACAACACAGAACAAATAACATCAGAGGACACAAAGCTTAAAGCTATTGTGAATAATCAACACAGTCTGCAATATACCAGATGAGTAACTGTTTGAAACATGGTCTCTATCAGAAAATGCCCAAATCACTTGCCTGTACTTAATACATTATCACAGTGCAGACTGAGTTTTTTTTTTTAATTATAAAAAGGAAGAAGAAAGAAAGAAAGAAAGAAAGAAAGAGAGAAGGAGGCAAACTCATTCAGGAATAATTACTTAGCATAACCAGACCAGAAATACAAATTTTCTATCAACTTATTTCAAGAAACAGAAAAATTATACACTTTTACCCATAACATTTGTGAATTGTCTTTATATAGAATCTGTTGACATATTATTTCTGTGTTCTGAGTGTACCCAATTATTTGTAGTTTGCTATAAAAGCAACAAGAAGTAAGAAGAAGAAGAAGAAGAAAAAAGAAGAAAGAAAGAAAGGAGGCAAACTCATTAAGGAATAATTACACAGCATAACCAGACCAGAAACACGAATTTCTATCAAATTATTTCACGAAACGAAGTCAAGGCTGGAGTAAGACAAGGATGTGTGATGTCAGCAGTTCTCTTCAATCTGGCCATTGATTGGGTGATGAGGATGACGACAGAAGACACCCCAAGAGGGATTCGCTGGAGCCTGTTCTCAACACTAGACGACCTTGACTTTGCGGATGACCTGGCGCTGCTGTCCCACACACACCAACATATCCAGGAGAAGACCAGCAGACTCCAAACATTTGGACAGCAAGTGGGGCTTCGTATCAGCACCAAAAAAACAGAGACAATGTCGCTCAATGTGAACACACCAGCCTCTGTGAAAGTGAATGGAACTGACCTGCGCCAGACAGACAAGTTCACATTCCTTGGCAGCAGCATCAAACCAGAGGGCGGCACAAAAGAAGACATCCACAACAGACTGGGCAAGGCCAGGAATGTGTTTAGGGAGATGAACAATATCTGGAGATCAACTCAGTACAGCACCAACACCAAGTTGAAGCTATACCAGAGCAGTGTTGTGTCTATGCTCCTGTACGGTTCTGAGTGCTGGAGGATGACGGAAGTGGATCTTACCAAACTTCGATCCTTCCACACGATATGCCTGCGAAGAATTCTCCAGATCTTTTGGCCAGAGAAGATCTCCAATGAATACCTACTACGGAGATGCAGGCAAGAAGACATGGGAACCATCATCATCAGACGACGGTGGAAGTGGATTGGGCACATCCTCCGAAGAGACCCATAGTCAATCGCAAGAACAGTATTGCACTGGACCCCAGAAGGAAGGAGAAAGAAAGGAACACCAAAAGCAACGTGGAGAAGAACTGTAGAAAGTGAGATGAAGGCCATGCAGCACTCTTGGGGATCAGTGACTAGGTTGGCCCAGAATAGGCAGGAGTGGAAGCGCTTTGTTGCTGCCCTACACACCGCTGGGTGTAATGGCTAATGATGATGACCCATAACATTTGTAAATTGTCTTTATATAGAATCTCTTGACATATTATTTCTGTGTTCTGAGTGTACTCAATTATTTGTAGTTTGCTATAAAAACAACAAGAAGTAAGTACACTGCATTTCTCTGGCAACAGTTTTTCTCCTGAAAGGACTGCTGTTTGGATTCCCTCTCTCTCTTTCCTTAAGACACTTTAATTGTCTTTATTATTGTTCTTTTACTTTTTTTGTTTTGGCATGTCAAATAGATAGCTCAGTCTCTGTGATAAAAGGCAGCTGTACGCTGCAAGTCTTCCAGTCTCCACAGAGCTTCTTGGCCACTGGAGTGGAGTCAGTCCAGATCTGTCAGAGCACCTCATGTAGCAGGCACAACAGCAGCAGCACATGTTCTGTTTGTGGCTACCAAACTTACAAGGGCACTCCTCTGTGTGGACTTTGTGGAGTTTCATGTACTATGATTGTTGTTCAAGTTTCTATGTGTTAAGCTGTCAAATATTGCACCTGTACACCATACCAAGAAGAAAAAAAAAGAGCACGCTACTCACTTGCAGGTGGCAGCAAAGACCATGACGGAGGACCTGGGGTTCTGCTGCAGCCAGCGATCCAGAACATGCACCAGGTAAGCATCCTTCATGGCGGCTGGCACCAGAACGTACTCTTCATTCAGCTCTTCCACTGTAGCTCGTCTGCAAATAATAATAACTGTTAACGCTGCTGCTAGTTTTACTGCTGCTGCAGACAATTGTGATGATGATGATGATGAAGAAGAGGAGAATGGGGATATCATCATCATCATGTGATCATGGATATTTGTAATGTAATGTATCTGCAGCAAAGAGTGTGAACAGCACATAAAACCACAAAAAAATTGTAAAATTTACAAATTCTGTACTTGTCATAATAGAACAACATTACACACAAAGCAAAACATTTTCACATACACACACACACTGGCACTATAAAAATATTTTATTGCATACATACTAAGTGACTCTTGGGGAGGCATTTGAAAAAAAAAACAACACACATGGGACTTTACAACTACGTGTACTAAATGACAAATGATTATTGATTATCAAAGATGTTTCTGATTAAACATTTGATAATAGCCCATTCCATGTGACAGGACCAGCACAGGTAATCATTCTTATGTTTTTAAAAAATTACTGCTTCACTCAGATGACTAAATGAAAAAGAAAAAGAGGACAGCAAGGCAGCAGTTTTCCAGAGAAGCTGCCTTCTACTCCCAGAAACTGTTTCAGCCCTTTGCTTGCTTCTTACACTCTACATGCCTGGGCCACCTCAAGATCATGAGCTCAGGATGACCTTGTGATGATATTTTCATACATGGATTTAAACCCACAATCCCTTCAATTCTTTAAAAAAAAAAACGAAAATGGAACGACCTGAAGACACAATCGTCACTCTGCTTAAAGAAGTTTGATATCTTTTGTTGCTTCTGCAGTTTTCCCTAAAAATGTATTAAACCCTTAATAAATATGAATCCTGCAAACAAATTGTTTACAAGAAGTTACGCAATAACACAATAAGACAACACCCAACTTTTAAAAAAACAACAACAACAGACATTATGATACAATAGAAAACTACCTCCCCTCCCCAAATGTTCTTTTCCAGGACATTTATCCATTCTTACTCTGACTGCTGGATCCACACAAACGGTTTCTTCAGCACCGTCTCCTTCAGGGCGGTGATGGTGGGGGAGAGGGTGGCGGAGAACAGCAAGGTCTGACGCTCGGCAGGAAGTCTCGACAGGATGGGCTCCAGCTGAGTGCCAAAGTTATCGTCCAGCAGTCTGTCGGCTTCATCCATCACCTGTGTGCGTGTCCAAGGGTCAGTGCAAGTCACAGTTACAAGCTCTTCACTGTGTGAGAATATTCCATACATACACACACATGTGCACACACATGTGCATGCACACACATACACACACAGGTGTGCACACACATGCATGCATGCATGTACACACACACGTACACACGCACGCACACACACACACACACACACACACACACAAACGCACGCTCACACAACCAAATTAATCAGGAAAAAGAATGAAAAAGGAACAAAAATAAATGGGTAATTCAAGAAAGCTTGTATTCATTCAATACAGATTCTAAAAATCTTACAAAAACACTGCTGAAAGACACACACACACACACCCACACTAGGTAGCGGCAGCCAAAATTTTATATAGTATTTGTGTACATAAAAATGGTATTTTTGAAAAGAACTTTTTAAAACAAACACAACAAAAAAAGAATTATGTCTCTATCTCTATTTTTTCAAAAGTTATGGGTGTCTAAAGATGGCGGTACATTTTTCGGCCATTTTAACTGTATGGAAGCCTTATTTGGAAAGGACCTGTAGCGGAAAGCACTACAATCACACCCATAAAAATTTCCACATACAATGTCTATAATACTAATAATACCTACAAAAAGAATCAGCTCTCTATCTTGAAGGGGAAAAATGATATACTTTGTTAAAATTGCCTCATCATGTGATTGGCGGTTCACTCAAATAGCACGATGAGCCATTTTTGAGGTCCAACAGGTTGGATAAGATAGCATCTTATGGCTACATTTTCACATTGCTTAAAAGATATGCATACATAGATTATGTCCAATTTTTTCTAGGGCTATCCTAGACCAAATGTTTTAAATATTGGGGTCTAATTTTGCCGAAAACCCTAAAATGCCCTGCGACGGACCAAAAAGACAGTACATGGTAGATTTTCATTAATAACTTTTGTACCTGTATAGATATTGACTTGGAATTTCGTGGTGTAAAATATGGTTGTATATGCTATTTAAAAATACATTTATTGATTTTTTTCATCAATTACATAATGTGTTTTCAGATTCAAAATGGCCACCAAGTGGCTAAATATGTGGTGAACATTTAAGTGAAATGTTGTGAAACACTAGTTTTTGTGAAAACATGCTTAGAAAAAACACAAATCATTTTAAACTCATATTTAATGATTAATCAGATGAATAATCCCTATTTTAATGATTAATCACTTTGCATGCATTTCATATGTTGTGATATATCATTCTGAGAACCAGCTTCACTAATGCCTAATTACAGGTGGTAAAGGAGAGGACAGGTTCATGCCAGTATGGGGCAGCTCAGTGCTCCCTACTAAACTTGTAAACCTCTGATGTCAGAGAACTAGGCTGGTATAAATTTGATGCTACAGTGTTAGAGGACACTGAGGATGCAGAAGCGCAAGAAGCCAAATCACTTGAATCAGCCAAAGCCACTCAACCTACTAATGATGAAACACACATTTGAAGGAGAAAAGACCACAAAAGCAAAAATTTATTCCAGTCTTTTTAAAATTTTTCTCTGTAGGCAGTTGAAGCCAGCTTTGATGTCTTATTTGTAATTTTTTCCCACTGTTGTGTACAAGGCTGCCTCTTCCACAGAATTTCCTGTCAGTTGCTCCCACCACTGGTACATATAATATCATTATGTGTTTTCCTATGCCTGTTTTCAAAAGCAATAACAGCTTTCAAAAGTCCACATGAAGCCGTGAAGGGGATGCATAAGTCTCCAGATGATGTCCATGTTGGCTGGTGACAACATTTTCACACAATCCTTAAATGGACACAGCTGTCCTATATGAACTGGCTTGGACAAAAATGTCTTTCTATTGGTGTATCCTGTAGTACATTTTCTTTCAACTTAGTCAGAAGACACTGCAACCCTGGAAGCTCAGTATACAATTGAGTTGACAGAGAAATGTGGCTGTTTCATCAAATGTCTTCTCACCTTCTTGCTTTAGTACCAATAACTGAATCAGCACATGCTTGCAAATCTCTACAACACACCTTTGGATGACAACTGTTTAGAGTTGCCAGAAAAATATACCTCAGCTTGTTAAGTTAATTTCCATTTCTATGTCAGCATTTAAAGAAATGAAAAACTAAAAGGTTTATAGAAACTGTTATGCATAGACAAAGAAAATAATAGGGGAGACACTATGACACACATAAGAAATCCAACAAAGTCTTCATTCCATTGGTGCTATAACTGCTGGTAATGACTGCAGTACAAATGTGTCACAGATTGATAAAGGTTGAAATAAAGTATTATTTACCTGAAGCACATCTGTGTTAACTTCTTTTATTATAACATGTGTGTGTGTGTGTGTGTGTGTGTGTGTGTGTGTGTGTGTGTGTGTGTGTGTGTGTTTATGCTAGTACTGGAAGCCAATCAACCCAAAAATAATGGAAAAGGGAAATGAATGGGATGGGGGGGGGTGGGGGGGGGGTTGCTAGGTTGATAGACACTGTACTAATACGTATTGTATGTTCTTTCGAGCCAGAAGGCCCATAGAGCCGGAGCTTATCCCGGTTTCTGTAGCGTTAAGTGAACTGATGGTTTTTCACCACCCCTGTGACAGGACGCTAGTCTGTCGCCAGATACTTCCCCAGCAGAGCTGGTACCCACTTGTACACCTGGGTGGAGTGAGGAAAATAGGAGTAAAGTGTCTTTCCCAAGGACACAACACCGAGCCGAGCGGGGATCGAACCCGCGACCTCTGGATCACGAGTTGACCGCCTAAACCACTCGACCACGGTGCCTCAATACATATTGTGTATGGTAATAATAATACAAAAGATAATAATAAGCTCACTTTTGAGTATTACTGCACTGCCGTGTAACTCTACCTTGTATATGTTGCCGGAGAAGAAACTCATTGATATCACATTAATTTATGGAAAGATTGCGTAACTCAAAAATCCCCCGGCACAACTAAACAAAGAAAATAAACTAAACTCCACTTTCAATTCACCAAAAATGATACTTAAGTGTGAACTGGTCAAAACAAAAACAAAAACAAAAAACGGGGACGACGTTTGCTTCATGAAATCACTGAGTCACGACGATCTCGGATTATCTTCTCTTTGTTAGGCTGGTCATTCGGTAAATCATTAAATACGATCGCTATTTCACCATGTAACCTTACCAAAAAAATACATTGTATAGAGATACGTTCAAACTATCTTATTTTGCAATCATCGTAAATTTGTGAAGTGATTTTGTGGAAATATCTGACGAAATCGGGCATGCTTTTTTCTTTCCGGTTCGCACATGTCGGAAGATCGACAACGATCGTAATAGTCCTTTACTAAGTCTTCGTTTTCAACGATCGCACGAATTATTACGCAAACCACGCGATCTTTGTATAAATAAACTGTTATATCGATGATCTATATTGAAACATTTATGAAATTTACCCCGTAAATCGAAAAAATTCGTCGATCCTTGACAAGATCGGTTCAAGATCGGTTCGCAATGTCCGTTGGTCCTTGCCCTTGCGTTAACGAACTTTCCGCAGTTTGAACACTTTGCTTTTATTGGTTTGCGGGTGGACGACAGTCCATGAATACATTAACCCATTCCCAAATTAGTACAAATAGGTCGTCTAGTTTGATTTTCACCTTGAGTATTGGCTATTTTAAGCTACAGGTTCTTCGGAGTTCGCTGTTGGAGATCGTGTACCGCCAAAAATCCCGTTTTTCGCGAAAATTAGCCAGTTATGAAAAAACTTTCACCCATCTTGGTATTCTACAATAAAATCTGAACACAATGATACCAAATATAGTGACAATAGTTGTCTGTCGCGAATACGCATCGGATTCAAAGTGGTCATGTCTCTTTGAAGATTTGTCCATGTGCCCGAAAATGGCGGCCGCGCAGCGATTTTTAGCGGAACGCACACCTCATTCACATGCTTTGTGTATTGACAATACACAAGCCACAGAAATAAAAATGCATTCAATGAAAAGAAGAAAGATTGAACTTTTTTCGGATATACAGTGTTTTTTAATCAGTAAAACAGAAGCGGAGTAATAAGGAAGTGAAAAGACTGAAAATTTGCCACTTTTCAGCAGTGATGACAGAATTCGCCTGGGGCTGCCGCTACCTACCCACACACACACACACACACAGGATAATAAAAGACCCCGAGTATTTGCAGTTGATACTCACCAGAAACTTGACACGCTTCAAGCTGAAGGTGTCACAGCTGTCTATGTGATCAGCCAGACGACCCGGGGTGGAGATCACAATGTGTGGCTTGACTGCCAGATCCTGCCCCTGCTTCATCATGTCTGCACTCAGTGAACAAACAAAAAAAAGATTAAGAACAAATTATTCAACATGAATCCTTATGTTTCCAAATTCAATCACTATTCCTTGCATTCTTTTCCTTTGTACATATTTGTATATTTTCAGATGAGATAGAATGACACAACATGATATTTACATGAAAAATAGTGGCTACTGTACAAATGAGCGCATTAAGAGTTGAACTGTTAAAAAATCTTAAAGAAAATGCCAATAATTTGAAGTATCTTCTTGACAACACTGCACCATGTAATTTTGGGGGGAAAGGATCTTTCTTTCTTTTTTCAAGCTTCTCAGACCAACGTGGAAAAAAAGCACACTGTTAAATTTATAAAGCAAATACCATAATCTAAGAAAGCAGATTAAATCCAGACTAAATATTTGAGAGATCCATTATTTCAATGTTGCTTGTCCTTTACTGTCAAGTGTCTTCAGTTTATAAATAAAACAATATATATCCTCAATCTTGTACAACCACATTATATTTTATTCAAGTGTTAAAATGTAGATGCCTCCTATCCTAAGCAATAGCTAAACATTCATCTCTTCATAAATATTGTAAAGATACACCCACATTTTCAGGTTTCTAAATCTAATCATCACAGGGTGAAACTGATAAAAACAAAACAGAAAAAAACTATAAACTATCATTGCATGATAAAGGCAATCACAGATAAAATATAAGAAACATTAATAATAACTCCTTTGTGCTTGACGACATTCAACAATAAAGATTACAGTTTATACTTAAAACAAAATTCTATAACTAATTTTTTTTAAAAGAGAGAGAACAGGAACTTACCCATACCACCGGTGATCACAGTCACCCTGACTTTTAAACTTTTCCCAAGGACTTTAAACTGGTCTGCTATTTGGAACGCCAGCTCCCTGCATCAAATAATCACACACAAAATCTTTCAAGCTTTTTTCTGTACAGAATTTATAATCAAAGTGTCTGTCTGTGTCCACACAGAGTGTCACACACACTTAACACAGCATTACTACATATAGTATACATTACAATACTTGCAATTTCATCATTTTGCAACAGAATTATAATTCATACATAAGTTTTTTTCTCTCTCGGTATGCCATGCATTTAAGTAAGCCTTAGCAATAAAGGGGGACGGGATAGCTCAGTGGTCAGAGCACGCGCTTTCCCCCAGCCAAGTTATTAAGCAGCATCGAGCATGGTTACCAGTTGGATGGGTGACCGTTTGCGCGCCTTGGCTTCAGTACAGTTCCCCCAGTTCACCCAACTGTAAATGGGTACCTGCCCTCTTTAGGGTCAGGGAAGGTAAAGCAGCAAGGAAGAGGAGATGGGCGCCGCCCTCAATATGCTGGCCCTAGAGAAGTGAGGTCTCTGATGCCTCGCTCCCCTACAACCTTATACTATAGGTTATGGGACTCCTTTACCTTTACATTTTTTAGCAATAAAGTTAATTTCTTCAACTAGTTCTAGCAATCTATTTCTTGGCAAATAAATCTTCACATCAATTAGTTAAGCCTGTGTTACTTACTATCAATATCATACTGATACTGTCCAGCCATATATACAATCTTGTAATTAATCTAGCTGATTAAGCTTCCAAAAGGTATTAAACACACCATACACCCACAGACACACACACAAACACATACAGTCACCCACAGACACACACACAGAGGTCTACACACACACACACACACACACACACACACACACACACACACAAACACAAACACACACACACACTCCCCAAAAGTCCTTAGGATGAGACTATAAACCGAGGCCCTGTGTGAAAATGCACGCAGAACATCTTGCACACACGCTAAATCCTGTTCCGCTTTTTGTAAGAGTAGGCCATTGTGTGCCGGTGAGAACAGATGACAGAATTTACAAAACCACATACACATGGAGACAGGATCATAGTGGATGTAAGAAAGCACACATGTGCTTATTCCATTATCCTTGATATAAAAGAATAAAATAAATATTTAAAAAAAATAACTAAGCTTCCCAAAAGTATTAAAGTAAACACACACACACACTCAGTCACACACACACATGTACACACACACATACCTGGTGGGTGTCAGAACTAAAGCAAAAATGCCGTAGGGATCTTGTGACAATTTCTGTAAAATTGGCAAAGCAAATGCAGCTGTTTTCCCACTGCCAGTCTTTGCACAACCAATACAGTCTTGACCTGCAAATGGAAAATAAACATAATATAGCAATCATCAAAACAATAGAAGTATTATAAACTATAGTATAGGCATGAAAAGGCTTAACATTTTACATTTATGATTTAGGATTGAAAAGTGTTGTTCCAAATACGATTCAATATGAAAGAACTTAAGCTTTCAGCATGACCAACCAACTGATCAGTAACCTAATTTTTATCATGATGCACTTGATCTGTGATGTGTTTATCCAGCCTTCGAAACAATGACAGCAAACCAATTGAACATTACACAGACTAGGATTCCTTTCACACTGTCTCACAGTCACAGGCCAGTGAAGAGGATACCTTCATTCCTGTTTGACAAATTTAGGGCGTAAATTTTCACCATCTGTTTCATGTTTTCAATAATAAATTTTGGGATTTCTAATAAGTAGTATCACTACTATCATTACTACAACATACCATACTTTTGATATTGATATTACCAGGACTAGGCTTACTATCAAGTTTCACCATTATTGTGACATCAGTACTTTAATCCTCAGAATTCTGCAATTAAAAGCATCATGCAAAGGATAAATTCATAATCATAATAAGTAATATCCTGGCCCAGGCTTTGTCAGGGTTTTTCATGTAAGCTAAGAGTAAAGCCAACTGACACTAGCAAAATCATTAAAATGTTTTTTAAGAATGCATTTCTCTATTACACTCATAGTATTATACATGTATGTAAACACATACATGTATTTATAATCTTCAGCCATGACAAGCTCCTAGAAGAAGTTCTGTAACTTGTACCCTCCTTGAAAAGAAAAAAAACACCCTCTGTTGTCAGAGCATTATGTCCTACATCTAGTAAATGGTAAGATACCTAAAAACAGTCATCTGAGTTAATACATGTTTGCAAACTTCTCTTTCACTAGTTTCAGTTTCAGTGTGTGTGGAATAGGCCTAGACCAACAATGAGCTACAGTCTCACAATAGTAGTCTTACTTTGTCACCACGACTCCCAGGTGGGATAAGTTTAGCAGCAACAACAACCACAACATAATATTCCCACATGGCAATACAGGACACAATAAAGAATGAAGACTTACTAAAGTTATAATAGTAACTTTAGAAAAGACAAGGTGGCAAGTTGGAACTACCAACAAGGTTTAGCAATGAAGTGGGCTTAATTAATCCAGATTTTACCTTCTAATATTGGTCTGACGCATTGCTCTTGAATGGGAGTTGGCTGTTTCAATCCGATAGATTTACATTGTTGTACCAGCCAGTCGTCCAGCCCTAACTGGGAAAAAGCAGCCATAGCTGAAGTTTAAAATTATATTTTGTTTAACCTCACTCTACACTCTGCTCCAGCGATCCTCGTGTAACGGAACCGGAAGTACCGGATATTCGGTGTGTTCACCTTGACCTCTCTGTCATAGCTATTTTGGGTGTAAATGGTGCGTGACCTTGACCTCTCTCTTGGGTTTCTGTGTGCCTACAAAATGTGTCTCCTAGGACATATATAACAACAGAAACACGTACACACAAAGGACGGTGATCATCATGTTGTAGGTATCTGCTGGAACGTAAATATACTTACAGCAACAGAAAAAATTAATTACGTTCGTGGTGGACTGAGAGGAGCAAGCGAAGAAGTCCATGCCGATTGCCATGATTTTCAAGATTTTTCAGAGGAAGGTATTGCTGCTATTCTCTTGAGTGGGAATATCAAATAAAGAACCTCTGTTGGATAAGTTGGGGGAGAAAAAATGTGTACGTTGTGTAATACAACACAGCACCACGCTAAACCCCACAAAACAATGAGCGAAAAATGACTGCAAGGCAAGTAACATGAAATGCTGTAGGGGTAGAAGTATTGCAAATAAATTATGTAGGCCTAAGCCTATGTCAGGTCATGTAAAAAAAAAATTTTAAAAGAGAGAAATCCTGAATCACCCATGAAGGTCAGTTGCAAAATAGAATACTGACAGGCACACAGATTGATAGGAATCGTAGCCGAGGGGGGGGGGGGAGGGGGGCGGCATTAAACATTTTTGTTTAAAAAAGACAAAACAAAACAAAAAATTGTGTGATCAATTTATTTGTTGACATTCCAAGATATTCCAAATAAAAATTGTAGCGCGCGCACCGCACACACACCACACACACCACACACACACACACACCACACACACACACACACACACAACACACACACACACACACACACACACACACACACACACACAACACACCACACCACACACTCACACTCACTCACACACACACACTCACACACTCACCACTCACACACACACACTCACACACACACACACACACACCCCCCCCTTCCACACACCACACACACACACACACACACACACACACACACACACACACACACACACACACACACACACATACATCTGGAAATAAAAATTTGACTTGTCTTTTGAGATTATGATACGTAATCAGTGTGCCTGTCAGCATTATAATTGCCCTTCATGAGATGATTAAAGTGTTTTTGACTTGACTTCACACACACACACACACACACACACACACACACACACACACACACACACACACACACACACACACACACACACACACACCACACACACACACACACACACACAACACACACACACACACACACACACACACACACACACACACACACACCACACACACACACTGTTACCTCATATCAAAACTTACTAGTTACAACAAATCCAAAAAACAAAGTATGGCAGAAAGAAAAGACAGGTCCTCAAAACAAGCACTGAGTGTTTACTAGTAAATAAATAAATAAATAAATAAATAGATAAATAAATGGTTGATATAACACATTAAAAAAGTAAAAAGGTAAAGGAGTCCCATAACCTATAAGGTCGTAGGGGAGCGAGGCGTCAGTCTGAATGTGCATGCACACGAAGGGAAGTTCAGGCACTGGCAGGTCTGCACTTGAAGATGACCTGGGCGATCGTAAAAATCCTCACCCTTTAATTCACCAGACACCGCGGAGATTCGAACCCAGGCCTTCCTGGACCTGTGGCATTGAAGTCGAACGGTCTTAACCACTCGGCTGTAGCGTCCGTCAGCTTATAGCATTTAGCTTGGGCCAGTTTTGTGTTCTTATATCATATTGTATCATAAAGCATTGTATCGTATTATATATTATATGATATTATATGATATTATATGATATTATATTATATTATATTATATTATATTATATTATATTATATTATATTATATTATATTATATTATATTGTATTGTATTGTGTTGTGTTGTGTTGTATTGAAGTGTGTAACACTTTCAGTAACAGCAGGTCTCTCTGTGTGTGAATTTCAGGCTTTCTTATCTCCAGAGAGAGCTGTCGTCGCCCTTTTTTAAAAAAAAAGTATTTATTTATTTATACCACTTTCAGTCACGAGATTTCTCTGCGTGAATTTCGGGCTGCTCTCCCCGGGGAGAGCGCGTCGCCACAAGAGCAGCGCCACCCTTTTTGTGTGTGTGTGTGTGTGTGTGTCTGCAACTGTATTTGTTTCCCTATCAGGATAGCTTTTTTCTAAGAATTTTGCCAGGGACAACTCTCTTGTTCCCATGGGTTCTTTTACGTGCGCTGAATAATTATGTGTAACACACGGGACCTCGGTTTATCGTCTCATCCGAAAGACTAGCGCCCAGACCACCACTCATGATTTAATGGATGGGGGACAATTTTCGGGCCCAAACGGGATTCGAACCACCGCACACTTCCGACCCGGACTTTTCACTTTCAAGACAGGCGCGTTACCTCTAGACCACCAATCCACCATTGTCCCTGTATGCAGGCGTATTTTGTTTCCTTATTAGCCTCTTAACTGCCGAGTGCAAGTGCACCCTATAAAATATTATGCCGGGGGGAAAATTCTTATGTACCACTTGCTGTGTTCATGTCCCTGTTACTCAGAAATTTCTATATGAATGATCCTGATATTCTGCCCAATGACAGTATATACATCGTAGAGTGTGGCTTCCCCCAACAAAGCTCTGCCAGGGACAACTCTCTTGTTGCCTTGGGTTCTTTTTTGTGTGCGCTAGAAATATTTTCCAAACGAAACCTCGATTTATCGTCTTGTCCGAAAGACTAGCCCCCAGACAACCACTTCTAGTTCAGAAGATAATTAAGGACGGGAATCAAACTCACGTCTTCTCGTTTACATGAGGGGAGCTTTACTGCTTGACCATTGATTATGACCAGAACGCAAGGTGATGTGAAGGAATCACAGTGAATGTCATCGATGTGGTCTATCTCCATTTTCTGACTTGAAAGTTAGGTGAATAGTCATAGTCCATTGGTTCACGTTGAAACTTTTTATGTGTGTGTGTGTGTGTGTGTGTGTGTGTGTGTGTGTGTGTGTGTGTGTGTGTGTGTGTGTGCTTTTAAAAAAAGTATTTATTCTCTTATTTCGAGGATAATGGAATAAGCACTCGTGCGTTTTTGTTTTTGTTGGGGTTTTTTCGGGAGGGGGGGGGGGGGGGGGGGGGGGGGAGGGGATATCCAGTCCCAATATGCATGCAGTTTTGTAAATTTTGTCAGCTGTTCCCATTGACACACAATGGCCTGCTCCTCCGAAAGTGGAACTGGTTTTAACGTGTGCACAAGATGTTCTGCGTTCGAACACGTGACCTCGGTTAAAAGTCGCATCCGAAGGACTGTCTGGGGGGAGTGGAGTCGGCATTGATGTTAAATCAAGGGGGGAAATCCCCTTAAACAGGATTCGAACCCGGATAAGTAGATCACCTGCGCAATGTGCAACGCTGTAACCACGTGCGTGCGTGCGTGTGTGTGTGTGTGTGTGTGTGTGTGTGTGTGCTTGTGTGTGTGTGTGTGTGTGTGTGTGTGAGAGAGAGAGAGAGAGAGAGAGAGAGAGAGAGAGAGAGAGAGAGAGAGAGAGAGAGAGAGAGAGAGAGAGAGAGAGAGAGAGAGAGAGAGAGAGAGAGAGAGAGGTTTTGTGGAGAGACGGAGATGGCTTGAGTGTGGAACTTACAATCAAGAGAGTAAGACAGGATACTAGACAGAAAGAGATGAGATCACCATATTCGTGATCTGACGGTAACATACGTATTCCAGACTCCAGACTGGTATTGACTCCACTCCCGACAAGTCTTTCAGATGTGATGACTCCTCCTTCGTCGTCGAACGCTCAGACAGCAACTAGCCTATTGTTGTCCCTTATATGAGCGAAAATGCGTCACGCTACCGTTAAGCGTCTGACAAGTCAGGCCCAGCGCATCCGACTTGGGCATAAGAGAGAATTGTTATCTTTAAGTCTTTTTGAAAAAAAAGCAGGAGAATGGACTAAGAAGGCAGAGAACAGACAAGGAGGTGACAGGAAGAAAAGGAACCAAGTAGAAACAAAGAGAATGATAGAAAAGAGGAAATTTCTGGCACAGAAATTCCAGAAGGTGGGGATACTATTTATACTGGCAGCCCCCCCACCCCCACCCACCCACTCCGGCAACCCCACCGGGGGAAGATGAGATCGTAAACCAAGGTGCCGTATACTAAAGCACGCAGAATATCCTGTACACATGTAAAAAAAACAACCAACAACAACAACAACAAAAACCCATTCACTTTTCACACAAGAATAAGCCAGCGTTGGCCGACAAGACAGATGACACGAACGTACCCAGCATGCACCCTGGAGGTGGATAGACTACGCCAGGATCAATTTACCCAAGACGCACTGTCTGAAAAATTAAGTGCAGTGCCCAAACAACTTCTAAAGAAGTTTAGAAGTTTCCTCCGTGCGGATGCCGGGGGACTGTCGGTATAAATGCCATCCCCACCTTTCGGAAATTCTATACTAGGAATTCCCTCTTTTCTATCCCTGTCTGTGTGCCTTGCTGGGTTTTTTCGTCCTGTCACCTCCTTCTTGTCTATTTTCTGCCTTCTTGGTCCAATCTCCTGACTTTTTTTGTCCCCAGAAAGACGTAAAACATAATTCTCTCACTCGAGGAAGAGGGGTGCACTGGGCCTGACTTGTCAGGTGCTTAACAGCAGTGCAGCGCATTTTCGCTCATACGACAGACAACAATAGTTGCTGTCTGAGCGTTCAACGACGAAGAAGAAGAAGAAGCTAGAAGTCCAGTCAAGTGAGCAAGCAAGTGCCCATTAGTGCGTATAACCCCGACAAGCACACGTACAAAATCACACGAAACTGTCGGCAGCAAAACGAATAATTTATTCCTTGTTACACTATTATATATATATATATATATGTATACAAATGAGCGTTGAATACAGCTTGAAGTTTGGAAAGCGCTGTGTTGACAGTCTTTTCTCTCATAGACATGCACACTTACTTGTATGCCCCACACGTATTGCAAACAGAGGCTACATTATACAGGATGTATACGTTCATTTTCAACCAACTGGTTCAAGGTTCTCAATATTATATACTGGAACTGTGCTCGAATGAGCACGTGCGCGCGCGCGCACACACACGCACACACACACGCGCGCACGCGCGCGCAGGCACACACACACGCGCGCGCGCGTGCAGGCACGCACGCATGCACGCAGGCACGCACTCAGAGATTTGTCATAACGCTATTCGTGAGCGTTGTCTGTCTGTCTGTCCGTCTGTCTGTTCGTCTCTCTCTCTCTCCTCTCTCTCTCTCTCTCTCTCTCCTTCTTCTTCCTCTTCTTTTCCTCAATTAGAAAAGGTTTATTCTCTCTCTCTCTCTCTCTCTCTCTCTTCTCTCTCTCTCTCTCTCTCTCTCTCTCTCTCTTCCTCCTTCTTTTCCCCTCAATTAGAAATGATCCATATGTTCATTCTCTTCTCTAATCTTTTGGTCTCCTCTCCTCTCCTCTCTTTTCTCCTATTCTGTGGTCTCTGTCTCTGTCTCTCTCATCATTCATTTTATCTCTCAAAGATAGAGGAAATAATCGAGATAAATATGAATTCTATGACAGAACTGGAATATCACAGTGAGCCAGCACATTGTCCGTTTCAAATCGGTCATTTAATAAGTGAGCATGTGGATTGTTACATGGCAAAAGTGCCTTTCATACAGTGAAGAAGGGGGGGGGGGGGGGGGGGGTAGAAGATTACATTTTTTCTTCTTTAAAGCTTGATGCAGAAACTGCTAAAAGTGTTTCTGCAGTTGTTTATCTACTCACCCACACACACACAACCACCACCACCTTTCCAATCATGATCGATTGTATTATATATTTTTATGGCAAAAAAAGTTTTACACGCACACGCACACACATGCGCGCGCCCACACACACTCCTTTTAATTATGCAGGGGAGATAATTTGCTCCTGCTAGTAATCTCTTTACCATTCATTAATTATGCATTTATTTTATTTTCAGCAAGTAAAGTGATTTGTTTTTGGATTTCATATCTTTGCTGTTCTTCTCTTTTCCCTCTCTTATTTTTGTTCAAAGATTACCCAATGCCCTTTCAGCCAATAAAATGAGTCAAAATGGCTGTTCTGAGCTCAAAATCCATTGGGTTTCTGCTCTGTGTTGTGGTCCCGCTAGTATTTGAAAACAGAGAAGTTAGTATACCCAACACAAAGTTCTTTTTTTAAGATCAGATTTTCAGTTTTTCCATTGTGCAAAATTAATAGAACGACATCCGTAGGCTAAGGAGGACTGAAGTGGGAATCTTTGCTTTCCTGTTATTACTGTGATGTCCATCACAAAGTATGGATAAGATGATTTTTTTTTAAAAAGACATAATTGATATGTACATGGCAATATGAACCTCTACAATCGGCTTCAAACAGTCGCCTTCATAATTTATTGTCACATAATTATATATATTCGTCACAATAGCTGCTTTAATTACCCTGCTACTCCTACTTATTCTGCTGCACAGGTTGAAGGTTGGTATTTTATGCTATTGTAGACTACATTTCAAAAATCGTGTCTCGAAATATCAACCTAAGTTGAACTTTCGTGGCTTGGTATCTGTCTCAGTATGATTTTGTATTTCATTGTCGACATGTTTATGCATCTTCTGGTAACAGAAAAGAGCAAACTGATTTTCTTGTACTTTTTATGTACAGATTTTAAGGGCGTTTTGATGGTTCATACTACAGGTTCCTTATACGCCACAAATTCCATTCATCCATTCTTCATTCATGCTTGAGCTGACAGTAAACACAAATACTGCATGATAATTCTATCACCGAGTCTTTATCCGGACACTGGTCAGAATGGCGCCCACATTCTACTTGTTCAAGTCCTTGAAATGAGCTTGCATTCTTTCCATAAGCTTCTTTTGAATGGAGACAATGATTTTCGTAACCACAAAAACAACCCCACTCGGTCCTGTCACTTCAATGTGGTTATGAAACTCGGTGGAATCCTTTTCTGTCTTCTCCTCCTCTGCTAATCCTCTACCGGATGTCGTCATTCTATTGTCGTCTGCTGAAACCTTGGAAGTGATTTTGTCTGTTGACAATGGCTGTTCTTGTGGGTTGTCAGTCTGTTGGGGCTTTTCCTCAGACGACAAGGAGGTGAGTGGCTTTAACTGCCACTTCAGCTGAACTGGAAAAAGAAAAAGATCATGATTGAACATTGTGGATCATTTTCTGCCAAAAGTAAAAGATATGGAAAATGGATTAAATGGATTAGACAGAGAGGTGTGTGAAAGAAAATCAGGCCACCACACTTTTACTAAATAGTCTAACAAGTAATGACTTAATTAATATATTGCTGTGATTTAGGATGAAGCAACATGAGCATACAAGTTGTGCACCATGGATTGTATCAATTTTGGCATGACGACTTTGAAGTAGAGTTGATCCCCGAATTCGGAATTTGGCTAAATTAAAGGTGGATAAAAATGGTTCCATACGCAAAATCTCATCACTGGTGAACCTCAGAGCTCTAGCCGAGGAACGAAAAAAAAATAGAGTTGTTCAAACTGAAAAATGATATGCCTATAGAGAAGAGTTGAGTGACACAATGGTATCTAAACAATGAACAAGAGATCTTTTTGTGTAAAAACATACAGCAGTGACATGTACCATAAAGCCTATTTCAAGCCATTGATAAGAACGATAACCTCAGCCGCCAGCCTGCATACAAGCAAACGACTGATAGATGACCTGGCAAATGGATGTATGCATGCAGTAGAGGCAGGCCCACCAAGGTCAGATACTACCCATCGTTCACATTTACAGACAACAACAAAGGAGTCCAGACAAGTGCACACCTATACACATTAACTCAGTTTATAGCAGCCAGGGTTGGCCAGTCTTGAACATGTCTGACACAACAAACACACGACCAAGCATTAGGCCTACAGATCTTGGCTTCACCACCCTTCTTTAAAAATGGCAATCACAACTTGACACCAAAGCTATAACTTTTGCATTCTTTTGTCCGTTTGGAGCATGTGTAGCACATTCAAAATATTTTTAAAAGCTCGTTCAGTTTGAAATATTGTGACAACACACACACACACACACACACACACACACACACACACCCGCGCGCGCGCGCGCACACACACACACACACACACACACACACCGCACACACACCGCACACACACACACATTTTTTTTCTTAATCTGTCTCTCTACCTGCCTCCATGCTTGCCTGCCTTCATGTCTATCTGCCTGTCTGTCTCTCTGTCTATCCATCTGCTCATCTATCTGCCAGTCTGCCTGCCAGGTCTGTCCATCTGTCTGTCCACCTGCCTGTCTGTCCACCTGCCCATCTGTCCTCCTGTCGGTCCATCTGCCCATCTGTCTTCCTGTCTGTCCATCTTCCCATCTGTCTGCCTGTTTATCCATCTGCCTCTCTGTCTGTCTGCTTGCCTGTGTGTTTACCTTGGTGTACATTTCCGGCTGGCACAATGTCTATGGTGATGGTGGAGGTGGCGGGGTCACAGCGCATGCGTGCAGTCGATATGACGGTGAAAGGGACTTTTTCCACCCAGTCAAACTCCTTCACTGTCGCTCCCCCCTCTTCTTCAGTCTCCGAGTTCTGCCGGATTTCTGTGCTGTCATCAGGGGGAAAAAAACAGATTCAATTCAATTCCTCTTTATTATCTCAGAGACAGAAAATTCCAGCGGGTTACCAACCATTCATTTTTAAAAAATCAGTGAACATGTAAACTTAATATTTCGGAAACAGCACCACAAAGACAGTATCCGAACATACAACACTATCACAGTCAAAAATTACGTTCTGTCCACCAAAATACAAGAGTGATTACGGAACTCCTAACCCTGTGGCCACCCAACTGAGAAAGCACCACGCCTACCCTGTTTCCCTTTATATAAACACACACTACACACACACACACACACACACCACACACACCACTCACTCACTCACTCACTCACTCACACACACACTCACTCACTCACACTCACTCACTCACTCACACACACACAAACACAACACACTCACTCACTCACTCACACACACACACACACAACACACACCACTCACTCACTCACACACTCATTCACTCACACACACCACTCACACACCACACATACACTCACATCACTCACACTCACACACTCATTCACTCACACACCACACATCACACACACACACACACACACACACACACACACACACACTCATTCACTCACACACTCACACTCACACACTCATTCACTCACCACACACACTCTCACACACCACACACACACACACTCACTCACTCACACACACAACACTACACACACTCTCACACACACCACACACACAAACACACACCACACAAACACACACACACACCAAAAAAAACAACAACCACAAAACGCACACATAACACTACCAACCGAAACCATTACCGCCAACACCACCATCTTCACCACCACACCCCCTTCACCTCCCTGAACAGTCTGGTTTAATGGCGACTCTCTCTCTCTCTCTCTCTCTCTCTCTCTGTCTCTGTCTGTCTGTCTGTCTGTCTCTCTCTCTCTGTGTCTCTCTCTCTCTCTGTCTCTCTCTCTCTGTCTGTCTGTCTGTCTGTCTCTCTCTCTCTCTGTGTCTCTGTCTCTCTCTCTCTGTCTCTCTCTCTCTGTCTGTCTGTCTTGCTTACCTTTCGTTTTCTCTTTTATTGTTTAGTTTTTGTTTTCTTAATGAAACGACTCTGCTATAGCCAAACTTTGCGTAGATACTTTCCACTGAGTATCACTTCCATTTGATATCTATTGCAGACGTAGGCCTATACACACGCGTGCGCACGCACGCAGGCTCGCACACATATGCACAATATATATATATACATATACACAATATAGTATATATATATATATATATATATATATATATATATATATATATATAATGCGCGCGCGCGTGTATGCACGTATGCACACACACACACACACACTCATACATACACACGCACACACACACTACACACACACACATACACACACACACACACACTACACTACACTACACACACACACACACACACACACACACACACTCACTACATTACACACACACACACACACACTACACTACACACACACACACACACACACACACACACACACACACACAGAATGCAAACCCAACCTGTCTACCAGACAAATAATTACAACGATCAACAGACACAGACAGACAGACAGACGACAAAACCCCTACGCGACAGGCGAGAGAAGAGAAGAGAAAAGAACAAGAACAAGAAAAAGAATATGGCGATAATGGACACTGCCTCAGTCAGGCGTGTCCATTCAGTTCTGTTTATCTCATCATCGTACCTTGGTGTGCTGTGTTCTGCCACAGCCACAGAATGGCACGGCACAGAATGGCGTGAATGGTGTGATAAGAATGGCACGCCACCGCCG
>CM054147.1:13908694-13916194 GCA_028751875.1 Rapana venosa
TTAGAATGGCTCACAGACTTCTTGCTTTATCAGTTTTTTGATGTCAGATCTGTTTGAAATCTCTCTTTTAGGTTGATTCGTTTCTGTGACCTGTTTCCATGATGTTGGTTTAAATTAAGTGGTAGCACTCTTGTAATGATAAAGGCACGAGCAATGTTTGCTGATTTCCTGTCATGCTTTGGCACCTCTTTTAGCAGCTTCTATCAGCCCACTCATTGGAATGATCCACTGTGTGAAAGCTCACCAACAGAAAGTGTCTTGGTGCCCTTTAAGGTTAAAAGTGTTTGACATGGATTATCGATAATCAATGTTCTGAAGTTTTCTTGTACCAAAGGATTTTTATAAGCATTCAATACCGTCTTAGAATCAACACTACAATAACGATTTGAAAGATACACACAATGGCAATCAAGAACATAATTTTAGAAGCCTTTAAGACTGCTACTAATTCCGTCCGTAAAAATCGGAATGTTTACCAACTTGAGTAATGATTTTTACAATTTTTAAATATGGTATAACAAAAGATGAACTGTTTCTTGATTATCCTGACGTGATACATCTGTATAAATTTGTATAAAAATGTTGAAAAATATTATGATGGATGTGGGATCGATCATCAGAAACCATAATATCAGTTTCTCAATTCTTTTTTACATTAGTTACCTCTATGTCGAAGTGGGCTCTATTATTCTTCCACGATGAACAAGGTAATATCGCCTCTCGTGTGGTCCTTTCTGTGTTGATTGACATTAGATTGTTCTACTCAGTATCGCGACACATATGTGTTAATGGGCAGTTAGGAAGATATATCTTTTGCTCTTATCGGAACTGTTGTTCAGATTTTACTTCTACTTCCTAAAGAGATGAAATTTTCAGTCGTTTCTGTTTATAAGAACAGTTTTCAGCACATGCCAGTTGACGGGTAATCATCCAAAGGCAATGTACCAACAGTCATGTACGTTCCCAGAGTGATGAATGATCGGAAGACTCCAAGTGCACGCCTGTTAGCTTGGCAGTCTAAACTTTGTAGCTTTATAGTACATGAGTTTTTGGAGCGCTCTGAAAAAGGATTTACTTGACCGCGTACGATAATTTCGAAAGAACAAGAGTGTAGTTAAACATTTTAGATTAATTATGTCTTGTCCCTGAAAATGTTTACTTATTATCTTCAGTAAGTTTATGCATCTTTCTTGCTTTGTTAATAAGTGCCTCAATATGTGTATGCCAAGTTAGCTTTGAAGTTTGAATAACAACTAGAACTTTTATTGTATTTTTTGTATTATTTTTTTCAGTACCAATCTTAAATCTGTAACTCCTCGGATTCTGCCATTAATTAAAAAGCACAACATGAGTTTTTTCTTGTGGACAAAGGTAAATCCAGTTTCAAACTTATATTTTTCGATGTTATCATGCTGGTTTTGAATTATACCTTTTTAGGGTAATTTAACGCTCTTTTTGGAGTATTAGTTTCATAGTAAAATTCATCCACATGCATATATCATCCGCATATTGTACTTAAGATGATATCCTTCTGTTTAAATTCATTGGAAGATCATGCAGCATGATATTAATAGGAGAGGTTGCTATCACAGACCCTGGGGGTGTCCCCATATGAAGCGATCAACACTTGAAATTGAATATGTTTAGTACTCTTACTTGAATTTTTTCTGTCTGTTTAAAATAATTTTGATTGTTTAAATATACTTGTGCCCAGAACACACCCACATTCTTAAGTTTACCTAATAATTTAGCATGCCAAACTGTATATGCCTTTCTTTAATATCAAAAAATTGGTGCTAAGAACATTCTTTATTTTGCAATCTGCCATTTATATTTGTGTTGATAGTTTAACCAAAATTATCTATGGCAGATCTATTTTTTGGAAAAACTGCTGTTTGACAGGATTATTTTATTTTCATGGCAGAAATACATCGCTTTTTAGTATAATTCTTTCCATTATGTCTTTCTTGCCAGTTTGACGGAGGTCAATAGCAATTGGTCTGTAGCTGGTTTTGTCAGATTTAGGCTTTCCTGTTTATGAACTGGACTGACCAATGGAATCATTTCCACTTTTACTGGCATACCTCCTCAATCCACATTTATTTGAATAGTTTTGTGGAGTAGATAAATGGGGGAAAAAAAAATGGTTGTGTAAATGTTTTCAACATGTCATTAGGAACTGCATGACCCGACCGACCGTTTTCTTATTAGTAAAGAGTTAGTAACGCAATCTCTTACTTTCGTCCAGTGATATTGGAGCCATTAATGCACGTCACAACATGGCTACAGTAACCAGCTGCTGAATTTTGCTGTGTGCTTTAAAACAAGTTTGTGTACTTACATGACTAAGACTCGTGTGTCTACGATCAGCATTCGGGGTTGCTCGGAGGCCCATACAAAAGTAAATAGTAAGGGGCCTAGACTGAACATGAGTGGCAAAGGGTTCCTAAGCAAAAAACAGCAGGGAATCAAAAACGGTTCGGTGCAGTCTAACTGGTAACCAGTGACGACAATTACTGTTCCTGACCACCCAAGCTGACAAGTGTCCTTGGCAGACCTAAAAGCAGGTGATCATGTCACTCTTTGATAAGATCAACTCTTTGAGGAAAACTTGTGGCTGACCAGGGCCATCTTCTAGTTCCCACTGTGCCGTCCACAAGAGAAGAAGGCCTGCAGAAACGCAGCTTGGTGCCAGGGGACACTGACTGGGACACAGACCTGATTACCGGCTTCCACTTCCTTTTCCGCAACCACATATGCGATGTCATAAAGGAGTGCCATCATCACCCAGCACTGACAGCACCAGAAAAGGTCAGTGAAAAAAGAAAAGCAAAAGAAAAATCACTTGAGAAGCCAGACCCCTTTACGTAAAAATATGCTTTTGTGTGTCGAAAAGGAATTGGCATGACGTCAAATCAAGTTCTAAGCTGGAAGGATTGAATACTTCTGGTTTTCGCAGTGCTGTTAGCTCATTGAATCTATTCTAGGCGGAGCGAGTCAACAGAATCGGGTAGGTATGTCACTATGGCTTTAATGTTAAAAAAGTTATAACATCTGAATTAGCCAAATCTCCCCTTAGTGGATTGGAAGATTGATGCCAAGGAACACACAGCGTGCATTGTTATCCACTGGCAGGTATCAATGTTCTGAAAACCAAGATCCACAGTAAGGCAGTCAGAAATGTTCACATGTAAAACATGTAATGACCTCTTTTCCTGACACCAAATTGTTCTCAGCAAAATTGCACCCCGTAAAAAGATGTCAATCTTCAGAATGAAAGCGCTGGAGTTAAGAGCTGTTATTGTTCTGAAATGTTTAATTTATAAAAAATGTTTCCTTCATTTTTCCCATGCCCAAATAAGACAAACTACAAACCATTTTCTAGGACTCCTGCATCTGAACAACCCATGGGTCCAGCATTCTTGCCAAAAACATCGGAGGCATGTTGCATGCTTTAGTCTGGGAAAAGCCCAAGAGGGAAACCAAGACGTCGGACGTCGGGTTTACAACAAAATGTTTTACCAGTCACCCAGACACCACGATGTCTCTGAAAAAATTACGTCTTACAGCCGCTCCAGCTCAGTGGCCGTTTCCTTACGGAGTGTAGACTACCCTGTTCACTTGGTTCTGGAGGACAGCTGTGACAGCACAATTACTTTGAGGTGCTGAGAACTGTGACTGGTAGTTTGTTCATCAACTTGTAGTGCAATAGCTTAGCTGTGGTGGATGTTTCGTTTTTAATCATATCCACAGTTTAGATTAGCTGCTATACTTGATCAGTGTGCAGTGTTAATTTTTCGCATAAAGAGCGAAGATTTTGGGACACATAATTAGTTAATCTTAATTTGTTGAATATTTTGCTTTTTTGCAGTTTAGAGTTAATTGCTGTCTTTTTCTATCTTTTGTTGTTGATATTTTTAAAAAATGATTTCGTATTTTTTAATGCCTTTTTAACCAGACCGGATCTAAAAAGTCCACGTATTGAAAACTAATGCAGTGGTTCGATAGATATATTCCACTAATCTACATTATCTAATCCAACATCTTTCAAACAATAAATACCCAGTCCTTGTGTTACAATCAAACTGAATGTACCAGGAGCAAAACTACACTAAGCTGCTGGTTACTATTATCCCACTGTCCATCAACAGGTGGATGCTTGCTACCAAAATCAGTGCAGCTATTCTACATTGAAAGAAGGGGTGGTATTTTACTTGCTCATTGTCCCCTCCCCAGTGCCTAACCAGGTCCTAGGGATATACACTCAATGTGCAGCACGCATAAAATTTGGGGAGGAAAAATTTAAATAATTAATACGGTTTTGTATACCTACATAGGGGCCTAATGATGATGAACATCTGAATGGATACACACCTTAATATAATGATAAAAGTGGTCTATAGCAGGAGATTTTAATGCACATGCTCCTTTTTGGGATAATGCGGTGTAAAAATATCTCTAATCGCTTTGTAGAAAACATAGTTGATTCCTGCTGTTCTTACTAAATGATGGCAGTTGTTAATAGAATTCCCGACATTGCTAGTCACAGAGCATCAGCCTTAGATCTATCACTTATATCTCCTGCATTAGCTCCAGAATGTGAGTGGTCAACGCACAATGACACCCTTGGCAGCGATCACCTGCCTGTCATTACAACGCTTAGTGGACTAACAGCTTCCTGTGACACCCAGGAAGACAAAATTCCAAAATTTAATTACAAAAAAGCAGACTGGAAAAAGTTTGAAACATCCTTGAAACTTACAACATAGACAGCTTTGACACTGACAACATAGACCATTTATATTCCAGTTTTACTGAGACAATTATTCATGCTGCCACTTTGTCTATCCCCAAAATAAATACCCTAAAAACAAATAAACATCTGGGAAATATCTGGTGGACACCAGCATGTGAGGGAAGCAGTTAAAAACAAATGCTTATGTATAAGATTTATTTAAAAGATAAAACGTCAGAAAATAATGTAAAACAAAAACAAGCAAAAAATTACTGTAACCTTGTTGTAGCTCAGGCTAAGAGAGAATTTTGGACTTCTTTTTGTACCACTGAAATTTCAAATCATAAAGATCTTAAAAAGGTTTGGGATAAATATCATGAAATGAAAAAAGGTGTTAGTTTACCAACTTGTCCAGTGCAATTGGAGAATAAAGAATTTCCATCAAACATAGGAAAAGCAGAGGCATTTGCAGACATTTTTTCTGAATCAATGCGACTTGAAGGCTTGTCACTTAAACGCAGGAACTACAGAACAGAAGAAGAAAGTAAAACAGAACGTACTGACCCAGTCTCTGGCAAGCGTGTGTGTGTGTGTGTGTGTATGTGTGTCTGTGTGTGTGTTGTGTGTGTGCGTGCGTGCGTGGCGTGCATGCGTGCGTGCGTGTGTGTGTGTGTGCGTTCGTGCGCCCTGCCAACTCCTGCCATGAACTCATACTTTCTGTATTTCAGATGACCTACAGCCCATTCTTTTTTTTTTCTTTTCTTGTCTTATTTTCTTTTCTTTTCTTGTCTTATTTTCTTTCTCCAATTAGCAGCTGTCTCTTAAACCATCATCATATTCTGCATGTCTGCATCCTATCCCGATCAGAATGAAATCATTGTGCTGTGACGACGTCCATTATTAGTGGCTGGCACCTTCCGCTCTCCTCCACTGCTCCATGACAAGGCAATTACTTCCCTTGACAGGTGGCGCGATATGAAAAATGTCTGCTGTCATACAGGGAAATGGCAAGCGACTGTGAACGGATGTCTGCACGACTTTTATTTCATGTTCTTTACAGCCCTGCCGACCACCAACGCCATACCAGAGCTGCTACATTGTTCTGGACATGGCAGATGTTGCATCACCCATCTATTCACGTAATGAAGTTCAACAGTGATAGATACTTATTCTCTCAGATATTAAACGACGTTAACCTGCTAAACAAACATCTGTTGCCAATAGAGTGAAGCCTGTGTGTGTGTGTAAATTATGACAGGACTATTATAAGTGTCCTGTCATGGTTATGCTTGTGTAGGGTTGTTTGGTTGGGGGTGTTGTTGTTTTTTGGGAGGGGGGCATGACACTTTTCTTGAATACATTTTGTTTAAACCATAAACAAACAAAACCAGCACAAACAATGAACATTAGATGGCAGATTACCTTCACTTGTCTATTCACAATGCCCTAAGACAAGCGAAACCATGCCACGCTGAAGACGTCAGCCAATCCGATCAATCTATCATCCTCAGATTACAACAACAAATCACAGCCACCACCCCACCCCAAGTTGAAAAACGACAAAACGCAAAGAAGAAAAGCGTCATTAAGCGGTAAGAGAAAAATTAAGATCGGCAAGAAACGCCTAGATATACGCTAATAATTTAAACCCTTTAGAAATAGTTGTTTTGGAAAGGGGAGAAGTTATCTCGGACATAATATGTCCAGGAGTGTACAACTGAAATGGAGGTAGAACGCTTTCTGGTGTGTTTAATTTTTCCATCACAAGCCTCCAAGAAGAAAGAACTCGTATAGGAAAGTAATACGCGATAATAAAACACAGAACTTCGACACGATCAGAAGACACAAGCAGACCAGAACAAAATATCTAAGAGTCAGTGTACATAAATGTCTAACCTTTTTTTATTATAAATTAATCATTAAAAGTCGATGCAAACATGTTCAGTTTATGATACAAATTCGGTAAAAACTTTTTAATAATTGTACGTTTTGCAATGAACTAAGTGTGCAGAAAATGCAAATATTTAACACTGAAAAGTGTAAATATACATCAACATAATGATGAGGTTATGAAATGCAATAAGCAAAACAAAACACAAAAAAGCACCACATTAAACATAGCAATTCATAGATAGCAATGGGCTAATATGGTACATAAATATGTAGCTACGCTTTAGCTTTTATATGCACTCAATTTTATTGACTACGACTCAGCAGAGACTTCCGATTTAGGGACTGACAATTATGCAGGCACGACAGATCCGGCTACTAAGAAAGAGATGAAACAGACAGACATACAGACAGGCAAACAGACAGACAGGCAAACAGACAGTCAGGCAGACAGACAGACAGACAATCAGGCAGACAGACAGACAGAACAGCCAGGCAGACATACAGACAGGCAGAAAGACAGAACAAGAACTCGAACTCGAATATTTTAATGAACAGACAGGCAGACAAGACATAAACAAGGCATAACATAAAGATATTGGCGGCTAACAGACATGTATGTATGTATGTATGTTAGTCCGTCGTGTTCGACGATGACCTCCAAAACAGCAGAGGATGCAGCTGCTGTTTCGGAAATTGGGCAGAATATAGGCTAACAGACAGGCAGGCAAGTAGGCAGACAGACATAAACAAGACATAACAAGACTTTGGCGGCTAACAGACAGACATAACATAGCCAGACAGACAGATAGACATGCAGACAGACAATCAGACAGACAGATAGGAGCACATCACATTACAAGATGATGTCAGCT
>CM054147.1:13918694-13921194 GCA_028751875.1 Rapana venosa
CTCTCTGCTTTCAGGGAACTACTCAGGACTGGAAAAAAAAACCCTACCTGTCAACGTTTCAGATTAAATACAGTTTTCAGAGGAAAGCGTTAGCCCACGCAGATCATTCCATTTCTGCACCACCACAGCGGTCAGCTAATCACTCACTATTCAGAGGTTGACCAACAGTATATCCTGGTGTGCTGGTCAGACCTTGAGTGCATGCTGGGTATATTCGCGTTTCAGAAACTCATCGAACACTAACTTGCAATCTTCACATCAAAGTCTTTTTTAATAATTATTTTCCCCCTTCCTCAATCAGAGCCCCGTTGTTCACCTATGGGCTATGGCGAGATTGTGTGTACATATGCCACCATTTTGCCCACCATTAAGGTAGCCGCATTCCGACTTTGAGGATGGTTTCTAAACACAATATCAGTGTGCATGCGTTTTCAAAATGTTGTTACCTATTCCTACTGGCACGCAAAGGCCTACTCTTGCGAAAGGTAAAACTGGATTTAACGTGTGCGCAAGATGTTCTGAGTGTGTTGGCACTCGGAATTTCGATTCACAGACTCCCCTGAATGACTTTTGAGGGAGTAAGTCCGCACTGATGTTAACTCCAAGGGGAAGTGTGGGGGGGGGGGGGGGGGGGGGGGGGGGGAGGATCCCTTCAAACGGCATCTCGAAGATGGCTCGAACTCGTGCCGTCAAATCGCGAGCTCAATGCCTTAACCACTAGGCTACCCCCCCCCCCCCCCCCCCCCCCCCCCCCCCTCCCCCTCTCCGCCTGCAAGAAAGTCTGAATGAAGACTGTTTTGAGTGCTGGGGCAGTACAATACCTCAGAAATACAATATCTTTAGCAGGCAAACTTTACCTTACACACGCATGTAAAGAAAGAGATGGCTGTTAAGGTCTTAGCAGCTGCACGCGTAAGATGACCTAGGAGATCGTGAACATTCCCACACTTCATCAAACAGGCGCAACCGACTGAGAATCAAACCAGTAACACCAGGACCATTTCCATTACAGGCCTGTCGCCTTAACCACTCGACTTACACACTGGATAGATTTTTTAAACAATCTATTATTCACTTCTTACCGGGCAACATGCGCGTCTCAGTGTACAACACACTTCAGTGCTCTCTCTGTCCATCTCATTCCAGAACACTTCGTAAACTCCGCTGATCTTCGCGCTTAGCAGAATGTTGGTAATTGTCAGTTTTCTGCTTGCCCAATAGAAAACGCACTCTCTAGCCTTCCTCCTTCCTCTTCCCTCCCCTCAATGCTCCAACACCCCCACACTCATTCTTACCTGACTAGATTACAACCTTTCATACGTGTCTATTCATATTTTGAGATACAAACAACAAGGTGATTGTAAGGTGTACCGTTAACACGTGCATACTTGAGGGATGTGGAAAATGAGATATAATCATGCCGCTGCCAAGATGGCACAAAGTCTTCGCCACCAGACAACGCAGGATAACATAACATAGCATAACAACCATCATGTTGGGATCTCATAACAGCCATCATTTTGAGATAACATAACAACCGTCATTTTGAGATAACATGATAGCCCCCATTTTGAGATGACACAACAGCCATCATTTTGAAATAATACGATTATAACAACCATCATTTGAGTGTTGCTTGATGCGGAGGGCTTTTCTTTCTTTTCTTTTTTTTACCTATGTTTTTATTTGTTATTTTTGTTTGTGTTTGTGAAGAGGTTCTTCTTGGCTTGCTTGTTGTCTTCTTTGGTCTTTTTTGCTTTGTTTGTTAATTTTTGCTTTGTTTTGATTGGGGTGGGGGGTAAGGGGAAAGGAGGGGGGGGGGGGGGGGGTTAATGGCATAGTGGTTAAAACAATGTACTCTGATATTTATGATAACTAAGATGCGGGTTCAAATCTCAATAACGCAGTTCGTTTGAGATTTTTTCCCCCTGGAGTAAACAGTGGTACTGACTCCACTCCCGTCAACATTTTTAGTTTAGGTTAAAAACCTCCCTCCCTTTCTGAAATTAACAGACAAGGTCAGCTATAACCAGCGACATCTTTAGGCTACACACTGGTATTAATTTGGGGGTCATGTAGTATCTTGTATAGAGTGCGAGTGTAAAAAAATGTTTTCACAGAATTTGTTAAGCATGAAAAAAGGGACTGTGCACTTGTTTTGGGGATTAGTACATAGAGCAATACCAGGTAGTCACGAGAAAGTTGGAAATAATCATCAAATGAGGATTGCCTGTATACCTACAGCGTTGACCCCGCGCATGTATATCACGGTAAGGAAGCTAGCAGACGACAAAGGACTGAGGGGGTACAGTGTTTGCTGAAAAATTGTAAAAATTCAAACCTACCAAATTTGTTCAAAATCACATGAGATTTAAGTCAGAGGCTAGTCTTTCACCAAAAGTGGTTTTTATTTATATGGATGCCTTAGTACGTGCGGTATGAATATAAGAATCACTAGAAAAACAGAAGGAAAAGAGTGATTTTTTAATACCGCGGTGCA
>CM054147.1:13926194-13928694 GCA_028751875.1 Rapana venosa
AGAGTTTGTACCCCCAGACCAAAGCCTTTGTCAGTTATTGGCGCAGACTAAATGCAGAGGCCTATATATTAAAACATTATGCTGTAAAATGCTATATTGTGAAATGTTATGTTAAGATTGTACTTCAACCATAACAAACCCTTAGCATAACACCCTGCACACTCCTTCAATTAAAATCAAGGGAGAAAAAACTCTCTGAAGTTTGAGTATGGCTACCTACCTATGTGGCGAGGTGTTTGAAAAACAAAAAGTCATACACGCAAACTTCTCATCCAGTGTGTACTTGTAATCTCTCACAAGGATTACCCAGGTAGGATGAGAGTGAATCATCAGAGTGCATTATTCTAGGTGATCTCTCGTGGTGTCAAGCAGGTGAACGCGAAACAACACCAACAAACAACAACAACAACAAAACTGACATCACAACTCCCAACAACCTTTGTTGACAGCAGGGGATCAGATGCAGATCCTATAGAGCTGCCACAGAAGAAGTAAACTGCAAGAACGTTCACAAACACACACACACACCAACCAACTCCTAAGACTGTGAGAGCTACACTAGTATTATAGGCCTAGGCACGTAACGTGACTGTGAGTGTCTTATCCACCACACGCCAGCAGACGCCTTCAGCAAACCAGCCACGGTGTCCCTTCCTCCTATCTGTAGTGTAGTGTGGAGTAGTGTCTGAGGCTGCCTATAGCCTATAAGGCAACTGCTGGGTTAGGGGAGGTCCACAATGGGGGATTTCTGGGCGACCTGCTTGTGAATGGAGAAGTGTTAAGCTGTTGAACAAACTGTAAGCCACGTTCCCCATTCAACTGGCTCGAGTTTCTCTGTCTCCCGCAGAGCCTCTGTGTGTGTGTGTGTGTGTGTGTCCGTGTGTGTGTGTGTGTGTGTCTGTGTGTGTGGTTGTGTGTGTGGTTGTGTGTGTGTGTGTGTGTGTGTGTGTGTGTGTGTCTCGATCGTCTGGTTTTCCCTCCAGTCTCATTCAGTTCACTAAGAGACAAGTCTTTTTTTTTATTTTAAAGGAGACAGGAAGTTTGAATTACGTTCAAGGTTTGAAAGCGATACAACTATGCTTGTATATCACAGGTATTATTATTATTATTATTTTTTTTTTTTTTTTATACATTTTTATGGTCATCAGGGCAGTCAGGACTAAGCATGTTGTTTTGTTTTTGTTGCTGCTGTTGTGTGTGTGTGTGTGTGTGTGTGTGTGTGTGTGTGTTGAGGGGGGGGGGGGGGGGTCGTTCTCAACTAGAGCTCCATGGTTTACCAGTGGTCGTAGGGGAGCGAGGCGTCAGAGACCTCAGCTTCTCCAGGGGCCAGAATATTGAGGGCGGCGCCCATCTCCTCTCCCTCGCTGCTTTACCTTCCCTGATCCTAAAGAGGGCAGGTACCCATTTACAGCTGAGTGAACTGGGGAACTGTTCTGAAGCCAAGGCGCGCAAACGGTCACCCACCCAACTGGTAACCACGCTCGATGCTGCTTTTGTTGTTGTTGTTGTTGTTGTTGTTGAAAAGGGTTATTTCCCTTTGTTTCTACTGTGTGAGAGTATAAGTATTGGGTGGTTATTATTCAGATGTATCCCTACGGGCGGGGAATGGATAAAAATTAAAAAAAAGCACGCGAGTGCTTATTCATTATCCTCGAAATAAAAGAATTTGTCATTGTCATAAAAGAATTTGGTCATTAACCTTAGCTGGGGGAAAGCGAGTGCTCTGACCACTGAGCTATCCCGTCCCCTGGAAGGAAGAGCGAGATGATTATGTCCTGTCGACGTTACAGTCATTAGACAGCGGCGTTGTACCGCTGTACCGTTGTGCCACTGTTTCGTCTTCCTTGTCGAACACTAAGACACCAACTAGTGTTGTCTGTCATAAGATATAAGCCAAACTGCTTTGTGCTGCCGTTAAGCGTCCGACAAGTCAGGCCCAGAGCATCCGACCTCAACGTGGAAGAGGATTGTCTTTCTTGGGAAAGAAAAAAAGGCAGGAGAATGGACCAAGAAGGCAGAAAATAGACAAGAAGGATGTGGCCGGGAGAACAGGAACAAGGCAGACATAAAGAGAGGGAGAGAAAAGAGGGAATTTCTTTCACAGAATTTCCTGAAGGTGGAGAAGCTATTTATATTGACAGACCCCCCACCCCCACCCCGCATCCCCAAAAGCGAACTGTTTTAAGCAACAGAACAAGGGGAACAATTCGTTTGGGGTTGGGTGGGGGTTTTTTTGTCGATTATCAGTTGTTTACTTTACCTGCTGATGATCGCGACGCTTCTTTCAAAGCCGTTGAATAGTGTGAAGAATGACAAGTTTCCAACAAAAAACGACAGCTTAAAGGAATTCATAGATCTCGTGTGAAGGTCATAACCTCTGGCTGAAAAGCTAAATCAATCTCTCTTTCTCTCTTTCTCCGCGCACGCGCGCGCGCGCTCACACAGACACACACAGACACACACACACAGACACACACACAGACACAACACAGACACACAC
>CM054147.1:13931194-13948694 GCA_028751875.1 Rapana venosa
AAAATTAAGCAGGAAGTTTAACGCCATTACAATTGCAACAAGCTCTGCTGAGAAAATAGAAAAGTCTTTTCCAATGTAGTAAGACCTTTCAATTTTCAGAGCTGGAATTACAAATCCAGCACCTGCAACATTATCATCAAGTACAGAGCCGTCTGTATAGATTTTCAAATGATTATTGTGCGTGCGTGTGTATATGTGTGTGTGCACGCACGCACGCATACTCGCACGCGTGTGCGAACATGAAAGACTGCATTGCAAAAACTACATATTAATATCCGAACAGAAAGAAAGGAACACCAGCTGCCAAAAAGTTCAACCAGGTTTCGTTATAATAATTATTTGAAAACACCCCCCACGCCCACTTTTTTTCAAAAGAATGTCTATTGTAAACATCTGACATTTCTTTTCTATAGACATCCAAATATATTGAATTTTCACATCCTGTTGTGTTTTTTTAGTTTTTTAAAAAAAACACCACCCCAAACAAATCCAAAACAAAACAAAACAAAGATTCAGTAAAATAAATATCCTGTTTGCAAGAAATTGCGAACGCAGTTTAAAGCAGAAAGCGTAAAAATGATCAGTTCTTTGTTGTTGTAGTGTTTCATGTCCAGACAGTGTAACTGTTCAAATAAATAGCTGAATATTTTATTTTACCACTTGTATGTGTTGACTACCTAGAGTAAAGGCCTGTAGCTTTCCTAATGATGACTGAACACCTGTCAGGATGATTGAATGTGCCGTCTGCTCATTGCCATTCAGATCAACGCATTTGAATTTTGTCATTTTTATGTACCCCCTGTGGTGGGGCTTTAAAAAAAATATATTGTTGGGTTTTTCTTGTTGATGGTGGTTTATTTTTAACCCTTTTATTTTGTAAATGGAGAGGTTTGAAACAAAGTTCGGGGGGTGGGGGAGTGGGTTGTTTGGTTTGGTTTGGTTTGTTTAGAGGGCGTTTCTTTTGGGGATAGGGGATGGAAGTCGCTCAGTTGTCTGAGCATCAAAATAGCAATCTCAAGTGCCTGGGTTCAGGGGAAACAATCGCATACGCAAACATCTCACCACTGGTGAACCTCGGAGCTCGAGCCGTGGACCACCACCACCACCACCACCAACAACAACAACAACACCAAGAACACCAACACCAACACACCAACACCAACGACACCACACCACCACCAACACCACTACCACACCAACACACACCACAACAACAACACCAAGAACAACACCAACACCAACAACAACACCAACACCACCAACAACACCAACGACACCAACAACAACAACACCAACACCACCAACATCAACAACAACACCAACGACACCACCACCACCACCACCAACACCACTACCACCACCAACACCACCACCACCACCAACACCAACACCACCACCACCTCTAACAAAACCATACCAGGACCCAAATACCTGCACTTTACAACAAGGTTCTCATGGCAGCGGGTATGAAGACATCGAAATACCAGGATGCACGGGTGGGGTGCAAGGCGGCAGAGGTATGGGGGTGAGCATTGTAAGTGACAGATAAAATGTCACATTTCAATCTGTCAAGACGAGTCGTATGATAAACCAAGGTCCCGTGTGAAATATGCAATTTGCTACAGAAAATGCAAAAAGGTGTGTGTGTGTGTGTGTGTGTGTGTGTGTGTGTGTGTGTGTGTGTGTGTGTGTGTTGTGTGTTGTGTTGTGTGTGTGTCTGCGTCGCGCGCGCGTGTGTGTGTGTGTTTTAGTGTGTGAGTGTGTGTGTGTGAGTGTGTGTGTGTGAGTGTTTTAGTGGTGTGTGTGTGTGTGTGTGTGTGTGTGTGTGTGTGTGTGTGTGTGTGTGTGTGTGTGTGTGTGTGTGTGTGTGTTGTGTGTTTGTGCGCGTGCGTGCGTGCGTGCGTTAAATAAAATTCTTTTCCAATCAGATTCTTTTATTTTTCAATCGTTTTATTTCGTGTGTGTGTGTGTTCAATTTCCTTTAACGTCTCTTCACCATCTGTAATATTAGGAATATACATCACTGTACAATAGTGCATAGTGTGGGCAGTGCATTTTTAAGAAAACCTAGTGAACAGTGAACCCTAAAGACAAAAGGTGTGTGTGTGTGTGTGTGTGTGTGTGTGTGTGTGTGTCTTCAATTTTACGTCTGTTCACTTAAAGTGATATTAGACGGTGTGTGTGTGTGTGTGTGTGTGTGTGTGTGTGTGTGTGTGTGTGTGTGTGTGTGTGTGTGTGTGATGAGTGTGTGTGTGTGTGTGTGTGTGTGTGTGTGTGTGTGTGTGTATGTGTGTGTGTGTGTGTTGTGTGTGGGGTGTGTGTGTGTGTGTGTGTGTGTTTGCATCACTAGACTGCAGTGCATAGTGCGGACAGCGCTTTTTAAGAAAACCTAATGAACAATGAACTATAAAAACAAAAGAGGTGTGCGTGGTGAGTGCGTGTGTACGCGCTTGGGTACGCGTGTGTTGGGTTGCGGGAGGTGGGGGAGAGGAAGGGTGTAGGAGGAGGAGTGGAGGCCACGTGACAATCAGGAGGATGGATAAAAAGGAAATGGCATGAACATTTAAAATGCCGAAACAATCAGGAGAACAAAGCCTTCCCTTTGCCAGTGATGACCACTACTGTCAATGAGATGAAGGCCGCACCCCACATGTAAAGCTAGGCTTGAACTATAGACTACTTCCTGCTAAATATTTCTGCTTCTTTTCTTCTTTTTAAAATCTTTTTTTTTAAAGATCAGTTCCTGGTGTACTTCAGAGGCACTTTTTAGCCTCTTTCTTCTTTTTCTTTTCTATTGAAGTGTTGACGTAGTTCAGTGTTTTTGTGGGTCATCAGTTACTGCTGTTCTTGTTGTTAGTGATGGTGGTGATGGTGGAGGAGGTGGTGGTGATGGTGTGTGTGTGTGTAGTGTGTGTGTGTGTGTGTGTTGTGTGTTTTCAATTCTTCAATTTAGCGTGTGTGAGTGAGTGAGTGGGTGAGTAAGTGAGTGAGTTTGTGCGTGTGCGTGTGTGTGTGTGGTGTGTGTGTGTGTGTGTGTGTGTGGTGTGCTGGCGCGCGCGCGCGCGCGCGTGTGTGTGTGTGTGTGTGTCGGAATGTAAGGATGTTTTGGTTCAATATTTGGGTTTTTTTAATCACACAAACACTTTTTTTTACACTGGTAACTCTTTCGTGTACCAGCCTCTTCACCACAATAATCGTATACATGCGCGGGGGTCACTCACAAAGCAAGCAGCACTGAGACACAAGCAATCCGCAGGTCGCTTCCATCGTTCTCACTATCACCTGCCATGTTGTTGTTGTTGTTAGTGGTGGTGGTGGTGGTGGTAGTGGAGGTGGTGGTGGTGATGGTGTGTGTGTGTGTGTGTGTGTGTTGTTGTGTGTGTGTGTGTTGTGTGTGTGTGTGTGTTGTGTAGTGTGTTTTCAATTCTTCAATTAAGCGTGTGAGTGAGTGTATGTGCGTGTGTGGTGTTTTCTCTCCCCCCCAAAAAAACAACAACAAACAAACAAAACCCCCCTCACTGCATTTCCCTGTGGCCTAAAAAATTGTGGGGGAAATACCCCAAAAGTGTGGGTTTTTTACAGCTCTTTCTAAAACGAACAAGTTTGATCTTGATGTAACTAGATGCAGAGGCGGCACAGATCTCTTAAACTTACCAGCCCCAGAGCTCGGGAAAGAGGGAGAGGTGGGTCTCACAGTGCATGCTCGCTCGCGCACACACACACACACTCACAAACTACACACACACACACACACGCACACCACACAACAGAGAGAGAGAGAGACGACGCAGAAGACGACGACGACACAGAAGAGAGAGAGAGAGAGACAGACAGAGACAAAGACAGAAGAGAAGAGAGACGGAAGACAGACAGACAGAGACAGAGACACAGCAGACAAGACAGCAAACCAGCAGAACAAAAGACAGACGAAAGAAGACAGAGAGAGAGACGACAGAAGACAGACAGTCAGATAGCAGACAGAGACAGACAAGAATGAGTAGACGAGACAGAACAGACAGACGAGACAAGACAGACAGATAGACAGAGACAGGAGACGACAGACAAGAAGACAGACAGACAAGACAGAGTAGACAGACAGAGACGAGAAAAGAGCACAAGACAGAGACAGACACAGACCAGACGACAGACAGGAGACAGACAGGAACGACAGACACAGAAGCAGATAGACAACGACAGACAAAGACAGAGACAGACAGACAAGACAGACGACAGATGTGACAGTCAGACAGTGTGAGCATGATCGAGCATCAGACAGACCAGAGCAGATTGACTGATGCAGCAGAGACAGACAGACAGACGTGCAACAACAGCAGACACACACAGCCCTCGTCAAGTCATTCTACAACTGACAACAGACGACAGACATAGAGACGAGACAGGACAGACAACACGGACACTGCTAGAAATGACATTAGTCCGATGGCATTGAAGTATCACCAGCAGCACACGCTGATGACACTGACAGCACACGACAACAACAACAACTACTTCTCTCTGCTAAGAAACTCTCTTTCTTCATACACAAAAACATACACACAATGACAACACAGGACCTAGAAGATCAATGACACTCAAAAGACAGGGAGGAGCATTATAGAACAAGACAGACAACAGACGGGCTGACGACTACAGACGAGCACACAGACGCAGAAAGAAGAACTTTCTTGGGAGAGAATACTTTTCACTTTTTGAGGAAAAAAACTAAACAACGCTGACTTTCTTAAACCCAGCCCCAGTCAAAGAAATTAGATGGTAAAAAAAACAACAAACAGACAGCAGAATAGATATGATAAGAAGCCAGACAGACAGGGCGACAGACAGGCAGACGAGCAGCCAGACTGGCTTTAGAAATGAATGTTAATCTCTCGATTGGCCTTAGAAGTTAATCTCCATCTCTTCACTGGCTTTAAAAATTCATCTCAATCTTATTGGCTTTAGACATTAATCTCTCGACTGGCCCTAGAGATTAATCTCCCAATTTCCATCAGAAGTTGGTAGCTTGCATAAAACATCACGACTTATGCAGAATGGGCGGGGTGTGGGGGACAAGGGGGGGGGGGGGGGGGGTCTTTCAAAGATGGCAATCATAGACAATTTCAAAATGATTCTTAAGCCCAACGTATTTCTTGGTCGGAGAGGGGATAGGGAGGAGGTGTATGAACACATTATGCAGAAGACCAACAACAAAAGAAGAAGAAGAAGAAGAAGCAAAATAATTATGAAAATGTGATTAGGTGACTCTTGCTTGTGTCTATAGAGGGAATTAGGTTATGTAATATAAATGGTCCACAATACGATATAATTACGCATGTTTGCGTAGAACACACACACACACACACACACACACTCTCTCTCTCTCTCTCTCCTCCTCCTCCTCCACCTCCACCCCCACTTCCTTCTCTCCTTACACACGGACAACAATAACAACACCATAAGCCACACGCTTGCCGAAAACAAAAACAAAAAAAAGGAAAACTGGCGCACTTTTTCCAATACAATCAACTCTTTCTCTCCAACATTCACTCAGTGAAAACACAGTAGGGTTGCAAACAGAGTAGAACCTTGTTTACAGTTAAAGGGGGGGTGGGGTGGGGCTGGAGTGGGGGTTGAGGAAGCAAATAAGGTGGTAAGGGGTCAGAATGAAAAGAATAGAATTAGTGTTGTAAGTAACTGTGTGGCGGATCTTTAAGAGTTCTTTTTGAAGGACGCAGTTTCTGTTTATATGAGACGTTTCTCGCATGGTAGAGAGTTCCCCGTATCTTGCCCAGAAATGGGAGAGAACGAAGCCGTTATATTTTTGTTGGGTTGTTGTTGTTGGGTTTGGGGTTTTTTTTTGGGGGGGTTGCCGTTGTTAGGTTTTGTTGGTGGTGGTGATGTTTTTGGTTTTATCTTCCAAAAACAAACAACAAACACATCTTACTTACGTTACACTATTTTCTGTATCTGACACAGAGAATTTGCGGAGGCGTTGGAATTTACCACTATCACAACTATTTCAGGGATTTCTTTCAAAATAAACAAACAATTCCCACGCCAAAGTCGTATGCGCTGGGCCTGACTTGTCAGAAGCTTAACGGTAGCACAGTACAACGCATTTTCGCTCGTATGACAGACAAATAATAATAATAATAATAATAATAAATAATAAATGTATGGAATTTATATAGCGCTGAATCAAAAATAAAAAGGAAAGGAAAAAAAAAGACAGACGACAATAGTTGCTGTCTTAGCTTTCAACGACGACGAAGAAGAAAAAAGCAAACAATAATTGGTAATGGAACCCCCAAAATTCACAAATCAACAACCCCCCACCCCACCCCTCAAGAAAAGGATCATAATTATATCAAGAAGAGACAGGGAATGAACAAAATAGTATAATATCTTCTGTCAAGGCCTTACGCTATGTGCCATTAGGGAGGAAAAAATACAAACACAAACAAACAAACGATCTCTCAAAACGAACATACAGACATACCACGCCTTAGCCGAGTCATCCTTAAAAAGGATACAGCAGTGAATGTCCCTTATTGTTTCCTTCCGTTAGCCCTTCAGCTGGCAAAAGCCATGCTTCTGTTACATTAGTCAGCGTCACGTGCAGTGGTGATCATTGGTGATGGTCAAGATGGTGGTGACAGGGATGATGCTGATAGTGATGATCGTGGGGATGGCGATGGTGGTGATGGTGGTGAACTTCCAGAAAGGAGAAAGGTGGTTTAGTGCTTCTTTCCCAGCTAAATGCTTGAGGGTGTGGGTTTAAGTGCTTGATGAGTTGTCCCTTCTGGTCGAGGTTGAGTTTTGTTGGTTGGTTGGTTGGTTGGCTGGCTGGTTTATTTGTTTGTTGGTTGGTTGGCTGGTTTATTTGTTTGTTGGTTGGTTGGTTGGTTGGTTGGTTTTGCCAGAGCTTATAATATTGAAATTGAACATACACTTGTAGACATCCACAAGAGCGTACAGATACACTTTTCCAATCCTACTTTTGCCATGCGTGCGCGTACATACATGCGCGTACATATATGCGCGCACGCGCGTGCGTGCATACACGCACACAGATCGGCATGTACACACACATAATCTCTGCATGAGGGATACAGCTTGCTACAAAACGCTTGCTGGAAGCACTTCAGAGAGAAGATATATGATTCTGGCTATTGTATGTATAATGGCTGTACAAGCAATGTGGTAGATTTTCGAAATGCTTTCATTTCTAACAAAGTCTGTGGTTGGTATAATCGCAGAAATATGTTATCCCTTATGTACAGATTTAAACTAAATGCTTTCAGGACAAAATACGTGAAAGATGTAAACTGTATTTGTGGGGAGAAGATTACCAATAGTCATGTTATTTTTTATTGTGGACATTTAAAAACATTCTTACCTGCTATACCAAGTTTGTCACTGGATCAGATTTTGTCTGAACCATTGTTACTGTTGGACATTGTGTTAGGATTGATAAGAAGTCTGATAATTCAGTTTTTGTAGTATGTTAAAGTTAGTTTTTATTCAGTAGTTATCTGACACTGTTATTGTTTGCATTCTCTTGTTTAGATTACTTTTCCCCGTCTAAAATCACTAAACGTGAATAGACGTTAAACTGAAGATATCACACATGCACGCACGCAGGCGCGCGCGCGCGCACACACACACACACACAACACACACACACACACACACACACACGCACGCGCGCGCGCGCACACACACACACACAGGTATTGTCTGGAAATACAAAATTGACTTTTGCATTTTCACACACACACACACACACACACACACACACACACACACACACACACACACACACACCCCACACACACACACACTTTTGTAGTCTGATCAAGACAGTAAAGTACGATGAAAACTACACACACACACACACACACACACACACACACACACACACACACACTTTCGTCGTCTGATCGTGACAGTATAGCTACTAGCCTTGAAAACGACAACAAGGATGTACTAGATAGATGTAAGTACAGATAGACCTAACCGAGATTGAAGGAAAGGGTTTTCGGTCAGATGGACTAATTCCCATACCATGCCACGTCTGGTCCCTCCGCCTTGACATTTGCGCAAGAATGAACACATCCATCATTGAATCATCCACCCCTAAACACCCCCACCCCCCACCCCCGCCCTCCTCACCCCTTCCTCCCCCACCGACAAGAGAGGTGGGTGGGGAAAATGAGAGGAGAGGTGGGGGAAGGAGACAGGGCGGTAGTAGTAGTAGTAGTAGTAGTTTACGTTATTACGTTAGTAGTGATGGTGGTAGTGGTGGCTGTAGTTATGGCGGTGGTGGCAATGATAATCGTGAAGGTTCATACGAGCTATGTATCTCAAGATTTGAAAGCTTTCATTGCATCTCATTATTCAAGGGTTCTGAGGTTCAGATCCGTAAAAAAAAAATCGTCTCAAGTAGAAAGTACGGCTGCCTACATGTCGACGTCTTTGAAAACAGCTGTCCCCCGTGGGGGTACCGGGGATCTTTCAGTATACATTGCATCCCCACCTTCTGGAAATTCTGTGCATAAATTCCCTCTTTTCTATCCCTCTATTTCTGCCTTGTTCCTTGTCTGCCTGTCACCTCCTTCTTGTATATTTTCTGCCTTTTTTTTTCCCGGTCCATTCTCCTGCCTTTTTCACCCAGAAAGATTTAAAAGATAACAGTTCTCTCCCACGCCGAAGTCGGATGCACTGGGTCTGACTTGTCAGGCGTTTTTAAAGACTGCGACGCGTTTTCGCTGGTACAACAGACAAGAGTAGATGCTGTCTGGGCGTTTCACGAAGAACAATAACAGCTCCAAGTTTGCTGTTGCTCTGATCATTTATTGTGTTGTTTCAACTGCTGTGTTTTCTGTTCTTCAACAATGCAGATGCTTTAAGTAAAGCAATCGGGGTTTCTTAATGACGGAACAAACAGAAGAAAATAACAACACAGTGACAGGGTCCACACCCTTTCTATTTCTAAGTTACTCCCACCCCCCTTCCCCAGCACACACACACACACACACACACTCAGTCACTCAAGCCTATCCTCAAGAATTAGTTCTGTGACCCATTTCACTTCATCCGCCTCATCAAACCCACACATTCCATTGCATAAACCTCACACTGCTTAAAATCAATCTAAAATTATTTTCTCTACTGTGCGCGCACGCACGCGAATGTACACACACACGCGCGCGCGTATGCTAAAGTAAAAAAAAAAAATTAAAGAATTGCAAAACAAATGCTACACACAGCAACAAAAACCAAACAACCCCAACCAAACAAAAACCACGTTCATCTTATCTCTGTCAAAATACCAAGAGGGAAGGGGGGGGGGGGGGGGGGGGGGGGGGGGGTGGAGTCAGACTAAGTGACCATCAAAGGAAAACTTCATAGCTTGACTGACCCCTAAACTTTGCCAGTATGGTGTTAGAGAGAGAGAGAGAGGGGAAAAGTAGCACCGAATGACCCCACTCTACTGTTCCCGCTTAGTGTTTTCTCTAGCTTGTTATCATTGCCCCATTGTGCCGAAAGGTCAGGGCAGACTATTCACACAACAACAGCAGATGTAATCAGCCCCAGCACAATTCACAACTCCCGAACACTGTCAGATCTTCCTCGTTTGGTCCTGGACTTTGCCTGTGATCTGCTACGGTATGGGTGAACAAACAACAGGACTGGAATTTAATGGTATCAAAGAAGCTATAATTATGCCAAGGCTCAGTTGTATTCAACCATCACAAATGAGAAAGAATTGTGCGTTTTTGTCAGAGCAAAATCCATGAGACTACCTTTCTTCTTTAGTGCTGTGTGTGTGTTAAAACAAAAATATATAATATGGACAAACAAAAAACAAGCGTCTCTCTCTCTCTCTCTCTCTCTCTCTCTCTCTCTGTAAATTCCAATCAGACATGGAGACCCCTCCCAAGCTAGAATTAAAGTTTGTATTCAAATTCAGGGTAGGTAATGCTGCCTACTCCACTCAAATTCAATATACCTGTTCGGTTTTGGGGTTGTTTTTCCTCTTTATGGATCTCTGCTATCTTATCTTTCTTCTCTCCTCCAGATCTATCAGCCTTCCCTGCCTCTCAGATCTAGCGCTGAAAAAACAACAACTAGTCTAGCCTACTGTGTTCCTGACACTACCTTCAAATCATTTGACATAAGATCTTAATCCCACAATTAGAAAAGAAAAAAAGAAAAAAAATGCAAGCCCACTTAGATCTAGTCTATACCAGCTTTGCTACTGCGTTTTCAGCTGTAGTATACGTGCGGTTTCGATAACATTACTGATTTTTCAGTAAGAAAAACATCACATTTTAATCCACAAGTCTACACAGTGTGGCAGTTGACACACTGACCTGCAATTACACTGCTATTGAGAAACAGAGATTACGGATCTGCAATCGCGATTTAGTTCCAGAAAGGAAACATAACTCTCCTATGTGAAAATTGTCTTTCTTTGCTATTCCCGTCGTTCAGTCGCGAAAGTAAATAGCTCACGTCAGGGCAGTAACTTTAATGCTGCTGTTAAAGTGACGTTATTATCATAAGCAGCAAGATCCTATGACTGATATATGAACAAGGCTGCCTACTGGGAGGACGCGACAAGGTGAACATGCTACTGTCTGTCGGTTAATCATACTCTGTGTCCGTTGCAGATGTGCTAGATTACAACTTGCCTGCTAGATTACAACTTGCCTGCTTGTTAGTAGTATCTCATAGACCCTTATCAACAATGAAGAAACTAACACCGAAAGGGCAGTGATGTTGATAACGATGGTGGTGATGATTATAAAAAAAAATCTATAGAATAATACCGACATAACGAAAATTATGTTGTGCATAAGTATTAAAGTTAATCAGAGTTAACTCCCTTACATTGTTACAGCATTTATCTTATTTTGGATTGGCTGGTTTCGTAACGATGGAAACGAACATGGGGGGGGGGGGGGGGGGGGGGGGGGGGGGGGGGGGGGGGGGGGGGGGGGGGGGGGGGGGGGGGGGGGGGGGGGATAGAATGAATCAACCTTCATCACTTGTTTGAACTTTTAACTGTTCAAAAGTGACATCACAAACTTACATACACAACAAAATAGCATTGAAAGAATGATAACGATGATGTTGGTGATGATGATAATGATGCTGATGATCCATAGAATAGTACCGACATTAAAGGAAAAAGAATAATGATGATGGTAATAATAATAATCCATAGATATTGAAGAAAACAATACTGGGCAAGATGACCGCGACGATGACGGTGATGATGCGCCAAAGAACGGTACCGATACTGATAAAAACAAAACACCAAAACAATAATGATAATACTGGTGATGACGACGACGACAATGATGACCCATAGAATAGTAGTGCTTGTACTGAGAGAAAACAACATTGGATGTGGTGGTGGTAGTTATGATGATGATGGCGATGATAAAAGAATCAATCAATCATGATGAAAGTACCTATCAATCATCGAGCACTGTATCCACAACCATAAATTTTTTTTTTAATGCTTCAGGGTGATTTTTTTCCCACTCTACCCTTACAGCTAGATGAAGAATGCGTCAAACCTGACATAATTCTACGCCTGCACTGACTGCACTTTCTGGACTTCCCTATGTGGGGAGGGTGGGTGAGGATGTCAGCAGACATTACTATGCAGCTGCTGTGTCAGGTTTCCATACAGGTATAATCAGTCATGAACATAACTCGTGTCAGCAATGGCGTGTTCCTTTCTTCTGTGTGTGCGTGTGAGGCACGAGCACTGGCAGCAGATCTACAGAGAAGATTCCAAGCCTTAGAAATGAGGTGTGACCATCACAATATTTTTTTTAATTCTAATTTTTTTTTTCTATTCTTTTATATCGAGGATAATGGAATAAGCACTTATATGCTTTTTTACATCCAGTCCCCGTGTGTATGCAGTTTTGTAAATTCTGTCATATGTTCCCACCGGCACACAATGGCCTACTCTTACGAAAAGCGGAACAGGATTTAACGTGTGCGCAAGATGTTCTGCATGCGTTCGCACACGGGGCCTCTGTTTATAGTCTCATCGAGCAAGTCAGCACACGTGCTCCTCTCCTCTCTCACTCTCTCTCTCCTCTCTCTCCACTCTCTCTCTCTCTCTCCCCCCTCTCCCCACCCCCTCTCCTTCATCATTCCACCACCACACACTACACACTCTCCACCATTACATCACAACACCGTGAACCCCCCCCCCCCCCCCCCACCCCCCCCCCCCCCCCCCCCCCCCCCCCCCCCCCCCCTAATCACCTTGAAACCTCTTTCCAGACAAAAACCCAACACAAAAAACCCCAACCTCCAAACCACACAATACAACAAACTCACCACCGCAAAATCTCAGCTGCGCTAGGCCTTGAGGAACACCAAGAAATGGGATGGCACAGAGCACAACAACACAAGCTATGATTCACGGGTTGCAGCACTTGTCTTGGGTCTGTTTACTCTACTACAACACCACGTTGTCTGTCTACTCGCTCGAGCAATCTTGTATGTGTTTTATGAACGCAGCACACAGGCACACCGTATCAACAACTTACACTCTCATGTATGCAGTTTTGTGTCTGAAACCAACACGCATGCATACATACATACATACGCGCATACACACGCGCGTGTGCACACTTTGAGAAACTCTAGACTCTGTTTATAAAGCAACCAGACTGTACCATTATCATAGTTATGTCTTGCAATGTGTGTGTGTGTTGTGTAAACTTAGAGCTGGGCTATTCACTGGTCGAGGTTTTGGCTCTCTTATGGTAATAGCTTGGCACCAAAAGATTAGTTTAAAACAAAACTTATGGTGAAGACTTCAAATTAAAATACTTTATTATATCAAAACAGAAAAATCCACATAGTTACGAGCAAAGAATAAAAACGTTAAAGAATTGTGCATAAAGTATGGCTATCGGTTTAAATGCAAATATCTGTATGACTTTATGTTTACTAGAATACAGAATTTCAAAACTGATCTTTAAAATCACAGGTTTTCAATGGTAAACAATCAGAATTCTACAAGCTCTGTGTGTGTGTGTGTCTGTCTGTGTGTGTGTCTGTCTGTCTGTGTGTCTGTCTGTGTGCACTATGCATATCTCTCTTCCTTGTGAAGGAACTGCACATCATTTCTCTGTTGTTATAATTACAATATTGACTCCTCAGTCAGTGCCAGTTGTACCGTGTTCTGTGATGGAATACTTGAATGAATGGGTTTCTGAGATTTTTCTCTCTTCTTTCTTGTATTTTCTTTTTGTCTGTCTAGCCGTCTGTCTTTCTGTTTTCATTGTTCCTTTCTTACTTTCTGTTTCCTACAGTTTCATATGCTTCAGGTAAAAATAATGTTAGTATTAGTACATGTAATCTTACAATCACAAATCCCACCTTCTATGTATAAGGCCTACTTTGATGTAGTTTCCTTTCTAGTAGGTGCTGAAAAAGTACTTGGAATACAAAAAAGCAAGTACACCTCAAAAAAAGACGTACAGTCTTCATTCAACATATAAACCATTCTTACTGGGGACGGGATAGCCTGGTGGTTAGAGTGAGTTTTCGTGATCTGCTGACCCAGGTTCGATTATCGTTTTAAGAGATTTTTTTTTCTCTGGAGTTAACATCAGTGCCGACTCCACTCTCCCCAAAAGTCCTTCGGATGAGACCATAAACCGAGGTTCTGTGTGCGAACGCATGCAAAACATCTTGCGCACACGTGAAAACCTGTTCCGCTTTTCGTAAGAGAAGGCCATTGTGTGCCGGTGGGAACGGATGACAAAATTTACAAAACTGCATAGACACGGGGACTGGATGAAAAAACCCACATGAGTGCTTATTCCTCGAAATAACAGAATAAAATAAAAAATAAATAAAACAACATGAAAAAAAATGTTCATTTTTTTACAGCAACAGCTTTCCATACTTTTTTCATTCCACTGATTGACATCAGAAAGGCGTGGCTACAGGGGGGGCGAGGCGGTAGGTGATCAGAATGCACATTTTCCCTTGTTTACAGTCTGAGGGGTTGTCAGCCCATCGATCGATCGATAGTTAGGTTATCTGGCTGTCTGATCAGCCTCTCACCACTCCCCAGATGAGGACAGCATTGATACTGGGTGACAGCACAGTGAGTGGGGGGCTGTGTGCCTGATAGCTGACCACAATGAGACAGACACTAGATAGCTGACAACGATGAGACAGACACTTTATGAGACAGACACTTGATAGCTGACAACAATGAGACAGACACTTTGCCTTTGTCGGCGTCGCTCCAGCGCTTATTTATAGAATAGAATAGAATGATCCGGCTTCCCATGAACAATACAGTCTGAGAAACAGAGCCATATGGGGTGGGAATTTTGTCTCTTTGTGTGTGTGTGTGGTGTGTGTGTGTGTCTGTCTGTCTGTCTCCTCCCCCCCCCCCCCCCCCCCCCCTCTCTCTCTCTCTGTAAGCTCTATGTAGCATTTATTGACTTTGAAAAAGCATTTGATTCTGTTAACAGGAACTTGTTGTGGCCTATTCTCCTAAAAATGGTGTGAAGGGTAAACTATTACGATGTTTGAGAGCCATGTATCAGAATGTCAGAAGCAGAATAAGATGTGGAACTAAAGTGACTGACATAATATACTGTACCACTGGTGTTAAACAGGGTGATGTATGTAGCCCCTTATTGTTTTCTGTTTTTATCAATGAGTTAGCCAGAGACATCATCAATAATGGTAAACATGGTGCCACTTTCCCCCAAGATTTCTCAGAGTTGTTTATTCTTCTGCTTGCTGATGATGTTATCCTGCTATCTGAAACAGTCGTAGGCTTACAAAAGCAGTTAAACAGCTTAAACAGTGCTGCAATGGCACTGGATCTTAAGGTTAATCTGAGTAAGAGTAATATCGTTGTATTCAGAAAAGGTGGATATTTAGCTGCTCATGAAAAATGGTTGTACAATGGAAATATCATGCCTGTGATTAATGTATATAAATATTTAGGAATATGTTTTTCTACTAAGCTTAGTTTCACAACTGCATGTAAAGATCTAGCAAGTCGAGGTAAACGAAGCTTGTTATTTGTGTTGAAAAAACTACGAATATTGAATAATAACTCTTTTGATTTGTTCATTAAGATATTTGATGCACAAATACAACCCACTGTGTTATATGGTGCAGAAATCTGGGGCTTGGATGCAGCTGTAACACATTGTGAATCAGTACACCTCTTTGCTTTAAAGCAGTTTTTAGGCTTAGATAGACGTACACCTAATGATCTTGTTTATAGTGAAACTAATAGATACCCTCTCTCTGTTAATGCTGCTGTAAGATGCATTAGATATTGGATTAGGATTCTGCATATGAATGAGAGCAGGCTACCTTTTAAATCCTACAAGACGCTTTATGATCTAGATGTCAAAGGGAAAAACAACTGGGCAACACAAATACGTACCTGTTTGTGTGAACTCGGGTTTGGATTTGTTTGGCTCAATCAAGGAGTCGGAAATTGTAGAGAGTTTATTAACGCTTTCAGGCAAAGATTGATTGACTGCCGATGGCAGCAATGGGGTAATCATATACAAAACAGTGAAAGATTTCAAATGTACAGACAATTTATAAGTTCGCATGATGTCAAACCTTATCTAAAACTTGATATGGATATACATTTGAAAAGAATAATGTCTAAGTTTAGACTTGGTGTATCAGATATAAATGTTCATAAATTCAGATACAGAGAACATGGTATTGACGACCTCAGGCTGTTATGCCCATTATGTAAGCAAGCTCCGGAGGATGAAGTACATTTTGTGTTGTGCTGTCCAGTATTTGAGGATGTTAGGCAGAACTACATCCCTGTTAAATATAGTAGACAGCCTAATTTATTTAGACTCTGTTTACTCCTGGCATCAAGTCATCCTGAGGTTGTGCGCAGCCTCACTTTATATTTGTGTAAAGCTTTCAGAATAAGAGAGATAATGTTATCCTAAGTCATATTTTTGTAGCTGACTTTGTGTTATACAGTAACATGTTGGTCTGTGTGTGTGTGTGTGTGTGTGTGTGTGTGTGTGTGTGTGTGTGTGTGTGTGTGTGTGTGTGTGTGTGTGTGTTGTGTAGTGTGTGGTGCGTGCGTGCGTGTGTTGTTTTAAACCAAAATACTAAGCAGTTCGGCAACCCCCTTCATGTATGGGCCAATGGCCTTTTTGTGAATAAATCGTTCGAGTTCGAGTTCGAGTTCGAGTTCTCTCTCTCTCTGAGAATCTTCTGTTTCTCTTTGTCTCTGTGTATCTGTATGACTGTGTTTCTGTCTGTGTGTCTGTCTCTCTGTGTATCTTCCCCCTCCCCCCCCCCCCCCCCCCCCCCCCCCCCCCCCCCCCCCCCCCCCCCCTCTCTCTCTTCAGGATACTTTGTTTTAATCCAGGTTACTTAAATGCTCGTTGATTTTGTTTTGTTTTGTTGTGTATGAATTTGCATCGTAAACAAACTGACATCAAGCGTAAACAAGGACTAACAACAATATTAACGATAATGACACACCAAGGTACGCTCTTACCGCGTCATGACGTAGAGCACCGTTTTAAACGTGCGCCAGCACACCACACACACACACACACACACACCAGATAATAATTATATATATATATATATATATATATATATTTTATATATATATATATATATATATATATATATATATATATATATGCAATTTAAAGATACCATAATTCATGTCGGCATCGGTAGGTTACAAAAAAACGTGTAAAAAATAAAAGTTTTTAAAAAGGCTGTTCTGAAGTCGGAAAGTATCGGCTAAGCCTAAGGCCAGCAGGCAGACCTCCTGCAGAGCTACAAGCACAGGAGAAGACCAGGCAGTACTACGCATCCCATCCAGTAAGGGAACACAGAGACAAGAGAGAAAATAGGCAGACTTCTTCTTCTGCAGGCAAAAGATAGGGAGGAAGGCACTGACAGTATGGAGCACACAAGTTGTCCTGGAAAATCATTACCATCCTAGGCCTAGGTAACCTTGGGCCCAGCCAAAAGTTGTTGGGGTTTTTTGTTTGTTGGTTTTGTTGTTGTTGGGTTTTTTTTTGCTGCCTCATCTTCTGTGACGTCCCCGTCCTGCTGTTCCCGCGCCGCTCATCCCAATCTCCCCGCCACAGCCATACTCAGACTCCTTATATCTCATCCCCAGGGTCGGAACCCATCAATATCAGGCCGCCGTAGGGCCACCAGCCAGATGGGCCCTGCATTGCTGCTGATTCACTTTGGTAGTTTTCAGTGGTGCCTGTTCTGGCTAACATACGCAGGACACCACCTACTAAGCCCCCTACTAACGACAGTATTACCTTAGTCGCGGAGCCAGACTGAGTGAGTTGCCCACCCGAGGTGGCAACCACCACAACGTCCCTCCAACTACCCTCCCCCGTGAACCTCCAACCCCAAAGGCTTTGACACAAACTCACCACAGGCACGGAAGTGTATG
>CM054147.1:13953694-13958694 GCA_028751875.1 Rapana venosa
TCCTTTTTTTCCTTTTTCTTTCTTCTTTCTTTTTTTTTATACAATATTTTTGAAACTCTTTCGACACTGACACCGAGTGTCACAAGTGACAGCTTCAAATACCAAAGAAGCCGCCATTTCTCACTGTGGCTTTCTACAAAACAAAAAAACCCCAAAGAATTGTTTTAAGTTTACGTACGTGTGTACGTACGTACGTACGTACATACATACATACATACATGCATGCGTGCATGCATGCATACATACGCGCGCATATATATATATATATATATTATATAAGAGAGAGAGAGAGAGAGAGAGAGAGAGAGAGAGGAGAGGAGAGGAGAGAGAGAGAGAGAGAGAGAGAGAAATCAGAGTGTGTGATAAAGAAGAAAGGAAGAAGAAAAAAATTAGAATTTTAAAAAAAAAATGTTAAAAGAAGAAAGGAAGGACGAGAGAATACAAAAAGAAGGAAGGAAAAGAAGAAAGAAGAGTGGATTTAAAAAAACAAACAAACACCAAAGCTAAACAAAATACTCACACAAAACATCCCAAAGAAGTGAAATATTTCTGAAAGGAAAAAAGAAGAATGGTACAGAAGTAAGAACCTAACCATAACCCACCGACTTGGATCTTTAACGTGCAATAGTTGATCTTCTGCATACACACACACACGATGGAAAAATAAGACACTGGTAGGTCTACGTTAAGTTGGCCTAGCAGATCGTAAATTCTCTCTCTCTCTCTCTCTCTCTCTCTCTCTCTCTCTCTCTCTCTCTCTCTCTCTCTCTCCTCTCTCTCTCTCTCTCTCTCTCTCTCTCTCTCTCTCTCTCTCTCTCTCTCTCTCTCTCTCTCTCTCTCTCTTGATTTTAGTCCCTATTCAGAGTAGGAGCCGGTTGGGAAAAAAAAGAATGCTTATCTGTAATCCTGGGGAAAAAAATATCATCATCAATATCATCACCAAGATGTATCTTTCTGAAGAAGAAGAAGAAGAAGAAAAACGTATGTGAATGCTCGCCTTTTACCCTTAGAAAAAAAACTATCAGCATCAGCTCTCTCGTATAATGAGCTTGAAAGACATTGAAAATATCTCTCTCTCTCTCTCTCTCTTCTCTTCTCTCTCTCTCTCTCTCTCTCTCTCTCTCTTCTCTCTCTCTCTCTCTCTCCACAGCTATATCTGTGTCAGTGTCAAACAGTGCAGCCCGGTGTCACTATCACTGGGGAGGAAAGGAGACGGAGAGAAGAGACAGAGACAGGAGACAGAGACAGGAGACAGAGACAGGAGACAGAGACAGGAGACAGAGACAGGAGACAGAGACAGGAGACAGAGACAGGAGACAGAGACAGAAAGAGAGAGGAAACAGAGAGAGGAGACAGAGAGGGGAGACACAGAGAGGAGACACAGAGAGGAGACACAGAGAGGAGACACAGAGAGGAGACACAGAGAGGAGACACAGAGAGGAGACACAGAGAGGAGACACAGAAAGGAGACACAGAGAGGAGACACAGAGAGGAGACACAGAGAGGAGACACAGAGAGAGAGAGGAGACAGGAGACAGGAGAAAGAGAGAGGAGACAGAGACAGGAAACACAGAGAGGAGACACAGAGAGGAGACACAGAGAGGAGACACAGAGAGAGAGGAGACAGAGAGAGGAGACAGAGAGAAGATACAGAGAGAGGAGACAGAGAGAGAAAGAGAGAGACAGGAGACACAGAGAGGAGACACAGAGAGGAGACACAGAGAGGAGACACAGAGAGGAGACACAGAGAGGAGACACAGAGAGGAGGAGACAGAGAGAGGAGACAGAGAGAGGAGACACAGAGAGGAGACAGAGACAGGAGACACAGAGAGGGACACAGAGAGGAGACAGAGACAGGAGACACAGAGAGGAGACACAGAGAGGAGACACAGAGAGGAGACACAGAGAGGAGGACACAGAGAGAGGAGACAGAGAGAGGAGGAGACAGAGAGAGGAGACAGAGAGAGGAGACACAGAGAGGAGACAGAGAGAGGAGACACAGAGAGGAGACAGAGACAGGAGACACAGAGAGGAGACACAGAGAGGAGACAGAGACAGGAGACACAGAGAGGAGACACAGAGAGGAGAGACGAGGGAGAGAGAGAGAGAGAGAGAGGAGAGAGAGAGAGAGAGAGAGAGAGAGAACATAGAGTGGACATAGAGAGAGGAGACACAGAGAGGAGACACAGAGAGGAGACACAGAGAGGAGACAGAGACAGGAGGAGACAGGAGACAGAGACAGGAGGAGACAGGAGACAGAGACAGGAAACAAGGACAGGAGACAGAGAGAGGAGACAGAGAGAGGAGACAGAGAGAGGAGGATTTATTTATTTATTTATTTATTCTTTTATATCGAGGATAATGGAATAAGCACTCATGTGCTTTTTTACATCCAGTCCCCGGCAGGAGGAGGAGACAGAGACAGGAGGAAACAGAGACAGGAGACAGAGACAGGAGACAGAGACAGGAGACAGACACAGGAGGAGACAGAGAGAGGAGACGGAGAGAGGAGACAGAGACAGGAGACAGAGAGAGGAGACAGAGACAGGAGACAGAGACAGGAGACAGAGACAGGAGACAGAGACAGGAGACAGAGAGGAGACAGAGACAGGAGACAGAGACAGGACAGACAGAGACAGGAGACAAGAGACAGGAGACAAGACAGGAGACAGAGACAGGAGACAGAGACAGGAGACAGAGACCAGAGACAGGAGACAGAGACAGGAGACAGAGACAGGAGACAGAGACAGGAGACAGAGACAGGAGACAGAGACAGGAGACAGAGACAGGAGACAAAGACAGGAGACAGAGACAGGAGGAGACAGAGAGAGGAGACAGAGAGAGGAGTAGACAGAGAGAGGGGGAGACAGAAAGAGAGAGAAAGAGAGAGAGTGCTTTTTTACATCCAGTCCCCGGCAGGAGGAGGAGACAGAGACAGGAGGAAACAGAGACAGGAGACAGAGAGAGGAGGAGACAGAGACAGGAGGAGACAGAGAGAGGAGACAGGGAGAGGAGACAGAGAGAGGAGACAGAGAGAGGAGGAGACAGAGAGAGGGGGAGACAGAAAAAGAGAGAAAGAGAGAGAGAGAGAGAGAGAGAGAGAGAGAGAGAGAGAGAGAGAGAGAGAGAGAGGAGACAGAGAGAGGAGACACAGACACAGAGAGAGGAGGAGACAGAGAGAGGAGGAGACAGAGAGAGGAGACAGAGAGACAGAGAGAGGAGACAGAGAGACAGAGAGAGGAGGAGACAGAGAGAGGAGACAGAGAGACAGAGAGAGGAGACACAGAGAGAGGAGACAGAGAGACAGAGAGAGGAGACACAGAGAGAGGAGACACAGAGAGGAGACAGAGAGAGGAGGCAGAGAGAGGAAACATTGAGATTTCAAGATTCCAGATCTATTTCAAGAAAACCCCAAGGGGCACATGAAATAGAGGGAGAGGAAGACAGGGAGGCACAGAGAGAGAGAGGAGACAGAGAGACAGAGAAAGAGGAGGAGACAGAGAGACAGAGAAAGAGGAGGAGACATTGAGATAGAGAGAGGGGAAGACAGGGAGATAGAGAGAGGAGACAAGGAGAGAGAGAGAGGAGGAGAGAGAGAATGTGAATAGGCATGGCCAGAGGTAGAAGTATCCCACTAAACAACATCTGGAAAGATCGCAGCAATTCTTATCAGCTGAAAATCAAAATAATGAAATGCTTAAAATGACCCATGATGATGATGATGATGATGAGGATTGATGGAATTTATATAGCGCTGAATCTTGTAAAGCAACAAATCAAAGCGCTCATCATGGTATAAAGCTGTGAATCCTGGACACAAAGGAAAAAAACGATGGAAAAAGAATCGAAGCAGATGAGATGGGGGGTGAGGGGTGGGCGTGGGCGGAGGGGGGGATTATATTTAGAAGGCCGCTAAGGGTCAGCTGGACAGATAAAAGAACAGCTAAAAGCATGTTACACGAACTGGAAACAACAAGAAAACTTCTTACATTAATAAATGAAGGGAACTTAAGATATGCAAGCCATGCGTTACGGAACCAAAGATACGGACCTCATAAAGACTGTCTTTTAAAGCAAGACCGAAGCAAAAAGCAAAACAAAACAAAAAAGGCAGACCACCAGCTTCGCTCACTGGCAACATCACCGAATCCTGCGACACAAGAATCCATGAAGTCAGCCGGGCCAACAAAGACTGGAACGGTCGCGTACGCAAAAATGTTACCATTGGTGAACCTGGGAGCTCGAGCCGAGGAACGAAAAAAAAAATCCCAACCTACTCTAAAAAGATGCACGCGTGTTTGCACCCAGGCACGCCTGCATAATCATGACACACGCCTAGACAAGCAGGTGCACATATTTCTAAAACAGAGAGAGGATTGTGAGGATCTGTTATCAAAGAAGTGAAGTGTGCATGTCAACTGTGTGATTAATTGGATATAGAACTGGCTGTGACTTGAATGGTCATTATTAATAGCAAAAAACCCCACCAAAACACCTGCAGATATGTTTGCTTATGTATGCAGAAGATGCAAGCAGCAGGTGGCATTAAATGATTAGCGTGTTTTTCATGACTACTTATTATTAGCATAAGTCACACACACATACACACACGCGCGCGCGCGCACACACACGAACGCGCGCGCACACACACACGCACGCACGCATGTTTGCACCTACGCACACACACACAGACACACACACACACACACACACACATTGGTGTGTGCATGAATTAGCTCTCAATTGTTTTTATCAAATTCTTCTTCAAGTCATAAACAGGATTTTCCGCATTTCATCGTAAAAGATGCAATCTCAGTTCATTTCAGATAAAGTACAAGGTGTTTGTTTTAAGGTGTGTTGGCTTGTGTTGTTTGTTTGCTTGACCCTTTGTCTGTTTGCTTGTTTATTTGTGTGTTTATCACAGTTCTTGCTATTGTTATACTACTACTCCTCTCCCTCCTCTTTCTTCTCCTTCTCCTCCTTCTCTACATGTACTCCTC
>CM054147.1:13963694-13971194 GCA_028751875.1 Rapana venosa
TGTTCCAATACTTAACGGCTTGAATCGTGATGTTAGACGTCTTTGCTAGTGGTGATGGATTCTTTTTTTTAAACACATGTTCTTCATCCAATCATTCATTTATTACGTGTGATCACTGATAACAGAAATCTGTATACCTTACAACAAGTGTAGAGCATCCAGTACAGCTCCTGGCGGGTAGAGCTTGAAAAGCATGAACATCCCTGAAGTCGGAATGTGGCTACACTAATGGTGGGGGGGGGACGGTCGTATACGCAAACTCCAACCATTGGTAAACCTTGGAGATGTAATCGAGGAACGGTGGGTTTTTTAAATGCAATAGCCTTAAAAGCTGGTCCTTTTACTTCAGGTAGGGGGCACTTTACCAAGAACTTGTGCACACCAAATTTTAAAGCCCAAATGCTTTATTATCTCAAAACAGAGAAGTTCAGTTAGGTTTGGAGCAAAGGATTATACATCTAAAGGGTAAAAGAATGGATCACGTACATCTCATCAGAGAGTTTACAGCTCACAGCACCATACAAAATCAACTCATTAGGTTCTCTGCACAAATAAGACTTATCTGACATACTCCCACACATGTTTCTTTTTCATAAAAGTAAGCAGACGTTCCTGGGTTTTTTTCTCAGGTTTATTCAAGTTTGAAAATCCATGATGATGGCCCATTTCAGTCTCAGAGCTACATTGAAATCTATGATGACGCTTGCTTGCCAAGCTAACCAAAAATACTGCCTGTGGTGGCATTACAAACAACTTGCAAAACTAACAATATTCGCTCTAAAAATCCCTTTTAAAACACACAACATCAACAACAACAACCTCCACACACACACACCACACACCACACACGCACGCACACGCACGCACGCACTCACACACACACTAAAATCCCAGAAAAAAAAGGAAACTGGAAACAAAAAGGACGCAAACAAAAAGATCACTTACGCCTAAAACGCCGAAGATTCCGTGCTTTCCAAAATGGCTGCCAATAATGGCCGCCATAAGGGCTTGTTATGATATCAGTGCAAATTACCCGCTAGTAATAACCCCCATTTCCGCCACACTTTCGTTATTATGCCCATAATAGCCTCGACGTGAAACGGAAGGGGTAGTTTTCCAGAGTATTTACCGCAAAAAGAATGCTTTCTGGGCTAGTATCTTGTTGGGGTTTTGTTTTTCATAAAATGGCACAGATTGCCGATGTTATACAGACAAAGGGTATGTACATGGTTTATCCTTTGTTACCATGACCCTCCTGTTACAGTGGAAGAAGTGGTGGTGGGGGGGGGGGGGGTGAACTAAGGATGGGTGATGAGAATGTTACCTGTCTCTTCAATACATTGTGTTAACAAACACGGTTCACACGCATAACAATCCACATTGCTGCAGCATGATTTGTACATTATTCTAATGAAAAGAAGACCGATTTGGAGACCATTACTGGTGGCTATTTTGGAAAGGATAGGGTCCAAGTGTAGGTGCGTGTAAAAAGATCAGTACTCATTATCAACAACAGTATATAATTCATTGCTTTCTTCTATATAATTGGCTGGGTTGTTTTGTTGGGAAGGTTGGTTGGGGTTTTTTTGGGTTGCTTTTTGTGTGTGTTGTTGTTGCTGTTTTGTTTTGTTTGAGTATTTTTGTTGTTGTGTTTGTGTTGTTTTTTGTTTGTTTCTTGTTGGTTTTTTTGTTGGGGGGGGGGGGGGGTTTGTTTTTGGGGGGCGGGGTGTTGGTTGGGGTGGGGGGGTTGTTGTTTGTGTGTGTGTGTGTGTGTGTGTGTGTGTGTGTGTGTGTGTGTGTGTGTGTGTGTGTGTGTGTGTTGTAGGGTGTTTGTTTGGTTGTGGTGGTTGGTTTTTATCTGTTGAAAAATCGTAAACTACTGATAATTGTTTTTCAGCTAAACACTCGCTCGAAAACTTCACTGCCTGTATGCAGACGACGTTTGGTGTTTTTTTAAAATTCACTAGAAAACACAATCCTCAAACCAATGCCGCAAAAAGAAGACCGCCGATATGGCCTGACCATGGACACAATCTTCAAAGACCAGCATGAAGCGACACCAACACACGCAGCAGACACCGCAACACTCATCCACTGTCTTTGTCGCCATTGGTTAACTCCTTCTCCAGAAGTATGGACTTCAGCCACTTGTGTGAGATCCAGATTTAAGGACAGAACAATGTCTCCTGCAGGTGTGCGTTATTGTGGTGTCTGAAACAACCTGTAGACTTCACAGCAATCTACCTTTATCATTCCAGAGTTCCACCAACCAGTATCTGTGTTCTAGGTTTTTTTTTGCAGTCTTCTCAGTGATTTTTTTTTTTGGGGGGGGGGGGGGGGGGGGGGGGGATTAGGTGATAAAAATAAAGGAAAATGAGCAAGCACACACATACACACATTTAGAGAGAGAGAGAGAGAGAGAGAGGAGACGAGAAGAGAGAGAAGAATGACAGGACAGCAACAGAGAAGAGAGTAGACACAGACTGACAGACACACACACACAGATAGACACAGACACAGACACACACACACACACACACACAAACACACACACTCTCTCACACACACACACACACACACACACGCACGCACGCACGCACACACACACACACACACACACACCACACACGCACGCACGCACCACGCACGCACACACACACACACACACACACACACGCACATGGTACAAAACATGCAGAGTTGTTGTTTTTTAATGTTAGGAACAGCTAAGCAGTGTGGCCGCCAGCCTTCAATCTATTTGGATGGTGTTTCTTTACACAGTTTAAAACAAAACAAAAGCCTGCATTGAAAAGGCCTCGCCAAAACTTTACCCCATGAAAAAAAGATTACTGGGAAGGCTTTACAAGGGCAGAGCACATCAAAGAACATTTGAGAGAGAGAGAGAGAGAGAGAGAGAGAGAGAGAGAGAGAGAGAGAGAGAGAGAGAGAGAGAGAGAGAGAGAGAACTCTATTTTCAATGGCGGCTCTTCTGCACAAGATGTTTACTTCAGGAAAAGAGTTAAGAGAGAGAGAGAGAGAGAGAGAGAGAGAGAGAGAGAGAGAGAGAGAGAGAGAGAGAGAGAGAGAGAGAGCATTCCTCTTTTTTTTTCTCAATGGCCCTCTTTAGGGAAAGATGTTCACTTCACGAAAAGAGTCAGATGTGTGCTGCGGGTGTTGGTCAAAGTGGCCCCGACAAGCCACTCACATTCCGGAGGAAACTGATTTCAATGAATAGCTCTAGGCTAGCGCGAGTTTCTTCTTGCTTTTTCCTCTGTTAAAATGGGATTCTGGCATTGCCAGAGATGCTGCCGCACATTTTCCTGCTTAGTGTCGGATCCAGCAGAATCGAGATAAACTACAAAACAGGCTATACAGGGAGAGCAGAGCTAGAGTGGGCCTAGTGGTTACAACATCCTACTCATGATATTTCTTCTTTTTCATTTTCGCACGCTCAGACAGAAACTACTGTTATGTGTCATATGAGCGAAAATGCGCTACGCTGCCGTTAAGCGCCTGGCAAGTCAGGCCCAGCACATCCGATTCGGCCTGGGAGAGAAAATCTTGCCAGTCTTTCTTCTGGAAAACAGGCAGGAGAATGGACCAAGTTGGCAGAAAATAGGCGAGAAGGAGGTGACAGGAAGAAAAAGAACAAGGCAAAATCAAAGAGAGGGATAGAAAAGAGGGAATTCCTAAAACAGAATTTCCAGAAGGTGGGGATGACGGTAACTAAGGGCACGGGTTCCAATCTCCGTTGAGGTGTTCATTTGAAGGGGGGGGGGGTGTCTTCCTGGAGTCAGGGATTGGCACTGACTCCACCCCCATGTAAGTCCTATAAACGATACTACAAACCTCCCTTGTGAGGATGCCGGGGACCTCTCAGTATAAATAGCATCCCCACCATCTGGAAATTCTCTGCTAGGAATTCCTTCTTTTCTATCCCTCTCTTCGTGTCTCTGCCTTGCTCTTTTTCTTCCTGCTACCTCCTCCTTGTCTGTTTTCTGCCTTCTTAGTCCATTCCCTGCCTTTTTTTTTCTCCAGAAACACCTAAGAGATAACAATTCTCTCCCAGGTCGATGTCGGATGCGCTTGGCCTGACTTGTCAGGTGCTTGATTAACGGCAGCTTAACGCATTGTCGATCATATGACAGACAATAATAGTTGCTGTCTGAGCGTTCGACGACGACGAAGGAGAAGAAGAAGAAGACTACAAACCGAGAACGCACACACATCTCGCGAACACGTTTTATTAAAAACCCACCCACTTTTCGAGAAGAGTAGGCCACCTAAAGCCTATTGTATGGATATACAAACATGCCCAGCATGCAACCTACCACCTGAATGGACTCTTGTCAGATTCAGCTCATCCGAGAGACGTAGCCTGAACAACTCCGCTCGGTATCCCAACGACTCCTAAAGGAGTTATGTGAGAAACCAGTTAAGTCTGTTAGTCACCTTATGCACGTTATCAATGAAGTCTTGAGAACAGACCAAAAAGCATGTCAATTAATTATACGAAGCACTGAAAGAAACAGGAGTAGGAGGTGCCAATGGTAGTTGTTGTCGTCGTCGTCGTCGTTGTTGTCATTGTTATCGTTGTTGCGCAATGTAAGAAATGTATGCCAAACTTGGACCGATTTCTGGGCAAGACTGAATTCCATACAGCATACAACACTAATACACCAGCTGACCCACACGAGAAAAGACCTGAGACAAGAGGCTGGTGTTGAGTACACACACTGACACCATCCAGTTACCTCCGTCCTGCTGTGGTATACGCGACCTTTAATGCTGCTTCTGCTTCTGCTTCTACTTCTGCTGATGCTGATGCTTCTGCTGCTTCTGCTTCTTCTGCTTCTGCTGCTTCTGCTTCTGCTGCTTCTGCTTCTTCTACTTCTGCTGCTGCTGCTTCTGCTGCGTCTGCTTCTGCTGCTTCTGCTTCTGCTGCTGCTGCTTCTGTTTCTGCTTCTGCTGCTTCTGTTTCTGCTTCTGCTGCTTCTGTTTCTGCTTCTGCTGCTGCTGCTGCTGTTGCGCATTCCCCCGCTATACACCATGGGGGTCACTTGGAATATGCACTCTGACTCCCTCATCACACCTAGGAATCGTTGTGAAATTAAAGGTGCACACTCGATAAATAAAAAATAAAAAAAGTTGTGTGCATGACTCTCTGTACTTCGCCACATAATTATGTGCAGCCATACTCTGTCCTCAGATAAAATTTTTTTCCTTTGAGAGAGGGACAGCCTAGGTTGTTATAATGCTACGAGCTTGTCATGGCCAAAGACAATCTCAAAGATCACATTCTAAAGCTTAACAACGCTGATGTTTGGGTGCTGATGTTTGTGTGCTTTTTTTTGTTGTTGTTTATATCTTGTGGTGTGTGCATGCTAATGTAGGGATATTTTGTTGTGTTTTTCTGTAATGGTTTTCCTGCTTGCTGTTTTTATGTATGACTTGTAGCCCACGTGAGTGTCTTTATTTGTAAGATGATAAAGTCTTTGAATTGTGAAGTTAATGTTGACCTGGATACTTAGCTGACGCACTGACTGACCAAGCTGTTAGCCAGGTAGGGAAGGCTGACCTTTAAGGATAAGTGAAAAGACGCAAACTAAAGAGGTTCCAGCACATTACACGAACATCTGGACTGGCCAAGACTGCCCCAAAGGGAACAGTACAAGGAGGGAGACGAGCAGGCCGACAGAGAAAACGATGAGAAGACAACATCAGAGAGTGAACTGACTGGCCTTGAGTGGAACGAACTGCTACGGAAAGCAGAGGACCGCGGGAAGTGGAGGAAGCTGGTTGCAAAATCTTCATTAGTGCCTCCACGGTCCGAGGGACGAAAGGGATAGGTAACAAAACAAGAGATATCAATATTGACCATCAGCCGATTAATTTTGTACTGGCCAGCTGAAAATAACACTTCGTTAATTCCAGCAGCTCAAGGTTGACGAGAGAAAGAAGTGTGTCTGTTGCAGGAGGATTTCAGTCATTTGTGGAGTGGTGGGAGTTTTTGTTGGGTTTTCTTTTTTTATCGTTCCTCGGCTAGAGCCCAAAGGTTAGCACCAATGGTGAGATTCGGCGTATGCGACCCTTTTTGCCTTCCACGAAGGTAGCCGCATTCTGACTTCGGGGATATATGTAGAGGTATACTTCATGCTCTTCTTTTGTCTAATATCACGTAATGTGAAAAGACGTTAAATTAAAGAAGAACTTCATACTCTGTGTGTAGTAAGCTGAGTCGACACTGAGGAAGACTTTGCTGTTGTTGTTCTTGTTATTGCTGCTGCTGCTGTTGTTGTTACTGTTGTTGTTGTCGTTGTTGTTGTTGTCGTTGTTGTCACTGTCGCTACTACTACTATTGTTGATTTTACATGAGTACAGACACGAGGTCTAATTAATTTTTGATTTGGTTGTCTGTCTGTACGTGTGTATCTTACAGGTGTTTGTGCATGCCAACCTGTGTGAGTGTACACGTACGCGCGCGCGCGCGTGTGTGCGTGCGTGCGTGCGCGCGTGCCTGTGTGCGTGTGTGCGTGCGTGTGTGTATATGTGAGTGTTTAGTTGTCTGTCTGTACGTGTATATATTACAGGTGTTTGTGCATGCCAATCTGTGCCTGCCTGCGCGCGCGCGTGCGTGCCTGCGTGCCTGCGTGCGTAAACAACAAAAAATCAACAACAAACAAATAACCAGTCGGCCTTTCCAGAAACTAACTTGCACCGGATTTCAGTCATGGCTATTGCGTTCCCAAATAAGCCATGACATAACCTAGAGAGCCATGATTACACGATGGGAGATGGTACCTACGGCACTGGGTCAACGGTTATCAGTCATTTCTCAGAAAACAGGATTCAAAGAAACTATTCTAACGCACGCACGCACGCACACACATGCACGCGCGCACACACACACACACGCACGCACGCACGCTCCCACGCACAACAACAACCAACGCCCTCACCACTACCAAACAAAGTTTTAAAACACACCACACACACACAAACCAAGAAACACACAAAGGAAAAAAGTGTTTGATATCTAAACTGAGGATATATATTGATCAGAGAGACGGGATGGAGAGGGGGAAATATCAATTAAAAAATATAGAATATAATGAACATTATTTGCTCGTTGTTGCTCTCGACATGTCTTTGTACATTATTCATGTTTTCTGAATAAAGATTTATTTTCTACGATATAATGAACCCAGAAACAAAAATGATAAACAGGCAAGCAGACAGACAGACAGACAGACAGACCTTCACCTTCACCTTCACCTATCCCGTAGTCCCGTGAACCGTGGGGGCACCACTGAAGACTTTGCAACCACTTCCTCCACTCTCCGCTGTTCTCAGCTTTTCATAGTATGTCATCTCACTCAAGACCAGTCCACTCTCTGATGTTTTCCTATCGTTTTCTCTAGCTATCTGTCTCTTTGTCTCCCTCCTTACACTGTTCTCTGTAGGACAGCCTTGGCCAGTCCAGATGTTCGTGTGACGTGA